>OZ023265.1:81512283-82112283 GCA_964006375.1 Tillus elongatus | reverse complement strand
ATTTCTTTGGATATCGTTAGGCGGTCCGTCTCCGGCTTTTCCGTACGCGCCACTATCCAGGTTTTTTTAAATGATTTAGAATTTTAGATCTGTACCTATATTCTAATCAATATACTTTGTAAAAGCACTAAAGTATCACACGAAATTAGTAGTCAGTTTAAAAATCTGTTAGCGTATAATAAGGTAGCCGCGCAGAGACGTGTTGTCACCTCGATGAGCCTCTAGCAAATGTCTACAAGAACATTAGATGCTCTAATGTAGACTAAAACTTTGACAGTAATATGATGCCCTTACGTAAACTAAAAGAATATTGATTTATAACACAAAACAAAACTAAATTAAAAAAAATTAGACTCCAGTTTTTGTACCTGAATATACAAACTTAGTTATCGTATTACTATAAAGGAAAGTCAAACTTGCATTTATCCAGGTAACGGTATATGAAGTATTCTATATAACAGAACAAAGTTGTATTCAGTAACTTTTTGACATCGATCATAATGGAAAGCCTAACAAATATATCAAATTTTGCACAATCTGTTGTGAAAACCTGCCATAGTTTTTAGTGAATTTTCTTAAAAAAAATCACTAATGAGGAGATCCCGACTTTTGAATTTTGAAAAAATTTCTTCAAATGAGCGCTCATTAGGCCCCCCAGAAAACATATCCGGGGTCAGTTTCAATTTTTATATGTTTATATATATATATATATATATATATATATATATATATATATATATATATATATATATATATATATATATATATATATATATATATATATATATATATATATATATATATATATGTATCACACCGATAACTCAAAAAATAATGGGCCGATTTTGATTAAATTTGGTGAAAAAATTCCTTTTCCAAATGGCTTGGATGATTTCGTTAGCCAGGAAAATCTGCCTAGGTTTTCCCGGAAAATTTTGTGTTTTCTTTTGAAAAAAAGTAAGGGCAACCAAATTTGGTACACAGGTTTATATTATTATAGGTAAGTTACTTACCAAAATTTAGCTATGTAGGGCAAAAGACAAAAAGTTATAGGCATTTAAAGAAAAATAAATTGGGGTTTTCCTCAAAACCTTAAAGTGGCGATTTAAAATGTCAAAATTGGCAACATTTAGGCAAATAACTTGAATCTAATACGAGCTATGGAAAGAAAATGTCTCAAGAAGGATGTTTTACAAACCCTAAAGTCTTAGTTTCAACCGTCATTGTCCTTCATTTTACTAAAATATTTGCAGAAAATTCATTTCAAATAGACCCTTTCTCTGATGCTTGGCAGTAGCCTTAGCTATAGAGTTTATCGTTTAATGGTATATAATTTTTGTCGAATTTTCGTAAAAAATCAATAAAGCTCAATATATCCGTTATTATATAAGATATGAAAAAAATTTGTATATATTAATTATAGGGTGTCTTGAGCTACATCTTAAAATAATATTTCTACAATCACAGGATGGCCCATAAGTCGTTGGTGATACAAATTTCCTTTTTTTTTTAATCAAACACGCCTTATGTTATTGCATTTTTGCATTTTCCATCGAAATATAATGTATGTTTGTAAAAAAAGAAATTCTGGACGCAGCAAGTGCGTTATGGTAGCGAATTTTGATCAAATGTTTGATATTTGAACAGCTCAAATTGCTATTAACCTATAAGGTTGACCAAGAAACGTATTTTTTCGGGAACACTTTAAGTTTACTTTTGGAAATTTTTTTACATTTTCACACAATAAAGTTATTTTGACGAAACATGGCACATTGTTTTTACTATATAGGTTATACTGGTAACCAAATTTGATGCCTGCTTTCTTAAAAAAACACACATATTTGTTATTAAAAACATTTTTATGAAAATTCACTACCATAACACACTTGCTGCGTCCAGAGTTTTTTTAGTAGTTGGTAAGGTAAAAGTTGTAATGCTTTTTTTTAAATGACAAAGTTTTAATTTCACCCAGAGTATTATTTATAAAATTTTAAGTTGCGTGTACATTCTGATAAATATTTTGAAATCGGGGTCATTACTCTTACACTAATTATTAGCTTAATCCGACGATTGGTCAGATACGCAGCAAAATTGTCTAATTTGAAATAGCCTGTTGTAAGAAATCGCACAGATATAAGGCCGATATTAAATTTAATCATCAGGTTAATCCAATTCCGATTTAATTAAGAAACTAATTTGAAAAACGAGTATGATAATGTTTTGATATTTGTATATCTTATTTACACACGTAGGCGTGTTTTAACTAAGAGTTGTGTATATCAGAATACTGTTTCTGAAAAGTAAAAAAATCAGGTTTTATGGACTATAACAAATATCACTTAGTTATGCTAAGTAAAACAATTTAGTTGCAATTTAAAAAAAAAGATTCAAATGCAGTCAAGGTAGCTGAATGCTGGAAATCTATTTAATCTACCCCGTCAAAAATTATTCAGTTTACAATCGTTATAGATAAACAAACTGGTCGTGATTTTCAAATATGACTTTATAAGATTACGAGTTTTCCATTGCTAACGCCAACTTTTAAATCCTTCTTAACCTTAGTTTTGGTCAATCAATAGCGATAGAAAAAAACTTTAAAAGTCTGGACGCACCAAGTGCGTTATGGTACTGAATTTTCATAGAAACAATCTGGCACCAAAAATTTTTTTGCCAAACGCTTAACACTTGTATAACATAGATATTTGAATTTTGGTATATAGTTTAATTTTTATTATATAAACCCACGTACCAAGTTAGATTGCCATAGATTTTTTTTATTTTCGGAGATAAAAATTTGTTTTTAAAGAAAACCCAAAATTTTCTCGGAAAAATGGTTGGACTAGGAAGAAACCTGTCAAATTTCATGAAAATGAGCCCATCATTTTTTACTTAGATAAATAAACAAATTGATTTACATTATTGTATTGAACGTATAACTGCAGTTTGGCTGAAGTTAACATGTTTGGTCAAATACCAAACAGAACTCATTCTGTATTTGACAAAGCTGAGAACTTCAGCGAAACTACAGTTATACGTTCAATAAAATAGTGTAAATCGATATGTTTATTTACCTAAGCTGAAAATGGATTTACATCAAGTATCGGCATCCCCACAATCATATCATCAAATTATTTTTTAATTGTCGGTGTGATATATATATATATATATATATATATATATATATATATATATATATATATATATATATATATATATATATGTAGTTCCTAAACCGTTTGAGATATCAATTTTAAACAAAAACCAGAGTTCTCAACAGTGAAGATGCTTGGAAATGGCAGCAGAAAAACTTTGCAGAAAAATCCATTCGAAAAAAATGGGACCCCAGACGTAAAATTTTGACTAACTTCCTCATAATTTTTTTGAGATGTTCAATTCTCTATTTAATGCCTTTTACCGAATTAAAATCGGTTAATAAATAGCTCAGACAATCAACATTTATTCCTCATATAAAGATCGGCCATTACTTGATTAAACAAAAAAAAATAATTTTTGACACTTTTCAAATTAAACTGTATGAGACAGTGCAAAGCGTTTTTGCTTAATCAGTTTTGTCAGTTTTGTGTGAAAGTGCCAGCTTTGTTTACTGCAGAAGAGTATGTTGATATGATTCTTCTAATCTACGGCAAGTGCTTAGAAAATATAAAACAATCTAGAGATTTATATGCCATTCCTGACATCCTAAGTGTCCAACGCCTAGTGAAAATAGATTTGAAAACCTAGAACGCGACAAGGACATTTCCCAACTGCAAATCGCAGTAATTCCAGAAGATTAGTCCGTAATCAACAAAATGTTGCAAACGTTTTGGCGTATGAACATTTTGATCATCATGTGTCAATTCGAGAAATTTCTGAAGAACCTGATACAACAAAAAGTTCCGTTGAATGCATTTTACAAGATTTTTAGTAGCATCTTTATAAAGTTCATCTAGTGCAGGGACTCTATACAGGTGACGCTAACACGCGCTTGCAGCTTTTTTTTAACAATGTGGGATGAGGATGCCCAGTTCTACAATAATAGTGCCATTAACAGGCATAATTACAGTTATTGGTCTCATCCACAGTGGGTAATGGTGACAAGAGACAAGTGTAGAAAAATGTTATTGTAATAATCCATTTCCAAGTTTAAAGTAAAAGAAAACATGACAAAAAATTATCAAAGACCTACCTACGGACTATCATCATTTATACTTCTTTCTACCAACTCGTACACCTAATTAACGAAAACACAAGAAGACCAAAAAAGTTTTCCCAATATCCAGTGACTACCAAATATTTTATAATTTTTCAAAAACTAATCGATGGTTTAAACGCGAGTTAACTTTTGGGCTAACACGTTTTACTTTTTAAAACAAATTTGTTTTACTATTACAAAAATACACTAAGTTAAACATATAAAATATAAATACAAAAATACTTATATCAATATAAATGTTATATAAAATTGCGTAGCAACGAATTGATTCAGACTAAACTGCGATGAGAACTGAACGGCCAGTCTTCGTGCCGATGCCCTTTTATAATGGATGAGGCTTCAATTGTTCTTGGATGCAGGTGTCTATCTCTGCATCATCTATTTCATTGTTTATTAATTTCGGTTGTTGGATCAGATCCATCGTGTACCCATGAGAATGCTACTTTGCAGTTTCACTGTCTATTGTCTTACACTGTATCACTTTGTCTTATAATAGGGTATTGTTCCCGATGCTAGTATCTCCCCCATCCTATAGAAGAACGAAGCTCAAGATTAGATCCGGATTTTCATGGGAAATCCGATTTTAGTGCTTTCTGTAGTTCCTGTCTTGGTTTCCTTTAATTTTCTACTTATAAACTGGATTGTTCTGCCGCTATGATTGCTATTAGTATGACATATAGCAAGATTGTCCAAATGCTGGTGTGGTAAATTGGCAGATTTATTTCACCTGGAATTCTACCTTTTATTGATTGAAGTTGTTGCTTAATGCTGTTAAGATCGTATAATGGCACATTTTCTAATTTAAGTTCTGGTAGTTTATTTGGAAGTACAGGTTCTTCTTAAGTTCTTATATCCAATTCGGGAAGGTTAAATAGTTGTTGCGTTTCTGACGTTATTTGTATTGAATTGTATTTCTTATCGTTGATTAGTAATTGACATTTTTGTTTTAAAGTCATTAACTTTGTGGCAGTTATTATTTTGGTTTCTTCTTGCTCTTCGCAGCTTATTCTAATTTGGTTTCTTCAGGTGCTACAATTATATACTGGGTATTCTCATATCTTGAAATGCTTGTTTAATTAATTTTGACAAATTCTTGGTTATAATTATTAATTGCCTTTTTAAATTGGATGAGTTTGATTCCACAAGGGTTCTTTTCATAAAATTCTGTAGGGTTGTCGTCTTTACAAAAGTAGAGCTGGTCTTTTAAATTTCTGCATTGGTTGTTTATGTATGCATATTGCTTGCTACTTAGGATAAGGTATTTGGTTCTGGGTATAATCATTGTGAATACGTCAGGACTTGTAGGAACAGGTAATATATCTAGTTGGCAATACGTATAATCTGATTTGTCAATTTGGGTGTGTGTTGTTTTCTTAACGTCAGCCTATTTCCGCGACTATGGCCAATCACCGACTCTAGGGAGCAGTTTCACCTCACCATCCTGGAAATTTTGCCGAACCCCTGCTATCCTGTAAGGAGGGTAGGGATCTTTAACGTGCCCAACATAGCAGGGACACGCGACCGACGGCTTTACGCTACTTCCGAAGGGCGGAACGTGCAGACATTCAACCTGCTCAAATACAATTCCAGAACCCGGTTGATGTTAATGTTACAGTTTGTACTGAAACAGTGAAAGGGGAACCCTGGGATCAAACCTAGTACCCTTCGGTTCAGAGGCACGCGTTCGTACCTCCGAACCACCGAGGCTCTTAGGCTTTGTCAATTAAAGGTACATCTATTTAAAATATAATTTTGTAAGTAATTTGGTAACAAGGCGTGATTTACTGAAATGGTTTTGGATATTATTTAATTCATTTCTTATGAATGTTGCTTTAGTATTGATGTATCATAAGTATTTAATTTTGAAAAGGTAATGGAATTTTCTGCCGGCAACATTTGATGCATCCGTCGTAAGAATAAATTCTTTTGAAATATTCGGGGAACAAGTACGGGTGCGTTCCTTAGTTCCAGTTGTGCTGAATATTCTTTAGATCTAGTTTCGATAGATTTTCTAGTTTGACCAACAGAGTTGAGTACCTCCCTCAAGGGCGTAAAGGAGCTGGTTGTTATTGTGTACCCGGCATCTGATAAAAATACAATTTTGTCGTTAAGTGAGTAGATTATCTATCATTTGACCACGTTAACCTTGTAAACTGGGTTCTCCAAGGAGTACTTATAACCACTTTAGACTGCTTTTCATCTTAAAATTTCATGAAATAATAATTGCCATAATTTTGTTCGGAGGAACATTGGCGCCTTTTTTGGTTAAAGGGTTCAGATAAACATTACAGGGGTTAAATTTGAGTGTTTACGGCAATCACACAGCATAGTCAAAAAAAAAGTTTACTGTGTCAATGAAAAAACTAATTTTTGGGCTTTAAGAAAAATAAAAATACATCTAGTAATATCATTTTTGTCTCCTCATCAGCCTATTTTGCACTCTAATGGGTTGTGTATACCTAAAACGAAGGTCAACCTTTTGAAAGTAAATGTGTTTATGAAAATCATTTCACACACACTCGCATAAACATTCACGTAAACGTTCTAAAATAAGTTAATGACAAAAAAAGTTTTGATACGACATTAAAAAAATTCCATTACAGTATTCAACAAAGTAAAATGGATATAATAACCAGAATAGCAAGTTAGGAGAGACGACACATTTGCTTGCAAATAAATGCAATGCCGCTAAATTTTGTACTTATTACAAGTTTTAATTGTAACACGTTACAAGCTTTTATTAAAGCAGCAGAAATCTCATTTTCGGTCCTCCTGGATTTCGTCTATAGTTCACCCGTAGGTTGCGTGAGCTAGTGTATTGTTTTTCAGCAAGAAACAAATTTCCCAAGTGTGAAGTTTCATGTAAAAATTATAACGTATCTGAGTTAACTCGGTGAACATCAGCCGGCAATGGCTAGTTTGCTGAAATATTTTATGATACCATACCAATATCCCTCAGAGAAAAGCATAAGAAGGAGATAGAGAGAAAAGGAAAGAAAATTTCCACCTAATATCGAATATCTCAATATCGAATGAAGTACGTATAACGTTCCTTGCCCACACGATGCCTCCAAAAATCATTGGTTGCTCAAGTTAGTAAATACAGGGTGCCAGAAAATGTTTAAATGATATTTGCTATTTCTAAAGTAAGTGAAAATCTCTTGAGAAGGGATGTGTTATTATATACAGTTTTATTACTACCTAGGCTTTTAACTAAGAATTGCAAAAATCTACCGATCTCCAGAACATTTTGACACACACACTGATATATATATATATATATATATATATATATATATATATATATATATATATATATATATATATATATATATATATGATATGACATACTTGGTTCTTGGGTTGAACTGCGTCTAGAATTTACTAAAACTCGACGTTCCGACTCCTGTCTGTGAGCCATTTCCAAGAAGTTAAGGTTATTACCTTAACTTCTTGAAAATGGCTTTTATATTTAAAACTAGATGAACACTAAGGCTTCAATCTGCCTACTTCCCAAATTTCACTGGAGATTGTTTTCGGGAGTAGGCATCTATACTTCATCAATATATTTGTGAGTTAAATGTGGTAAATATAAGTTTTCGAAAAGAAAAGTTTCAACTTTTCATCGAAAAACTTGACTCTCAGAAGTGAACTTAGCCTGCGAAAAGAAGTGTTGTGTGCAACCAAACAAACCAGAAATCTTTAGGTAACGTGAAAATTATATATATATATATATATATATATATATATATATATATATATATATATATATATATATATATATATATATATATATATATATATAGGTGCATATGTATAATATGTTACTGGAATTCGGAAAATGCCCAAAAGAATGTGCCAAACTAGTTTCGAGCAACGGATATTTCCAAACCCGAAATTTTACTTTTATACGGCTACTGAGCGTTATAAAATAGGCAGAACTTGTTTTGCTCAATTTGATTTGTACTAAACAGTTTTGTATATTTCTTAACGACCAGCACAAGTTTTGCTTTTTTGATTTAATCAGCATCCAAATAAAAAGTAAGCAAACTAGTTTTATATTTTTTCGTTGTTTTCGATTAGTTCAGTGAGATTTGTGAAGTGGAGTATAATATTCTGACGCTAACCCTTCATTTTGTTTCGACTGATGAAATTTTTGTATAATTCACCAGGCACATCTCACACTACAAGTCATAAATGACCTAAAGGTATGTCTAAAGTCTATTTATTTTTAAGCTGGAGTTTTTTTTAACGTGTGCACCTCACTTCAGCCTTCGGAAAGGGCAAAAAATACATGCAAGCGTTACTAGAGAAATTATTAACATTTAACTACAATTCTGTCAAATATATCAACTGAAGAAAAAAGGGCACATAAAATAGGAATCATTGTTAAGTCTATTTTAAGTACTTTATGAAATTTTAGGTGCCAAGTAGAACTTACTGATATGCCGACTGAACCAGGCGGGGACTATAAACTCATGTTAAACTACCAGGATCATTTGACTACATTTTGTCTATTACGCCCAATAAAAAATAAGACCTCTGTGGAAGCTGACAGGAACCTAATGAAATATTCTATTTATTTGGGGCGCCATCTATTATTTATTCTGATAATGGCCATGGATTTTCTAACCAAGTAATAAATAATCTAAGCTGCCAGTGGTCCCATTTGAAAATTTTACATGAACAAAACAGAGTTAAAGTTCTGTGTAAGGTTGTAACAGATGCTCTTATATGTTGGATGTCCGATGAAAATACCAGACACTGGCTGACCGTTGTGTTTTGTCCATTCAAAAGAAATAGAAGCTACCGTAGTGCAATTAATAAAAAATACTGGACACAGCAAGTGCGTTATGGTAGTAAATTTTCATAGAAATGATCTGTCAAAAAATATTTTATTATAACTTTTTTTTTTGTAATATAGAAATCTTAATTTTGGTGTGTAGTTTACTTTTTATATCGTAAACCTACCTACCAAATTTGGTCATCATAGCCTTTTAATTTTTTTGAGATAAAAGTTTTTTTCGAATGAAAACTCAAAATTTTCCTGAAAAACTTCGTCCGATTTTCCTGACTAACGAACTTATCCAAGCCATTTACAAAAGTACGGTACATGCCAAATTTTATCAAAATCGGCCAATTATTTTTTTAATTATATATATATATATATATATATATATATATATATATATATATATATATATATATATATATATATATATATATATATATATTATATATAAACTACACACCAAAATTAAGATTTCTATGTTACAAGAAAAAAAAGTTATAATAAAATATTTTGTGACAGATCATTTCTATGAAAATTCACTACCATAACGCACTTGCTGCGTCCAGGCTTTTTTATTAATTGCACTACGGTAGCTTCTATTTCTTTTGAATGGACAAAACACAATCGGTCAGCCCAGTGTCTGGTATTTTCATCGGACATCCAACATATAAGAGCATCTGTTACAACCTTACACAGAACGGCTCATTTACAAAAAAAAATTCAAAATTCAAAAGTCGGGATCTCCCCATTAGTGAATTTTTTCTACAAAAATTCACTAAAATCGAAATCCGTACGAAGTCATGTGTTAATGTGTGTGTCTGGTTCGTGGATTGTAGTTACTGCGGTTACGTATTAAAATGGACTGTATCGTGTTATGAAATAAAATCACTTGGAAACACTTAACTTAGCTATATATTTAAAATAATATAAACTATATACTATTCACGTCAATTGATATAGGCGGCACGTGTAATACTAAAACGCGTGGTTGAGTACGAATTATTAGTGTTGCACTCGGGCAATAACTTGGAATGAATAACGAATATATGGAGCTCTCGGAACTAACGAATGATCAGGCTTGTACATACACAAACTATGATACTCGCGTTACGAATATACGCGGGTCGTGTACGAATTATTAGTGTTGCACTCGGGAAATCACTTGGAAAGAGTAAATAATTGAGATGTCATGCTCTTCGAAGATCACGAACGAATAGAATGTGTCGAGGTCTTAATTGCTACAGGTACCCTTTCTCGAAAGGTGGGACATGCAGGACTTCTTGTGACATGCAGTCCACTCTCACAACTTAAAATCGCGCGGTAAAACTAAACATCATGTTTGGGTGCACCCAGAGAAATGATTTAGAGGATACGGCTTCTACAAGATTTAATTGACCTAATTGTTCGAATATTAGACGTGGATCGTGAAAGATTAGCACCACGAGATGTAATGGCAGTTGTCCAATCGGTTGATGATGAATTTTAAAACTTAGCAACAAAGACTGGAATTGAACAAATACGATACTAGAAAAACGTGTGTCAATTGGCTGATAGTAGTGTTTTTAAAGACAACAATAATGTTACCGACAAGAACAAGAAATAATTAATACTTAGAACTGCATCTTCCGATATATCTGGCTCTACACATGGATTTATTTCATGTATATGTAATAAAAAGTGTATTAGCAGAGCATCTTCTTGTCAAGAAACGAATTTCACCTACAATTCTAAATGTCATCATTCAAAAGTTCTTGATAAAATATACATTTTTTTTTAAATATTTAACTGGATATTCGCCTAAGATAATAGTTTTATTTTTTTATGTTTGTCAATATTGAAATAAAATACAGATATTGAAATAAGGATTCCAGCTTTATAATTTTTCTTATTTAAAATTTGGCCATAAGTTACCTAGATTATATTATATTTCACCTCATAAATCTCATTAAACTAGTTCAGACCAATGAAAAATACACAAAGGTTGTTCTTCCCACTTTTTGTTCAGACGCTGAATTAAAAAACCAGAACTAGTGCTGGCCATTCAGAAGTGTACGAAACTAGTTTTGTACAATTCAAAATGCAGAAAACTAGTAAAATTTCAGGTTTGGCAAATATTCGTTGCTCAAAACTAGTTTTGCACATTTTTTTCGGGCATTGTCCGAATCCAGGTATTGAGTGTAAAATATAATATATATATATATATATATATATATATATATATATATATATATATATATATATATATATATATATATATATATATATATATATAATTTGAAAGAATAGCGGAAGTGGGTTTACCACTATGTAATTTGCGCTTATTTCAAAATTTTTCTCGTATTTACCTCTCTATGGGTTGAGTTCGCTTAAATACAAAATTATAAAAGCGCCTAGCACAGTGGATAAGTGTCCGATCTGACAAGTGCGCAATTAATTTGAAGCAAAAGTAGGAAAACATCTGCTTATCAGCCAACTGCTTTGTTTCAGTATTTATCAAGCTTTAAATTGTAGGGCACGGCATTATTTTTTCAAAACATTTAAAAGTTCGTAATTTTTTATTTTTAATGTGATTAAGATTTTTTTTAAAGGAACAAGTTTTGGTAAATTCTATACAATTAAAATTAATGCGTTAAGTTAAAAAATCTATCTCTATAGGCTTAAAAATGTTTTTGAAGTTATGAATGTGAGAAATAATTGATGCTTAGGTTGTATCGAGTAAAACACTGTTTGAATTTCGACGTTTCAGCTTGTGTTTCAAATCCATTTTCAAGAAAGGTTAAGGAATGTGAAAATGGTGTCATTTAAAATATCTAAAGATATCAAAAATATTTTAAAGAAATTTGGTACATATTGCCTTAATGGATGCTCTGCTATTAACCAAAATTAAGGTTTCTAGGTTAAGTAATGGAAATTGTGTTGTAATTATTTAAAATGTTGATAGAAATTAGCTACCATACTCCTCATGCTACTTTGAGGATTTTACATTTATTGAAATGCAACAAAATTTAAAATGTCAAGAAAAATGAAGTAACTTTAATTTTTTTATATGTCCTTTTTTCTGTCCGACTCCTCAACATATAAATTATTTTATATCAATTTTATTATTTATTTGCAAATAAAATTCATCTACCATAACGCACTGACTGCATTGGGACTTTTAAGAAATGCAAAGCTATAAATTATGCTAAACCTTTTCCTTTTTGACACTTAACAAAAGCTACAATATATAGCATAACTTGTGATTCTCAACCGGTAACGACCACCTTTACAAAATATGCTCATTTTCTACAAAACATGCCTGAATCCCAACAATACATGCATCATCAAATACTCCGTGTCCGCTAATAAATTTTTCTGACGACGCAATAACAAATGTTCTAAAGATACCCAACTGCACATAAAAAATGCAATATATACACTTGAGATGATGCCCTAGTCTCAGCATAAAACAGGCAACATAAAAAACAATAAATGTAACCAGAAACAGGCTGTGCTGTGTTATGCCCTGAAAATCTGCAAAGTTAAGAGCTGAAACCGCAAACGATAATAGCAAGCAAGCGTCTGAGACACAGATTTACGGTCTGCTTTCATTTCGGAATCATTTAGGTTATCTTGGAATTGTTATCCCGTAAACGTATTTGTAATAAAAATGTACATGGTACTTTCCGACAATAGAAAACTGATTATTTTATATATTCTTGGTGTAAAACAAAACATGCTTAAGGTATGACGAACGACAACTAAGAAAACTAGGATCAGAAGTGCTTTTATTGCGTTACAATAAACATATTTTAAAGTGTAGTCATTAAAATTTGTTACAACGCTTTTATACGGGACTATTGAAAAGATTTTAACCTACATCTTAAACTCAAAGACATCAAATTACTCAACATAATATTGTTCTAACTAAAGATTATTTTGTAAACCCGCAACGCGCGTAGAGCTTTCAAGCACAAAAATATATATTTTTGGCCCAAATCCAAGCCTTCACAGTTTTCATAATTTATTCGCTAAATGAACATTTTAGAATTTTAATTTGATTTTGGTTGAGAAATGAAATGATAATGTAGCCAGATCTATTGAGTAAGAGGGTATCATCCTAAATATTCCATCTTTTCACATATCTTTGGAGATGGTGGCTAGGTGGAGTACTTACAGACTTAAACAAACGGCTGGCGAAGTCAATCAGTATGGGAAGGACTAAACTCCTCGATGACATTAAGAGTCGCGAGGTTCTAGAAATGATCTCAGATCTGATAACTACAAAGATCTACCTGTCTCCGAAAACCGTCCTGCTAGAAAGCGAAAAATGCGAACGAGATAAACTGTTCCTATTGTAGGCAGATCTCTGCTGGTACACGGACGGCTCCAAAACCAAGTCTGGATTTGGTGCATATAGGAGTAGCACCGATTCAAAAATATCATCTAGCCTCGAAAAGTATGCAACCATATATCAGGCAGAAATGTACGTAATCGAGGTCTGTGCAATAAAAATATTTTTTGATAGTCAAGCTGCTAAAGAGGCACTTGGATTCTACCGTTGCAATTCAAAAACGGTATGGAGTTGCAAAACTTCCCTTGACTAACTGTGCAGCTAGAATGAGGTGTCGCTGGTCTGGATACCGAGGCACTCGCACGTTGATGACAATGTTGTGGCCGACGCCATTGTCAGGAGAGGTGCCCGGGTGAACTATATCGGACCGATACCTGCGTTGGGGATATTCTTAAGTACAGCAAAATGGACCTTAGAAACGTGGACATATGAAAAGACAATCCAACAATGGTAAGATCTACCAGGATTATACTCTAAGGCTATCATAAGTGGCCTTTCAGAGTTTAGAGATCAAAAACTTCTAGAGTTAAACAGGCAACAACTGAGGACAGTGGTCAGTCTGTATACAGGATACTGCTGCTTGCGTCACGACATGCGCGGAATTGTGCTTGGACAAGGAACCGAGTACAGGCTGTGTATGGAGAGTGATGAAACAACAGCACAACACATAGTTTAAAGACCTTACGATGGTTTCACTGACCACGTCAGCGTCATCAGAGGATTTCATTTTTTCATCCTCTGATGACGCTGACGTGGTCAGTGAAACGATCGTAAGGTCTTTAAACTATGTGTTGTGGTGATTTAGGTTCTGCAAGTGTACTTATCAGTTAATTATAGTCATTTCTCCATGTAAATTCCAAACCACTAAAACAAGATTTTTTTTAGCGGCTTTTTTAAACACAAAACTTTTAAAGCCGATTACTGCCTCATTTCTGTGTCATTGAAGTACACCCAAATTAATCTATAACAACAACATTTTTAAGTAAGCCAGCAACTTTTTTAAACCGGAAACAGACTGAGCAGCATTCACACAATTGGAAATCGTTTTTGCTGAACTTTTTCTATATATATATATATATATATATATATATATATATATATATATATATATATATATATATATATATATATATATATATATATATGTATATATTCAGCTTCGAATCATTAGTATGTCGTATCTACGTTCCAGCATCTCGGCCTTAAAGCAGGCGTTGCCACAATATGCAAGGAAGAATAGCGCGAAGCTGGTTTTGTGGAGGTTCTAAGCTTTCACATTAGCTTTCGTGTACAAACAGTATAGCAAAAAGAAAGCTGTGAAAAAAACTAGCCATTGAAGACAACTACTTCCCTGGCTCACATCACTCGATAGTCACATCGCGTAAGTGCTGCTGGTTAATATGATGTATAACCGGAGACATAAACCGGCTTCCTCTTTTTGTTAGGACTTACCACTATCTATAACCTACGCTTCAACATGTCGAGCTTAAGACATATAGTGTCATAATATGAAACGGAGCATAGGGCAAAATGCCATCTCTGATTCTGTGACGGTTCTAGGCTTCCACATTAGCTTCTAAGTACAAACTACTGTTTTTCGGAAATTTCTTCTTGCTACGCTTAGCAAGAAGAAAATTACGAAAAGAATCTAGCGAGCCAAGTTGAATCACATCACTCGCTAGCTACTATTAATTTAATCCTGCCGGGACTTGCCGTATGATGTTGTAATGAAGCAGGCATAAAAGATTTATTACATTTTTATCTAAGTTATGCTACAGAAAATAGCATCAAAATGCTATTTAATAGTAAACAGGCACTTCTAATATGTTTGTTTACGTTTATTCATTTTGCATCAAAAGAAACCGCGTTAAAATATTTTTGATATAAAAGTTCACGGCCAGCGAGCATCGAGACACGAGCGATCGCGACGGCACCAGGCGAGTCTCGTTGCCTGGTCTATAAATAGAGCGGACACAGGCAGAGAAAATCGGTGTTTTCTCTCGCAAGCCAGTCTAGCAATCTGAGCGAGGTTGCTTAAATGACGACGGGAAGGAGGGCGTGTGACACTGCGGTCTGGCTGAGTGTAATTGTCGCATCCTAGGCAGAGACCTTACAGTCTTGCACTGGAGCTAGCAGCAATATGTCACGGCTTCTGTGAAAGATTGTTTCGCGTATTTTATTAGTTACCGACGTATATTGTGTGTATTGTTTAAGAGAGTTTCTGTTGCATTTGTTAGGTAGGCCTCTCATGCGACTGTAGGGTGCAGCTGGGTGCATCCTGGTTTAAGTTGCGTCGAATTATATTACCGAATTATATTACCGCGTATATATACAGGCTGGTTGCTGCAATGCGACTGTAGAACGGTGCGAAGCATTGTCAGTTAAACACTCTGGGCGTTCGGGGCGAGTTAGGAATTATGAAATCATATTTCCTGTCGCGTGCGTTATTTTTATTTTTATACAGGGTGGTTGATACGATGCGCTTGTAGAATGGTGCGAAGTATCTGGGCGGTCGCAAATTAACTGAAGTAGGAAATAGGTCATTTCGCTTGCATTATTATCGGGAAAAAGTATATATAGTGTGGTTGCTGCAATACGACTGAAGAATGGTGCGAAGCATTCTCAGTTAAACACTTTGGACGTCGGCTAAGGGAACAGGGGTTTTAGTGAACTGCATTAGGTTATGGTGCGCCTGGCGGCATCTGCGTGTAATCTCATTGCTTGTGCTTTTGATTTTATACGCTTGTTTAACCCGTAACCTGGATATGTCGCTCGCTTGCCTCCGCATTTCTTTTAACATGCTAATATTGATGAGTTCTTATAATGCACCGCCTGCTTCATTCATTTTACCCATTTAATAACATAATATATATGTTTATGTGTTTTGCTAACTTTACTGCTATATTTTATTCGGCTGTATAAAAATTATTTGCGCTTGGTATAAATGATTTCGATTCATATTTTATTCGCACCCATGTTTCATATGTGTATATATTTGTAAATAAGTTGTTTATTACACTATTTTTAAGTAATCTTGGCCTTATTGACCATCTTAGTAGCGGCTATGCATTTTGACAAGTCTGTTATTAAACAATAATTTGTAGCGTGTGACGAAGGCTCCAGCGGATGTCTTCACGGGGATCGTACCCCGTCCTAAATTTAGGGAACAAAGATGGCGCCCGAGAAAAAGTTAACTGAATATTAAGGTGAAAGGTAAAAGGTAACCGCAAAAGGCAAAGAGTAAACGATAACTGTTACAATCTATAACAGAAGACATAAACCGGTTTATTAGAGCCTATTAATGTGTAATACCTACGCTTGAGCAAGTCGATCTTAAGGCAAGCATTTCCATAACATGCAATGGAGAACAGCGCGAAACGTAATCTCTGGTTTGTGACTTCTAGGTTTAGACAGCAGTTACTATGTATAATGGCATATTTAATAGGATAAAATACAACTTTTCAATGGAAACAGTAACAGCTTCTGCCTTCATTTTCAACGTTTTGTACTAACAACAAGAATTAAAATTTATTTTTGTTGATCAAACAGTTGTTGGTAAAGTGATAATTTTTCTCATAATTTGAATAGAAAATTGTGTTTCCAAACCTTTCAATCTGAGCTTTTATCTCTACCTCCGTGAGCCTGTGAATCATCTCTAACTTTTAGTTTACGTTTTTAGCTATTTTTTTTAAACTGGTAGGTAATAAGCATGCAGAATTCTATGTCTATGATTTCAACAAATTGCATAAGGTATCATAAAATACAGTGGTTGAGAACGAATTGTAGTTGAAGCGAATTATGAAGTGATACGAATTTATTATAAAGAAATGCATCTGATAACATATTAAAATAAAGCAAGAGAAGAGAGACAATTTTTTGACGTGTCAAAATTTTAAGTTACAGAATTTGGAGTGCTGTAATTTTTGATTACAACTATAATTATATTACTATATTTAGCACCAGTCCTTAATTGATTGAATAAAGATGTGGTATGGCTCAGAAAATAAAAGTAATAATAATAATCATAATAATAATAATAATATATCTGCAATTTATTACATTAAATAGTGACATGCTATATATGGCTGCGGTAAAATAAAGTTATTCCGAACATAGAGCAAAGAAATTATTAGAAGATACTAGTCGAATTTTCTTTGATAGGATACGTCCAAGAAAACTTGTTATAATATAAAGATTAAACTAACATTAGAAAAGTTGTTACTTTAAAAAATATATATAATTAATATTAACATAAACTTCTACAGTAAGAAACTCGGCGGTTCAGGGGTAAGAACGTGTGCCTCTCAACCGAATGGTACTAGGTTTGATCTCAGGGTACTCCTTTCACTTTTTCGGTACATACTGTACACTTAACATCAATCGAGGTTGTGGCATTGTATTTGAGCAAGTTGTATGTCTGTACGTCCCGCCCTTCAAAAGAGGCGTTAAGCCGTCGGTCTGGTTTCTATGCGATGTTGGGCACGCTAAAGATCTCTACACTCCTTTCAGAAAGGCTGCTCCTTGGCGTCGGTGTTTGGCCATAATAGCGGAAATAGACCGACGTTAAAGCAATAAGACACGCACGCACACACCTTTCTATAATAAATTTTATGTTGTTCAACAATTAAAGCTTTTGCATATTATTACTTAACTCCTATTTAAATTAAGACATCTACAACACAAACAATAGGCCTCTAAAATAACAAAAGACATGTAAACACTTTTTAATTCGCACCTTGTGGAAATTTACATATGAAAAAAATATAAGTATTAGAACTAAAAAAAAATCAAAAATAGCTACCATAATGCACTTGCTGTACCGGGACTTTCTGAAATATCTAGATTTGCAAATTTTGTATGAAAATGCTTAGTTTCTTCTTTAATCTAAAATGTTTGTTGAAGTAACTTCGGTTGTCCAAGTGTATATAATATTAGTGTTCATCACAGGTTCCAAGCGTTACATTGTGATATACAGAGTATAGTATTATTCAAAGTAAAATAAACAAAGTGTGTGTTGTAGGAGGCACCGTGAGCAGAGAGTGGGATATCAAGGGAGGTTCTGGCACTTGAAATTCATGCTACATCATCAACACATTCATATGAGCGCTAACAAGCTGCTTACAGTTCGATCATTGTAACTTGTTGAATGCGATGTTAATACACCGATGTTAGACGCAAGTTTACATTATGTAGTTCGCATGATGGCATTAAACTGACGTGTGTGTACCTATAATAGCGTACAATTTTTCCAAAAACTCATCCCGTGAAGCGAGTGATAAGATACTAGCTATTAAATACAAATACACGAGGAGGTTTTAAAAAGTACTTAACCGACAATAGCAGACACATTATTTTTTCAACATAATCTTCTGTAATGAGGAAGTTGCATATAATTTACTTTTGATGAAAAACGTATTTAAATTTCAGCAAAATACTCTAAAAATATATGTCTACAAGTAAACCCTCCTTAAAGTGAACCACTAATTAGTAATTAATTATTGAAATATTGTATATAATTCAAAACGACAGGGTGGACGAAAACGCGATCTGATTGGTGAAGACGTTTGTGACGTCACGATCCGGTACATCTGAGTAATACCGTTGTGTTTGCATCGAATTCTGAGCAGTTTTATCATAATTTTAAGTAGTTTTGGTGTTTAGTGTATAATATAGGTTCAAAGGTAGTAAGTTGTGTTTAATCTAGTTTAGTGCGTGACTGTGTGATGATTTCAGCAGATTCAGAATTACAATACAAGAACGCGAAAGACATAACAGTGCCTGGACATAAATATTATGAGTGCTGTATAGTGCCTAAATGTACTTCCACAACAATAACTACCCCCAACAAATTATTCTTTAATGTACCTAAGGATGAGAAAATCAGGAAGAAATGGTGTTCATTTTTCTTGTAGATTATTTGAATGGAGAACATTTTGAGGTTATGCTTTTATTTACATTATATTTTATGAGAAATTACTACATAAAATCCAACAAAGATATTTACAGGATAAAATAAGGTTCATATCAGACACATACTTCCCAGCTTTCACTCCTTTTAGCTCAGCACCCATGAAATTCCTAAATACGCAAACATTGCTAGTACATAAATTTTTGGTAAATTATAATATTGTCCTTGGACAAATCCAACTTCTGTAGCTATACTATAAGACTGCACAGTTTTAAAAATAATTAATAGGAGTATATAGATATTAACAATAATATAAGTTGACAACAATCCGGCACACGTAAGTCGCATAAACACTATCGATATGAGGATCTCTGTGTGAGTAAGCGAGACTCGTTTGGCCGATACCGGATCGTGACGTCACAGTAGACCGTCTTTGTTTACGGCTGCATTTAGGCGCGGACACAATTATTTTGATTTTCTATATTTTTTTACAGGAAAACTATTAGTTAAAAATTTAAATTTTATATGGCAATTGATTTTATATAATGTGGGGAATTGAATAAGAGGAGAATAAAAAATGTGCAAATTCCTCATTGTCGCGATGGCGTCGAGTGAGGGAGAAGAAAAATTTAGAGCTCCTCAAAAACCGTGCAAGAGGTGTAAAAGTGTGGCCCGTACGGGATTAAAATGTAGTAAATGTGGCACAATAACACGCAACCGATGTGCTGAGATATTAAAAACGATAGAAATAATTAATAAGACAATTATTCGTTGTGAAAGTGAAATGTCTGGTGCAGAAAGTGTTGATGATTTATCAAAGTCACAAAATGTAAACAATGAATTAATTGCTCAGAAAGAAATTAAATATCTTCAAGAACTTATAAAGACAGGAGATAAGATTATCAGTTAACAAGAAAAACTCATCGTTAACTTAAAGGAACAAGTTCTTTTAATAAAGAAGGGTAAACAGAATCGGAATATAAAGGGCTCCGTTCTAAACAAAAAAAAATGCAGTGGAGGAGCAAGTCTTTCCAGACCTCCACAGCCAGTACCCAAAGCTGTCGGCCCTGTGGTGAAAGAGGGTACCCACAAGTTGACTGAGGTGGGTGCTTCCTTGGTTTTCTCATACACATAGGTTATGTCTGTGAACAAAACAAACAACAAAAGTGTACCTAACAGCGCAGTTACATAACTTTTAGATGCTCCAAATAATCCAAGTGGCTTTGAACTAGTAGCTAATATAAGAAACATAAAAAAAGGCATGTGAATATAGGGTCTGCACAACGTGAAAATTCTTTATTTGGAGGTGCTGAGGAAAAGCAGAAAAAAGCGTGGTGCTTCATTTCACATGAGAAATCGTCGGTGGGGGTCGATATAATAAATATGACAATATATAGGGAAAAAAACTGTGTCCCATAGAGAGAACACTGAAGTGAAGGAGATACAAACAAGATATGATAGACAAGATACATGCTTCGAAATAGGTGTCCCTTTTCAGAATAAGGACATGCTATACGAAAGTGAATTTTGGCCGAATGGTGTTACATTTAGGAGGCTCCGAGTTAGCTGGGAAAGAAAGAGTGTAGATATTGCTGAAAATTGTGATCTTTTAGAAGATACGGAACAGAATTGAACATCAATGAAAAAAGAATCTGAATGTCAAAAAAAGAATCTATAACTAAAAATATTACTAAAGCATCAGAGTAAGAACCTATTTGGAATGAATTTTCTGGAAACATTTTAGGAAAATGAAGGACAATGGTAGTTAAATCTGAACTTAAGGACTTTTAAAACACATTTCTGGCGACATTTTCTCTACGCAGCCCGTATTAGCTTTAATTTATTTGCTTAAAAGTTGCCAATTTTGACGCTTCAAATCTCGCATTTGATGTTTTAAAAGTTATCAAAATATTATCAAGATAACCCGTATTTGTTTCAGGTCCTTTGTCTACATTTTGCCCATTTGTAACGTTTTAAATTGCGACTTTGACGGAGAAGAAAAGCTATAAAATTCTCAAAGTAATTTTTCCGGTAGTTCTGAACATTGCTGCCCCAAAAATTTTGTTTATATGCCTATAACTTATTTCTTTTAACTTAGGATATAAATTTTGATATGTAGTATACTTTTATTACATAAACCTGTGTACAAAGTTTGGTTGCCATAGCTTTTTCCGGAGACACAATTTTTTTCTGAAAAAAAAAACAATATTTTATAGAAAAAGCTGGTGCGATTTTCCTAGATTTTCGGCTCATAATTTTTTGAGTTATCTGTGTGATTACATATATATATATATATATATATATATATATATATATATATATATATATATATATATATATATATATTAATTTATTTGGAACCAAAAGTACATAAAATACTGACATGATTAATTACAAGTAGATATTACCGAACAATTAATGTTGCCAATAACATGAACTAGTAAAAAATGATTCCTATACCCAGTTTCACAAAGCTCGATTAAATATTTAACGGCCGATAAATAATCAAGGCTTCAGATGACCAATCACAGACTATGATTCGGGTTTTTCCCATGACACCAAATATTTTGAAGCTGTGATTGGTTGTTTTAAGCATAGATTAACTAACCGGCCGTTAAATAGTTAATCGAGCTTTGTGAAACTGAGCACAAATCTAACATTAGTGATACTTATAAACTAGGATTGAGTACGGTGAGGTTTCCAATTGTGATTTTGGTCAACACTAATCAATAAAGTTATTATAAATAGGCTTTAAATGTCTCTAATCACTTTTAGGTCCTCAGCAGTAAATTTTTCTATATTGGTTAATTGATTAGAACTAAGCGAAATTGTTCTTTGTAATACTTTTATATTTTCTAATAGTTTTGAACTTAGTGCTATTTAAAATTCTACAGCGGCCTTATATTCCGTTTCACGTTGCCTCTCCTCATCCAAAGTTTTTGTTGATTGACTCTTTAAAATTCAGGTACAATAATTTTAACGGAATTTGACTTAATTTCACTAATGTGATACGCCTTGTATAAGAACTGATTATAGTTTTTGTATATATATATATATATATATATATATATATATATATATATATATATATATATATATATATATATATATATAAATATAATATATATACATAAGCATATAAAAATTGAAACTGACCTGGGATATGTATTCTAGGAGGGCTAGTTCGCGTTCATTTGAAGAAATGTTTTCAAAATTTGAAAGCGAGATCTACTCATTAGTGAATTTTTTAAAGAAAATTCGCTAATATGCTGTGTTTTATATATGGATGTCCACCTAATTCGTAGATCTTCTAAGATTATTACATGGAGAAAATCATTATTTTTTGTGTGGTCATACACATTGTTCTTCCAGATTGATGCTCATATTTGACATTTGGCTGTCCTCTGGTGAATTCCGAAAACCAATATATATATATATATATATATATATATATATATATATATATATATATATATATATATATATATATATATATTAATAGACTGTGCTATGCTTCTAAATTGCAACACGTCATTGATATATGTAGTAATTCCGTCACATGTCCTAACAAGAGCTAATTCTGGTGTGCTTTTGTTATATTAGTTTTCCGGCGCCACGTGATGGGTGAACTATTGCATGTGTAAGATAAATGTAAGATAATTTATTTTGAAAACGAAGCTATCTACTGATGTAGATAAGCATCGTGTGCAAATCATTTTTGAGTTTCATAATTGTACAACAAAACTTCGACAAGACACAAAAAATTGACGTTGGTTTTATGCTACCCGTTCTCTTTCTACCAACTACTTATTGACATTTTCAGAATCTTCACCAGTTTGGAGATATTAGACAAAAACATCTTCGGAGTGAAACTTTAAGAAGCTAGGAGATGGAGCTTGTTTAGAAAGCATTTTATAATGCGGGTTTATGGAAACGCTTTTCTTATTTGCTTCTGAAGTTTTCTATCTTTGAGCTTGGAATGTTTGGGGGATCTGACCTAAATAATCAAGGAAAAACAAATTTTGCTCAAATCACCTTTTTCAGCACAGCGGTATCGTTAAACAGAATAGTTAGTTGATATAAGCTTCCTTGGTTTATAACTGTACATGCTTGTATAGTAAATGTAAAATGAAAATATACTATATACTGGATACTAAAATGTTTGCATATATTTTTCTAAACAAATAAACTGCATCGATGAACATTTAAATAGGTAGACCTAATATTTTGAAATTGTGTGATGTTGAAACGTCAGTGACGCACAAGAGTTTTATAGGGATAATGCATGAACTGTAATAAATGTTTGCTGCAACAGAAAATAAAACACGGTAAGTACAGAAACAGCATCGGCAATATCTGTATTATTTTTTAAACGGATTGCAAACATGCTGGTACTCATGTTTTGTTTCCCGTTTCAGTTTACACGAGATGGGCGTGAGTAATTTCACTACAGGGTAACGCCATAAAAAAGAAAATAATCACAACTGTCAGTCCATAATCTCCGGGTCTATTTATTACACCATTGGATATTGGACTACTGTGCAGGATCATCTGATTGACACAATTATTCTTTGACGGATTTCCTACAATTTTTACAGTTATGATGGAAGCAAATATTTTAAACGGGTATACCTTTTATACCATTTATTCTAATAGAAGTGTGTGATAGCCTACCATCTAGAGTAAATGTTTAAAAAACTATATAAACACCAAATATTATCCCTTGTCTTTACCCTCTGATGGAGATAGGTTTCCATATTTTTGTTTGTTATTCTGCACCAAATCTTTAAGAGATATAACGTGTCAGAGACTGTACAAACATTGTGTTTGTTGGAAAATATCATAAGCGATGTGTTTGAGCAAATTTTCTTAGTTAATTTTGCCTGTGAGATAAGGGATGTAAGTTTTAACGATAAATATTTAAAAAGCAAGCACCTATTTTAACCCATATCCAAAATAAGTTTCAATGTTTATATAATATATATATATATATATATATATATATATATATATATATATATATATATATATATATATATATATATATATATATATAATATAATATTTATTCAACATGCGACCAAATATCATGCAGTTATTCCCTGGGTTATTCTTAGAATATTTTGTCCTTTGAGGATTTTTGGAAAGACAAGTTGTTTCCAAGATACAGGGCCATAAAATTTCTGGCAATAATATTTTGTAACCCAGTTATTACATGTGAATCTTCTTAATCTATAAAAACTGTTGAAAATGGCTGCCACTAACTAGAATGCATTAATACTATCTTATCCTTATAGACTGCACACTTTTGTAAACACCATGGTAGCTTCTTATTTAATTACAACCAGCAGTTATCCCATTTCTAAAATCTTTTGCATTTTTCATGAGGGTGGTGTAAACTAACGACTTCAGACGGCTTCATAGGTAATAATCCAGAGAGTTTGAGTCTGAGGGTCGACCAGGCTATAAAGGAGGCTCACATCCACGAATCCAGCAATGTTCATATGTTGCTGTTAAAAATTCACGAGCAAACACGCTAAATTGCGCTGGTGCGTCGTACATTAACCACTTTGTTATTGCATTGTTATTCCGTAATTTTCTTGTTGCGTTTTTTAAAAATCACTTTACCGGTGAAAAGAACCATCGACAGTATATGTAGAGAAGCCATTGGCAAAATGCAATACGTGGAGGAAAATCAGCAGGAACCTGAACGGGTTGTAAGTGGCATGGATACAGCAAATGGTTCCGAAAATTTTTTCACACACTCACATTACTTACATTTAAAGCATTTGCAATTTTTCTAGTAAAAGTATTTGTATCTTCCTCTATGATGTTCAACACGTATTCTTCCACTTCTTCCGCTGTTTAATCACCGCTGTGTGGACATTCTACTTGTTTCATGAAGTAGTTAATGAATACTTTGGCAGGTTTTTCTACCAGGAACAGTACGGTTTGGAACTCGTTTAACGTGCAACCTCTTAGCCTTTAACAAATTGCCATTGGCAAGTATATACGTACGATGCATGTCATCTCAGCGTACGTATAGCGATTGATGATAAACAAAACTATCAAAGACAGAAATTACATCGAACTCACTTTAAAAAATTTGATAGATACAGAATGGCAAATCACGAGACGTATTCAAATAAAATCCACGTTTAAGATCAGTCGGTTTTAGATATCTGCACCAGCCTGTTAGATAGCACTAACTAACCGTTCTTAGGAATCGAAATATTGTTAAAAGATGAAAACGCATTTCCAACGTTTTTTGTCCTCGGTAACCCCAATGTAGTACGGCATACTTTTATATCGGCTAGATTAAGAGTTTATATATATATATATATATATATATATATATATATATATATATATATATATATATATATATATAAACATATAAAAATTGAAACTGACCTTGGATATGGGTTCTAGGGGTCCTAGTTCGCACTCATTTGCAAGAATGTTTTGAAAATTCAAAAGTCGGGATCTCCCCATTAGTGAATTTTCGTAGAAAAAATGTGAATTTTTTCTACGAAAATTCACTAAAATGTTATAATGAAAGTTGAGGCCTGAAGAAAGGGAACTACATGCGTGTGTATTAGCAAAATATATGACTGAATTGCGCGTGTCATGAAGAGAATGATGGATCCGTGGTTGAATGTAAAAGTAAGGAAAGCTGACAAAAAGAAAGTATATGGAAGTATGGTAAATGCCCAAGGTGTGAGAGAGAAAGAGAGCCGCCGGGTGGGGTACAGAAAATTGAGAAGTGAGTGCCAGCGAATACTTAGTGACTGTAAGCAAGAACTTAAAGTGAAAGAGGCTTAGAAAATGCAGAATGATTTTGAAGGAAACAAGATATAGTTTTGGAAGCAAATAAGGGAAATTTAAATCGGAAGAAACGATACGTTTGGGGCGAAAATTCAGAAAATAGTCATGGTATAGAACGAGGAAGGTATGGGAAAATGCTGGAGGGATTATATTGAGAAATTGTATGGAAACAATAATAAGCATTAGAACAATTTTCCGATTGCATGCAATACAGAGTACGACACCGTTTAAGTGCATGAGATTTAAATAGCGATGAAGAAATTAAAGAACGGAGAAGTGGTGAATGTTGATCAAATTCATGAAGAAATATTGAAGTTGGCTGTGTGGATACGCAAGCTGTTTAAGGTATCAATAAAAGTAGGCCAGGTACCAACGGAGTAAAAGGACGCTATCATTGTTTCCTTGTATAAATGTAAAGGATGCAAGAGTGAATGCAACATTTCCTAGCGATGTTTGTTAAGTGTTGTGGGTAAGCTATTTGAAAGAGTTTTTGAAAATTTGATTTAGTATTTTGTAAATTGCACCTATCAGTGCTGACCACAGATTCCAATCTTTACCCATTGAAACAAGTATTGATAAACGGAGTGAGACAGCTGGCCGAGTGAAAGATTTTGGATGATTAATGTGGGTTCATGACAGGAGGACGCTGTACTGACCAAATATTCTTACGTCAGCAGGTGGTTGAGAAATGCTTAAATTGTATACTTGGAAAAATCGTATGATACTGTAGATAGCCAGAAGCTGTGGAGTATCTTGAAAAACATGGTGTAGATGATTAGTTAAACTGAGCTACTAAATTGCGATATGTTGGCAGCAGAGCACGTGTAAGAATTAGTGGAAAGCTCAGAGACTAGAACTAGTGTTATTGTAAAAATTAACTGTTTAAAAATACATTTGAAAAAATGAACTGTTTTCAAATTTTTGTAAAAAAACATTTAGCAAATTTTTCACATATACATTCACTAGTTTTTGAGATACCCGATTACTTTTAACAACTCTAGACGCAGCAAGTGGATTATGCTAGGAAATTTACATAAAAATGTTTTTATTCCAAATGTCTTTTTTTTCAAAGGCATCAAATATGGTAGATACTATAACCTCCATAGTAGAAACTATGTACCATGTTTCATCAAAGTAGATTTATTGTTTGAATAAATACAAAAACTTTCTGAAAATTTAGTTAAAATTTCCGCAAATCAGAGGATGAAAAAAACATTTTTCAACATCTGATGACGCTATAAGTGACCAGAAGTGACAGGTGTAGAAAGAATAATGTAAAGAGTCTAGAATCCCTATGGACAGTATAAATAGGCGAGCCGCAGATAGAGTAAATCAGTCAGTGTTGGGTTAGTATTAGTGTATAAGAAGCGATCATAGAAGGCATATAGTGAAATATAGTTTTATGGATATTTAGTAATAGAGAGAAATATTTTAGTGGATGGTTGTTGGAAAATAGTTGATTGTAATAAATTAGTAGTTTGTAAAGCTGTGTTTTGTTAATCAACAAATCCAGTACCCTGAAGAACGCAACAACTGTTCTCAGAAGTGGGATTTTCAAGGTGCCAAAGTAAATATTTTCCAGAATATTCGTTTAACAACGTAAAAATTTCTAGAATGTCTGGAAGATCAATGTGGGCGGTAATTCATAACTGGGTGTCCTTTGGAAGAAGAATCTGTGTACCAACTCTAAGTAGAGTTATAAAGCCCTTGCGCCTCTCCAGTAGTGTTAATTAAAAGATGACTCCACGAGGGTTTGTGTAAGTCACCGCCGGTTAAATGATGTCACTAAGAAATACAGCTATCCACTTCCCAGAATTGACAATACACTTAATACACTTGCAGGCCCAAGATGGTTTTCGACATTGGACTTGAAAAGTAGCTACTGACAACTCGAGATTGAGCCTAGCGGCAAACCAAAGACTGCGTTAACCACTGGTAATGGACTGTGGCAGTTCAAAATCATGCCATTTGGGTTGTGTAATGCTCCAGCCACGTTAGATTGTTTAATGGAGACAGTTCTAAGAGGTCTACATTGGAAGACATGCCTCGTGTACCTAGATAACGTCATTATCTTAGGAAAGTCATACGAAGATCACACAAAGAATGTCGAATAAGTGTTGCAGAAACCACATAGTGCCAATTTCAAATTAAATCCGAACAAATGCTGTCTCTTTCAGAAAACAGTCAAGTATTTAGGCAACATTATCACCCCAGATGAAGTTAAAACCGACCCAGAAAGGACATACTGTATTATGTACTGGGACATCCCAACCAATGTGCATCAGCTGCGAAGTTTTCTGCGGGTCTGCACATATTAATGCCGTTTTGTAAGGGGGTTTGCTGACATCGCGAAACCCTTGCATAAACTGACGGAAGAAAAGGCACCCTTCATTTGAACCAATTATTGTGAAAGAGAATTCGAGGCACTAAAACAGGCTCCCTGTTTATCCGCGATTCTGACATACCCCCAGCCTGGTCACCGGTTTAGTGTAGACACAGAGGCAAGTAATGTTGGCATAGGAGGCGTTCTTTCCCAAAAACAGGGAGGCCAAGAGAGGGTTGTAGCGTATTTTAACAAAGCCCTGTCCAAAGCAGAAAATAACTATTGCGAGCGTGGAAAGAACTGCTAGCCATTATCAAGACGTTGGAGCATTTTCACAAATATCTTATATGGTCAGCAATTTCTCCTGAGAACCGACCACGCTTCCCTACGCTGGCTTCTTCAATTAAAAAATCCAGAGGAACAGATGGCGAGGTATCTTAAACGCCTTCAATAGTACAATTTTACCATCGAACATTGCCTTGAACGACAGCACGGTAATGTCGAAGCCCAATCTAGGAGATCTTGCCCACCAAAATGCAAGCATTGCATTTTTACCAAAAATAAATAAGGGTTGAAAATCGAAGTACGTAGGAGGACAACGGTGCAACCAGTTAACGGATGGGACCCGCAGAGGTTAATGGAGGACCAAAAAGAAGACCCTGATATCCAGCCAGTCTACAGATGGAATCAGACTTGCCACGGAAGACCCGCTTGGTCTGAAGTTATTGATAAAAGCGTTGCCACCAAAAGTTACTGGGACCAGTGGGACTTTATTGAAATCAAATATAGTCTTCTGGTCAGGAATTGGGGAGTCAGAGGAACCCGCATATTGAAGCAAATAGTCTTTCCGCGGTTAAGAGTTAGAGAGGCAATCGAGGAGATCCAAGGCCGAGGAGGTTGAGGCCATTTAGGAGTGAAGAAAACTTTGGAGAAAGTCAGAGAAGGTTTTTATTGGTTATGATGTAGAGCTGATATAGTGCAAAACCTGCCAAGAGTGTGGATCCAACAAGGGGCCTAAATCAAAACCAGGGGGCGAATGAAGCAGTGCAACGTGGGAGCCTCATTCAAAAGAATTGTAATCGACATAGCTACCCTTTCTCTAGAACAGACCCAGGAAATCGCTATATGCTGGTAGCCGTGGATTATTTTAGCAAGTGGCCAGAAGTGTTTGTGATCCCGAGTCAAGAGGCCACCACCGTTGCAGAAGTATAGGTGAATGAGTTTTTCTGCAGATTTGGCGCACCTCTGGAGCTCCACTATGACCGAGGACGCAACTTTGAGTCAGCTGTATTTCAGAAGGTTTGCGAGCTAATGGGAATCAGAAAAACAAAAACTACACACCCATGCAACTTCAGTCTAACGGAATGATGGAAAAATTCTATGCTGCATTGGAGTCCCATTCAAAAATATTTTTCAGTGAACACCAAGCAGATTAGGTAAGCACATTCCACTAGTTTTCCAGGCATACCGCTTGGCCGTACATGAGACTAGTAGATATACAACAGCCAGCGTGGTTTTTGTGCTAGAGTTAAAACTTTCTCCTATTTGAAAAACCCATAGATATTCCACGTTCAACTGACATCAACGATTTGTAAAGAAGAACAGAAGCCACCCGCTTTGCTGTCAGAATGCATATACGAGTGGGATGCGACCGCATGAAGACCCGCTATGACGTGCCAGATAATTCAGCTGGTTTAAAAGAAGGATATCAGGTGTGGTTGGACAATCCAGTACGACGCAAGGGTCGGTCGCCTAAACTACAGAAATCATGGGAAGGTCCTATAAGGTGGTTAAATGGACCAATGATGTTGTCCAGCGCACTCAGAATAGCGCGAAGAGCAAGATGAAGGTGGTCCATGTGCACAGGCTTACGCCATACCGAGAAATGCCAGAATTCGACCGGGACGGTGAAATGTAAGAGAGAGGCAGTATCACATCCGTCTCTATGAGAACTAAGTTTATGAACTCTGTTACTTTTATTGTCACGGGCATCTTGTAAAGTGTGTTGGTAACATCGGAGACTCTGGAATGATATTTCCGGGAGTGACAGGTGTAGAAGAATGTAGAAGATCTAGAACATCTATGGATAGTATAAATAAGCGAGCCGTAGATAGAGTAAGTCAGTCAGTAGTGAGTTAATGTTGGTGTATAATAAGCGATCATAGAAGGCGTACAGTGAAATATAGTTCTATGGTCATTTAGTAAGAGAGAAATATTTTAGTTAATGGTGGTGTTGGAAAATAGTTGGTTGTAATAAATTAGTAGTTTGAAATGCTGTGGTTTGTTAGTCAACAAATCCAGAACCATGAAGAATGTAACAATAATATAATAGGAGATCAAATTATTAACTATTCTACCGATTCAGAAAAGTTACGTTTGTTTAGCCCTAGAAATATAGGACACTTTGTATAGATTAAAATATATTTAAAATATAAAGCTTAGAGCGGTCTATAATTTTGGTAAATAATTGTGTAACAGGTTTTGATGTCGAATTTTTGTTAAAAGTATAATAACAATGAAATGATACAAAAGTCTAATTCTAACTTGGAGGTTATAACGTTACTTTAATAAGAGAAGGGTGGTTTTGTGCGAGATAACAAAATTATTGTAAAATTTCTTAATCAATTTGATTAGAAGCCAAAATATATCTTAATTAGAACGGAGACGACTTCATCATCATTTGAGTGTCAACTAAATCAGGCAATCTAATAAAAACATTTTCCGCTGGACGGGTCCCCTCTATATTGCCATTTTTTGTCGAGATTTCTTTCATTTCCACTGTTTAATTGAGGGAGAGTAGTCAATTTTTTAGAGATGAAACGACAGTTACGTTTAATAAATTTTCATTAAAGCAGTCGAAGTTAGATGCTGGTTTGAATTATTTTAATCGAAGTGCTTTTTTCATCGAGAATTTAACCTGAATACTTGTGGAGAGTTGGAACGATTTATTGCTATATTCTGAAGTAGCTCGGCAGATACGACTAACAACGGTGACTATGCGACTCGAATAAATTACTGAGAGTTGTCTGTGCAGGCAGAATCAATTCTGGTCTAAAGTTTCTATCAACAAAAGTGGAAAAGGGTATTCAACTTTAGATTGAGATATGCCTGCCCTGTTTTTAAAGTAGCTTTTCATATTTGAGAATAATGTTAGCTAGGGCAATTACTTTAAAGAGAATAACACTTAGTAGGAATTTAAAATGACTTGTTATTTTTAACAAATTTTCGTGGAAGAAAAATTGGCGAGTACATTCATTTTGTAAATACATAGCTTGGTTAATTTTGTTAACCGGCGTGATCTGACCAAATTGCCCGGGTAAAGTTTTAATTTTCTTTAGAAATATTGTTGTATTCACACATAGCAAGGCAAATTTTAATTTTTTAGCTTTATGAAATATTGGCCAAAAGACGCAGAACGAAAAGTTTTAGGAGGGCACAAACCTAAACTTGTTTGTATGAAAAAACAAAATATATTTACATTCATAGCCAAACAAAACGTTATTTAGGATCAGGCGAGCAACACTAAGACCTAATTAAGTATAAAAAAGTCTGGGCGCAAGTGCATGATTATAGTGAATTTTCATTTAAAAAAAATTTGTAGCAAATGTGCCTTCTCTTCTTGAACGCACGCAACAAATTTGGTTACCAGCAAAACCTTTATAGTAGAAACAATGTACCATCTTCCATCAAAATAACTTTATTGTTTGAAAAAATGCAACAATTTTTTGAATAAACTTTAAACGTTCCGAAAATAAAATAGTTTTTACAGAAAAGTTTACTGAAGAAATACAAAAAATCAAATTATATATCTAATCTGTAATTAAAATTGAAAAAAAATGCAAAAAAAATCGCGGAAATTTTAACCAGTGAAAGTAAAGAAAATATAGGCGAAAAATACTGATATTTTGATGTCACAAGCTGTCAGAAATAAGAACATTACCTAATTCTGTCACTTTAAAGTTTGATTTGACATTTATGAAAACAATTTATGAACTACATATAGATAGATAATCCTATGAAATTAATTATTTCTTACCTTTTTTGTACCAAAGTAATTGAGTTCTTCCATATTTTTCTTCGACAATTCAAATTTTCTAAATAATCACACAGTCTGATCGGTTGTTAGAATTAAATTGATAACTGAAAAATAATTAACCGGCTTTGAAAGCGCCCTATATACATTCATGTTTTGAAATAAGGGTGGTATAGGGTGATTCGTTGCAAGTGTACATACTTTGCCTTTATATGTAGGCCAGTGGGGCGATTTCATAGCACCTATCGTTAGTGAGTCAATAATCCTTAATTACCAGGATATCGGGTGTTTGATGGATTTTGTCTTATTCTGTCTTAGACCATAATTTTAGAACCACTAGGTATAAAGAAGCAAAATTTGGTGCGTATATTTTGCTCAATAAGCTACTTCGATTTCTCAATTTATCGGAATCAAAATACAGGTCAGGTCAGAACAATATGGTCAAATTTTTATATCTCAAAGAGAACACCCTGTATCGAAAATGTAAAAAATATATTTTGAGATTAGGAAATAAGGCAAATAAAGTACATTTTTAAATTGCGCGCCTTTGCTGCATTAGATTTTTCAGGAAAATGTTTGTATCTTCAAAAATAAGAAATCTGTTTAAAAAATGTGTACACGCCTGCTCCTATAACTAGTTTATAGTACGTACAAACTTCAAGGTATCGCCGGTATGGAAACTTAAGTTATATGGATTTACATTTTCGCCGAGAAAACTTGTTTCTCTTCAATTACCACCAAGCTATCCTAATGAATTTTGGCACACACCCTTCCCTTACAAATACGATAGTTGAAATTTCAAATATTCAGTTTAAAGAGAAGATAATTTTTTTCTGAAGAGCAAAGGAGGCCCAAAGCCTGAAAGTGGTTGTATAATACACACAATTTATTTAATTTCATAAATTAGAGAAATCTTATTTTGCGTGAGGCGCCTGAAAAATATAAAAACATTTGTACGACAAAATAAGCAGAGAATCTAAATTAAATTATATGGATAGGATCATCCATGGATGTATTTATATATCTATAATTCAGAAATTGTTTTGACAAATGTCAGATGAAATTTCAAACTGAAAGACCTAATAACCTAAGTATCTCTGACAACTTGTGAACTTAACATTCCGGTGCGCTTTTCTGCTTATATTTCTTTCTACTCTATTGTTTCGAATCCCCATTATTTAAATTTAATAATATATGATAAAAGTCTCTCGGTCTGTATTTAGCACAAATTAGAATTTTAAGTGTAAACTGTGTCAAAATACAAGCAACAATATACTCATTTCTTTTATTTAAGTATTTCTTTTTCAATCATTACAGCTTTATATATCCAATATCTAAGTCCAATGGCAAGACAATTAAAAATATATAGTTAAACATTGAAATGTATTTATCATATAACACATCTGTTAAGATAAAGGGGTTTGTTAGATGCCCTCTGGCCATTATAGAAGACGCAAACCAATTTCGTTTTTAGTAGGGCCCATCCTGTGCCATACATCGTCAAAACGCATTTAAAACAAATTGGCGAAATATAGTTAAATATAAACAGAAAACAAAGAAAATGCTGACGCAATCAACGATGTGTAGAAGAGAGAAATCCGAAAAAAACTGTGTGTGCTTCCCATTTGAACCTCGAATCAGGAGAGGTCTAGATATCATTTTAAAAAAAGCCAACTTGCAGCTAACATTTTCGACAAAAAGTACCTTAAGAAACTTGCTAGGTAACCGAAACAACAAGGATAGCACGGCCAAAATGTCAGGAATTCACGAAATAAGTTGTAAATATTGTAATCTGAAGTACGTCGGAGAAACAAAAAGATCGATTGGAATAAGATTCAAAGAACACTTAGCCCAATTAGGATACGGTACTATAGATAGGTCTTCCGTCGCCCGACATATTTGGGATAATAATCATCACCTTAATAAAGATAATCTAAATTTAATAAAAAATGTTAGACAGCCAGGACAACTAAACGCGTTCGAGAGTATATTGCTAAATATAGTTACAACAAAAAATGTAGGAACGTTTCTCCACCGCCAATAACAAGTCACCTGATCGATTGATTTGTAAAACAAATTCCCACGTTTCAACACGTCCTAGAGATAACGTAAAAATACAGATATTTCCGCCAAACGAAACTATGTTAATTTAGTTGTCGTCGAATCGTAATTATTAGTAATCGACACCTTTTACATAAGGTAATAAAGACAGTTCAAAGACCCCATCCGGCGATAAAAATACAATATACTGCAGAATTTTCCTGCGACTATTTCGCCTCTCGGTTCCGTTTCTTTACCTAAGATCCGGTATATAAGGTGATGTTAGTTTTTAAAATAGTTAGAATTTTTCATCCTCTGATGACGCTAACTTGGCTGATGAAACGATCGTCAGGTCTTTTAAAATGTGTTGTGGTGATTTGGGTTCTCCAAGTGTATTTAATAGCTAGTCGTAATTGGATCAGGAAATGTTAGATGAAAAAACAAAACTTATCATTGAGTGAGTGAGCAATAGTTGGAAATTATGAAACAATAAAGTTTGTTCGTTTGTTAAAAAAATCGCCTGCGTACTGTGAGGTAAGGCTAAACGTATGAACAACATCGTAGCATTACTCATTTGGAATATCTTTAAACATTTGAGATCACCCACTTTCTGAAAACATAATCACCACTTCAGTAGTGTCTCGACTTATTCGAATCTCACTATATATGTATATATATATACATATATATATATATATATATATATATATATATATATATATATATATATATATATATATATATATATATATATATATATATATATATAATCTGTGAGTGTATAAACATATAAAGCATAAAACTGAGTTGAGATATGTGTTCCAGATTTGCGCAATTTTGAAAACAATTCTAAAAACAAAAGTTTGTTTACGAAAAATTTCTCGGAAAACAAAATTATCAGTGTATATAAACAGCTACTTGTTCGCAGTTTTTGCTAACAAAGCTCAGCTAATGGTTTGAAGAGACTACATTTTTAAAATATGGAAAAGTCACACTTAATATTTATATAAGCTAGACGAACACAAAGACCTTGAAATCAATCTATTTGTGACAGTAGTTTCGCCATACTATTTAAAGCTCTAAATACTTGAGTTTACTTCAGATATAAAACTTTTTATAGTGATACCAGGTTTACTTGTAGTTATTACTAGATAGGTTTATAACTGACGTCATTGTTTTCTTAAAAAAATGAATGTGCACGTTTTCTATTACTTTCAAGTAGAACGGTACAAATAAAGCAAACCGAGTTTTTATTCTTTTTATATCAGTGTTTTCATTGTCGAATGTTAAAAGCTTTGAGAACTAAAATAGTGAAAACCGTAATCTCCAAGACAAACAGAGTCTGGTAAGCAACTGTAAGAAGAAGCCGCTGACTTTTAATTATAATCGTCGACGACGAATTTAGCCTTTAAAAGACTGATTGCAGATAAATGGGATTTCATAAAATTAGTTATTTTGCTAATTACAAAAAAAAACGGTTTTTCTTTTGGCGAATTTCCTTAGATGATCGTTTCGGATGAAATCACGACATGAGACTTTCAGACATTTTTTTTAATTAGCGCAAACTAGGGCCCCTAGATATTAATAATTAACAACTAATATACTAACTGTTGTTTTCTTCTTGAGACTGTAAAATAATTTTCTGAGTAGGATTCTGGAATAGTCACTTGTACCTTGTAGTGTAGTACTTAAACAAATCACATCATCAAGTAGCTAAAACATCTGGTATATAAGTCTTGTCAAAGTTTTGGTCAAAAAGGATAATCACCCTGTATAACGACAGAGAAAGCCACTATATGCCTATTTTGGATATTTTCTATCTCCTATCACTCGTATGAGCCAAATAGCTTGCATAACACCAACAAGATGAAATCGCTATAAAAATGTAGAGACTTTTTCTCTGGTTTCACAAACATTTATTTTCTTCCTTTCACCATCCATAAAAGACGAAACTTGCAGAGAATAAAAAAAAAAGATTAATGAAGCCAGAGAAAGAGTCTCTATTTATTAAGAGTCGGTTTCAATAAGTAAGAAGAACAACAACCAATGAATTAAATAGTTGCCTTGGCTAAAGTTTCGAGTAAAAGTAAATACATAATTCAAAATCCCAATCGCCATATATTATATTTTAGTTCTGTACCGTCTGGATACATTTGGGCTTATATTCCAGAAGTAAGTAAGGAATTTCTTTAGGATTAACACAAGACATACATCACGCCGACCATTTCTTTAATTGGAAACAATATTTTTAACATGGGGAAGATAGACCTACTTGCCAACCCCCATTACTTTTAACATTTGACACAAACCAAAGTTTTACCCATTTATGTGTAGAAAAAGATCGCTAATGCGAAGACCGTGACATCGCGGTTTTCAATGAGAATGAACTAGCCATTACCAGTTAACGCAAGCGCCCTTTTAAACAAATTAGTTTAACAAATAGAGAACATTATCATTTGATCTTCACAATAAGGACACGAGACTATATCTAAAATGTAACTAGATGTATTATTATGCTCTTGTGTATGTTTGATTCTTTCACGTCGGTCTATTTCCGTGACTATGGCCAATCACCGACGTCAGGGAGCAGTTTCACCTCACTATACTGGAAATTTTATCGAACCCTTGTCTTTCTGTAAGGAGTGTGGGGCTCTTTAACGTGACCAACATTGCATAGACATGGAAAGGACGGCTTTACGCCCTGTCCGAAGAGCGGAACGTGTAGACATTCAACTTGCTCAAATACAATGCCACAACCTCGGTTGATGTTAACGATACCGTATGTACTGAAAGAGTGAAAGGAGAACCGGGGATCGAACCCAGTAGTCCTCGATTCAGAGGCACACGTTCGTACCACTGAACCGCTGAGGTTCTAAAATTATTATGCTCTTAATAATACAAAATGTAATATATGTTCTGAGATCAGCATGGATTTTTATTAAAAACAACAGAAGTGATGTGACAAGCGATGGGATAGACATTTTTCTGTTAACGAAAATTCAGCCTTTTACTGAACTCCCCCATGGTTAGAATGGATCTTCTCCTGGGAGCTGAATTGTAAATCTACAAGGAACATCGGTTTAGTTTATTGTTTTTCAACTGACACTTGTAAAGAAAAGTGTATGGCAAGAATGTCCATTATCGTTATACTTGATAAATTTACTTAGAGAAGGTGCAATAAATAGGCTGAAACAAGCAGTAATGAAAGTAAATAGACGACGGGTACATTGTACATAAGGTACGCAGACAACATGGCACTGATAGGAGAAACGGAAATTTAGTTATAGAAGCAAATTCCTATATTACGCCACCTTCTAATTTACAAGTAATTTTTATAATATTTATTATACCAGATATTCAAAAACAATTAATAATATTTTTAGTAAACTTTAACGCAAGGGAGAAATTTCGTATGCCGTGTGGTAAATCGTATTCGATGTAGTAATTGTAATCTAAAATGCATTAGATCAACAAGCAGAGTCTTTAAAGATAAATTAACAAAAGTGATGTATTTACATATATCTACAAATATCTACAAAAAGAACTTATGTTTTGGCTGAACATAATTTCGATACTGGTCATACCATAAATTTCAGTAATGTTTCTACTTTACGTTGCGAAACCTTATATAATAGAGGTATGTGTTTACAAGATATTGAAATTGTTTTTAACAAAAATTTCATGAACATGGCGAAATATGATAAATTTTAAAAATACTACTCTTATTTATATCTCCTTCATAATAATATAATAATAATAATAATAATTTATTTATTGATTCAAATCGCACCAGTAGAACACAGAACAAGTCAGCAATACACATGCACACATATGCACGTTTAAATATATATATATATATATATATATATATATATATATATATATATATATATATATATATATATATATATATATATATATATAACACACACCACAGTTAAAAAAAATACAAATAAGATAATCTAAATACTGCATCTATTTGTATAAAAACTCAAAGATTTACCACCCTGTATCTTGTACCTCTGTGGATCACACTCAGATACAATGCGCTGCATGCATTGGACGTCCATTCGTCTATCTATCTGTGTATCCATGATGAGAACGCAAGAAGAAGAATCGTTATTTTATTTTTGTTTTCTAGTTAATTTTTATTATTCGTTATTAGATTTATTATTAAGTAATTGAGTCGAAGATGTGAATACCTAGTAATGGCAAATGTAAACATGGAAATATGGCAGCGATGAAATTTGTATCTGGAGTGAATAACAAGTCAAGAAAGTTTTTTTTTTTGTTTGACAAAATCCTAGTCTGAAATCTCACTTTGGAAGTTTTGGTGATAAAATGTTTGAAATAAATATCTCAAAATTGCATTGAATAGACAAGCACAAGTTTCTAACTTATTCATCACATAATGCAATGTATAATTTTTATTAATAAATATTAGTACTATTACTATTATTATTTTTTGTTAACTGATTCAGTTATGGTGTTTGCGTTTTATCGTGCATTCTTCATTCAATCGGAAATATCCTGGCTTACGCTTTATACATATGTATTCATGCCTAGTTTGTATCACAAATACGACTTTTCTTTCAGTATTTCATATCGTTGGATATATATTTTCTTTCTTTCACTTTTATTATTGTTTGTGTTTTATAATTCAACCCTGTCTCTATATCTAATCTACATACCTTTCTATGCATGTTTATATTTTTTTATGTATTGCTATTCGATTAGGATTGTTTTTTGTATTTTGTTGTCGTGTAGCTACATATGTTGGATATAAGCTCTTTTGTAACTGCCTGTGACAATGAGGAAGTTGCATATAATTTACTTTTAATGAAAAACGTATTTAAAGTACAGCAAAATACTTTAAAAATATATGTCCACAAGTAAACCCCCCTTAAAGTGAACCACTAATTAGTAATTAATTATTGAAATATTGAATATAATTCAAAAAGACAGGGTGGGCGAAAACGCGATCTGATTAGTGAAGAGGCTTGTGACGTCACGATCCGGTACATCTGCTTGTTTTCGTTTGTGATTGCATCGAATTCTGAGCAGTTTTATCATAATTTTAAGTAGTTTTGGTGTTTAGTGTATAATATAGGTTCAAAGGTAGTAAGTTGTGTGTAATCTAGTTTAGTGCGTAACTGTGTGATGACTTCAGCAGATTCAGAATTACAATACGAGAATGCGAAATACATAACAGTGCCTGGACATAAATATTATAAGTGCTGTATAGTGCCCAAATGTACTTCCACAACAATAACTACCCCCAACAAATTATTCTTTAATGTACCTAAGGATGAGAAAATCAGGAAGAAATGGTGTATATTTTTCTTGTAGATTATTTGAATGGAGAACATTTTGAGGTTATGCTTTTATTTACATTATATTTTATAATAAATTACTACATAAAATCCAACAAAGATATTTACAGGATAATATAAGGTTCATATCAGACACATACCTTCCAGGTTTCACTCCTTTTAGCTCAGCACCCATGAAATTCCTAAAAACGCAAACATTGCTAGTACATAAATTTTTGGTAAATTATAAGATTGACCTTGGACAAATACAACTTCTGTATCTATACTATCAGACTGTACAGTTTTTAAAATAATTAATACGAGTATATAGATATTAACAATAATATAAGTTGATAACCATAACTATCCGGCACACGTAAGTCGCATAAATACTAATGATATGAGGATCTCTGTGTGAGTAAGCGAGACTCGTTTGGCCGATACCGGATTGTGACGTCACGGTAGGCCGTCTTTGTTTACGGCTGCGTTTTGGCGCGGAGACAATTATTATGATTTTCTATAATTTTTTTACAGGAAAACTATTAGTTAAAAATTTTAATTTTATATGGCAATTGATTTTATACAATGTGGGGAATTGAATAAGAGGAGAATAAAAAATGTGCAAATTCCTCATTGTGATGTTAGTTTAGTAAACAACTTTATAGCCAATTACTAATTGCCTTTGTTATCCTTTTAAACTCAAAATTTTTATTATTTCAAGAATAAGGAAAAACACCATGAAAGTGCTTTGGTGTTTGTAAAAGTTTTGAAGCTTAGGAGTCAAACCGACATTTATCCTATCTAACACTAAATTAAACGCAGATGAAATTTAGGCGTCTATTAATTAATACCGCAGCCAAGGATATCTAGAATTTTCCGCAATTTAAATACTGTAGAAATCTATTCTTCGAAGACTACTTGACAAACTTGCAATCTGGGTCAAAATGTATACCGTGTGGAACAGCCATAGGCAATAAATTCAATATCTCAATTAATGTGCATATTTATAAAACATTCCCGAACACGTCAATTTTTTTAACTGCAATAACTAAACGTGGTTTGTTTAACAGAAATGCATAAACTAACAGTCCTACTCCATGATCGGTTAAGGAGATGAAAGTCGATCACAGATCGAAGTTGCTTACTTATTTCAAGACAAATTTTCCGATTTGCCGCATATCCAATGACAATGAGTAAAGTTGTAAAGCAATTAAGCGACTTTGAGCATCTAAAGAAGATAAAAAAACCTTTTGGTGCACTGAATAATGATACCAAATTGGATGTAATGCTTGAGTTGGAGGACAATCCACATATATCGAGTCGACAAGCAACCACAACATTGGATCTTTGTCGATTATTCGAATATTAAAAAAACATAAAATGCATCCCTATAAATTGATACAAACTCACGAGCGTACGGGAACGATACAGTTTTGATAGAAGATTGCCTTTTCATCAAAAAGTGAAGAAAATGTTAGATAACAATGTTATCCCACTAGAACATGTTTTGTTTTCTGATAAGTACCGTTTTGCCCCTCATGGTCATGCTAACTCCCAAATGTGTCGCTACTGGTCTAAAGAAAATATACACTGTTTGAAAAAAGAGCAGAGGCAATACCGCGCAAATTGTAATCAATGTTGGACAGGAATAGTCGGAAGCCATCTCACTGGTCCCCCTTATCATTAATGTCAATCTGGATGGAAATAATTATCTAGCACTGCTCCAAAATAATGTCGTACCAACACTTGTAAACCTATATCCTGATCCAACAAACCCACAAGTTCCGGCGACTGTGATATGGTACTAGCAGGATGCAGACTTCTTTTAATGGGGGTATGTAAAAAGTACGGTATACAGAACAAAACCCCAATTTAACTACCTTAAGAAAAAGAATAACGATTGCTATTAGATCGGTCACGCCTCAGATTTTAATAAGCGCTAGAAGCCATTTTTAATTACAATTCGGGTGCCAAGGCGTCAAGACCTGCATTTTAAACATCTCCTATATTAAGATTAATGTGCTTTTATCATCATTATCAAAAATGAAATGTGATTAGTTATTCAGTTTTTTGTGCTGTAGCAAAATTGGTCAATCAAATAATTATTTTTTGTTACTACGCCTGCAATAAATTTTAAAACCATAGAATTTTTGAACAAAAAATTTAGAGGTCTTACAAATGGGGTAACACAGGCTTTTACTTTCTATTTAAAAATTTGAGTGTTCCAATTGTCACTCAAAGGGGGCTGAAGTTTACACGTTGCAGAATGTCATTTTTTAATATAAAAATGACGTGTTTCTGGATATTTTATAAATATGCACAATATCTGAGATACTAAATTTATTCCAATATCAAATCCACTTACCATAATCTGTTTAAACGACACAGGTTTTACCTACTGGGTTATTAATTTACCATAATTCATTTTTTCCCTTTTAGATAATCCTTAGTTTTTTATATGTGTAGTATAATTTTAACTTCAGATTGAGTTTCCTGAGATACAGACTCCTGACGCAGCGTTGCAAAAACTGAAATGAAATAAAGCAGAGCACTGCTGGAGGTTTGTGTTGCAATATATCGTGCTTATTTTCTGTTGATTTATAAGTGACAATCAGCCGTAAATGGGAACATGTAGTCGCCACTTTGACCAACTCAGGCTTGAGGGTTATCTAAGGTCATTTTATATGGTTATGGCCGTCCAATAAACTGAATTTATATTCTGCTTGCACACATATATACACACACATACATTCCCTACACATGCACATATAGAGAGAGGGTGGATGGGATGTCTTATGGTAATATGGAACAACTTATTTGCTGTGGCGTTTATCCATGGAAACAAAGTATATTACAGGCTTCATTGTTCCAGCTTGTAGGTTAAATTTACATACTTTACATGTTTTGAGGAACTAACTTGCTTCAAGTTTTATTTGCTTCTGAAGTCTGACAATGAAACGATAGACTACCACAATCAAACGCCTGTGTGATTTATGCCAATATTTAACATTAAACATAACATTAACTGGTCAACAAAACGATAACTATAACAATAATAATAATAATAATAATAATAATAAGAATAATAATAATAATAATAAGAATAATAATAATAATAATAATAATAATAATAATAATAATAATAATAATAATAATAATAATAATAATAATAATAATAATAATAATAATAATAATAATAATAATAATAATAATAATGTAAGTAAATAACGAAAAGCTTGGACGCAACAAGTGTGTTATGGCAGCGAATTTTCAGATATAAATATTTCAAATCATCGAAAATAACAAAATAAATGGGTTTCGTAAATATTAATTTATTTGAGAAAAACTTTTTTTAAACTGTCGACTGGCTTGGTTAACGAGTTCATCCAAACGATTAACAAAAAGAACTTATGAATTTGGCAGATTATTTCCATTTGGTAAGTAGTTTAGTTAAATTTATTAGCCAGTCCGAAAGAAACAGTTTTTCTACGAAACTGTTAGCTCTTTCTCTGTAAAATGTTTACTTCTTAGCAAATAACTGAGTTAGTTTTATTAAATTATTCTAAAGACCAGTTACCTTTATAGAGACTAGGAGATATCAAATGCTGAGTTTCTAGCTTTACAGAAAATCGATTTATATGCATTTGTTTTTCCTTTAAGAGGCCAAAAGAGCAGAGAAGTTAAAAAGTTTTGAATGACAAAAACAGTTTATTCAACTTCACTGACTTAAAAATTGTTCTCCAAAAAATCGTTAAAATTTTTTTCCCTAGTAAACTCACAAAAACCTTTTTCATGAAAATTCGTAAAAAATACTACAGAAATATGATAAAACAATTTAACACAAGAATTGTTTAAGATTCGCTAAACATTTTACCTCGAAAATTAACTGAAATTTTTTTTACAAAAATTTATTAAAAATATTAGCTTAAGACATAGTGAATTTTTTAATGAAATTATACATACATATTTCTACACAAATTCGCTAAGTAACAACTTTTCACAAAAATTTGTCTGAAGAAAGGTTTTTACGACAATTAACCAAAAAAAAAGTTCATACAAATATTAGATCTGGGCGAAATCACAAACCGGGGACCCATCCAGGAGCTGACCATACCTGACGTTGTTTAACTCCAATTAAGCAACGACAACATGTAACCAAAAGAGGGCGCCAAGCAGCCACTCAAATTTGTATTTCCAAAGGTATCAACTACAATGGCGAATTTTCCGCCAATTGAAGAAGTGTTTTGAGATGAAGCATGCACATTTTTTTACAGTAGTTATGATTATGATTCCCATAGTGTTAGAACCGACATTTTAGCTAAATACAAAATAAAATCATATAAAATTAAAAAAGACCTTTTATGCAAATACCTGTCTCAATGTTGTTATTTATATGCCAAAATCTGCAAAATAGAAAGGCGAGTGGTTATGTACATATTTCAATGGCGAATTCTACGCCAATTGAATAAGTGTTTCCAGATGAAGCTAGGATGTGCATTTAATTACAATGATTATGACTATGATTACCCTAAGGAGTGTTACAACCGACATTTCGGAGCCTCGGTAGTTCAGTGGTAAGGACGTTTGTCTCTGAACCGAAGGGTACTGGGTTCGATTCCTAGGGTTCCCCGTTCATTTTTTTAGTACATACTGTAAAATTATCATCAACCCAGGGTGTGGCATTGTATGTAAGCAAGTTGAATGTCTGGACATTCAGCCCTACTGAGGGTGCGTAAAGCCGTCGGTCCCGTGCCCAGGCGATGTTGGGAACGTTGAAGATCCCTACTCTCCTTACAGAAAGGCAGGGGTTTCGAAAAATTTCCGGGATAGTGAGATGCAAACAATCACAAAAAAGAAATTTCAGCTCAATACAAAATAAAATCATATAAAATTAAAAAAATCCTTTTATGCAAATAACGGTATCAATATTGTCACTTGTATGGCAAAATCTGCAAAATATAAAGTCAAGTAGTTACATAGACATTTAGACGCTCTGTAACGTCAGCAGTATTGATAGTTATCGTTTCACATCTTAACAATATAAATGAAATTGTCAGACACTTTATATTAGTGAATTTTCTAATTGTCTTAGAAAAAAATCACTATTGGGGAGATCCCGACTTTTTATATTTGAAAAAAATTCTTCAAATGAGCACGAACTAGGACCCCTACAACCCATATGCGGGGTTTCTTTCAATTTGTATATGTTTATATATATATATATATATATATATATATATATATATATATATATATATATATATATATATATATATATATATATATATATATATATATATATATATATCAGTCAATAGAACAGCTCATTCTGAGACAAAAAGTTTATACAAATATAATCTCTAATTTGTTTCCGGCCGGAGATACAGGTTCATATTTGTGAACAATCTTTTACAATATCTTTGGAACGGTTGAAATATTTGCATGCAATTCCGTACACGTTCTTTGTAGACTGAGACTGTTATTCCGTGGTATTCTTGTTTCAGATGATATACTGGGTGTTACTTTTCCGGGTTCCGTAGACTACTTGAAATAATAGAACTTCTTTCACGTACGCTTCTGAACTTTTTTGATACCTTTTTCTCAAAGAACAATCTCTTAGAAATATTTTTGTTTCCTTGTAGTTTTATGCTTTTTGAACTTTTATCGAAATATTACTAGTTTTTTGAAGCAGGTATGTTTTTTTTCATTTCAACACCCCTTAGGAAGCTAACTAGAGGTTACGTTTATATGATTTTTTTCCTCAAAATTATCTGCTCTGTTGATTGTTAAAGGCCGACTACTACTCCCTCAGGTAAATACAGGGTGTTGAAATTTTTTGTAACCTTTTTTTTAAATTTTAACACTCTGTATTTCCTTTAGGAACTAGTAGTGAGACTTTAACAATCAATAGAACAGATCATTTTGAGAAAAAAGTTTATATAAACCTAACCTTTAATTAGCTTCATAAGGGAAAAACATAACTGCTTCAAAGAACTAGTAATATTTTGATAACAGCTCAAGATAGCGTTAAAATACAAGGAACCAAAAATGTTTCTAAGAGATTGTTCTTTGAGAAAGGAGTATTATAAAAAGTCAGTGGCGTACGTGAAAGAAGTTATATTATTTTAAATAGACGACAGGACCAGGAAAAGTAACAGCCAGTATATCATTTAGGACAAGAATCCCACCGAATAATAACCTATATCTACATAGAACGTGTACGGAATTGCATGCAAATATCTCACTCGTAAAGATTTTTCAAAAATATTAAATTACAACTCCCTGTATCTCCGTTAGAAGGCAAATTAGAGGTTACATTTATATGAAGTTTTTGTCTTAAAATGATATATATATATATATATATATATATATATATATATATATATATATATATATATATATATATATATATATATATATATATATATATATATAGGGTGTCCCAGTTTCTAGTAGCAGGACTTTAACAGTCAATAGAACAGATTATTCTAAGACAAAAAGTTCACATAAACAGAAAATTCATTAAAAATTAAAAATAAATCAATTAAAAGTATTTCAAGGCGAATATTTAGATTTTAGGACAATGACCTCAGTATGATATTTGCATAGTGTGAAAACTGTAATTGTATGTCATCGCTGATGATGATTACAAAAATGTAGTGGTTTTATGCAGTTACTTACTGTGGGTCTATGTTAAATAGCAATAGTATATAATGCGAAATATATTATTGCTACTTAACATCGACACACAGTAAATAACCGCATAGAACCACCATATTTTTGTAATGGCTTTGTGAAGTTTTAGAAGTAAACAAGCACATACACGGCAATAGTTACCTTGTTTGAAAAGAACAAACGGATCTAATAGATTACCCTTTCATGGAAGAGCTTCTCTATAATTGAATACTTGAATCAAAATATGCATAACTATATTAAAAAGGTTGTAATAAGATAATATATTGATATTTTCGTTGTATAGGGTCTGACTTAATGCTGTTATTGTTTAGTTATTGGATTGTTGCAATTATCTTTGTAGTTATTATTGTTATAGTTTCATTCTATTTCCATGCTGAATATTGACACGCATCAGGCAGATATGTTGAAAACGCCATCTGTCGTTTTTATTTTATTTTTATTTGTAAATAAAATTTTTTGATGAAAACATTATAGCTTAGCCACGGAGTCTTATTTGTTGTTGTCATGAATATTATGTCTAAATCAATTCAATTTTCATATGTCTGGTGATGCTTTTAAGAAGCGAAACCAGTCACAGAGAAGGAAACAAACATTTGTGAAGGCCGAGAAATAGTTTGTGATTAGTATGGAACGGTTCTACTAAGTAAGGGCATCAACAGTTATTGCATTGAAACAGGATTAGTCAGAAAATCGTAAATATATTTTTACACAATGGTTTAACGAACTTAATTTCAATTATTAAAAGTATGGGACATTCTCTGCATTCTTAAATCAGGATGTTCTTTTTTTCAGTTATAGGTGTAGTCCGTCACATATATATATATATATATATATATATATATATATATATATATATATATATATATATATATATATATATATATAGGGTGTCCCAGTTTCTAGTAGCAGGACTTTAACAGTCAATAGAACAGATTATTCTAAGACAAAAAGTTCACATAAACAGCCATACTTCATCAAAATAACTGTATTGTTAGAAAACGTATAACCTTTTCCGAAAATAAACTTAAAATGTAGGTTAATAGCAAAGTGAGTTATTAAAATTTAAAGCATTTAATGACAATTCGCTACCACAACGCACTCACTGCGTCCCGATTTTTTTCTCTGATGCACTATAATACATTGTATCACCAGCAACTTATTTTCCACGCTGTGACTCTAAAAATAAATTTATAAGGTGCAGCTCAAGACAGCCTATATTAACGTAAAATTTTTTTTCGTATCTTGTATCATAGCGGATATATTGCGCATTACCGCAGCAATGCGCCACCCTGTATATATCTAAAGAGATAAAGATAAGATGGGTTCTAGGCTGCCTAGTTCTCGCTCAGTTGAAGACATTTTTTCAAAATTAGAAAGTCGCGGTCTCCTCAATGGCGAATTTTTTCTACGAAAATTCGGTAAAAATAATATACCTATTAAACCATACACTCCAAAGCTAAAACTACTGCCCAAAAATTAGAGAAAGAGTCTATTTGAAATTAATTTTCTGCAAATATTTCAGTAAAGTGAAGGACAATGACGGTTGAAGTTGAAACTTAAGGTTTTGTAAAACACACTTTTTGCCGTATTTTCTCTACATAACCCATATTCGTTTAAGGTTATTTGTCTAAAAGTTACCAATTTTGACGTTTTAAATCAAGACTTTGACGAGAAAATATAAAATTTTCAAAGTAATTTTTCTGGTACTTCTTTTTTGGAGCAAAAAAACTTACTCTTTGTCTGCAATATACAATATGTTTTGTTACTGACACAACACATTTTGGTTTTGTGCGTTTGTCTAGTCATCAGTGGCACCAAAAAATGGTTTTTAAATGCCTATAACTTTTTTCTTTTAATCTAGCAATCTTAACTTTGGTACGTAGTATACTTTTCCTTATATAAACCTGCACACCAAATTTGGTTGTCACAGCTTTGTGACTTCCGGAGATACAAAAATTTTCCATGAAAAATTGGTCCGATAGTCCTGGCTAACAAACGTATCTAAGCCACTTGCAAAAGAAATGCACTCGCTACATTCGAGCAAAACCAGTGCATTATTTTTTGACTTCATGTAAAAATTGAAACTTATTCCCTATATGTGTTCTAAGTGGTTAGCGCTCATTTGAGGAATTTTTTTCATAATTCAAAAGTTGCGATCTCCTCATTAGTGAATCTTTTATACGATAATTCGCTAAGACGGCTTAAATTCCACACTCTCTCATATTAACGACACTTTGAGATTCATGCACGATTTATTAATTTTATGCTTACCTTCGGATCACATGCGTGTCAGTTCAACGGGCACACACCCTTATGTTACATCATCTTCCTTCTCTTACTCTCCCTTTCAAAGACATCTAACTTAAAACTATATGCGGCTTCAATGCGAAATGGGTTCAGCCGTTATCGAGAATTTATTTCCACGTCTCACTGTCATAATAAAATAGTTGTTTTACGTTTATCCGCGCCATATACGCTAAAAAGGGGTCGTAAAAGTATACCCCATATCTTAGAGCAGAAGCTTTCTTTACGCACTGGAACAGAAACTTTAGCAGTTCTGCTAGAAGTTAATCAGAAATGTATCCTGTATAAATTTAATTCTGTATTTGCTTATAAAAAGCACAACGGAGAAGCCTTCGCCCGTTACCAACGTGAGCCAAAAAGTTAACAAACTTCAAGCTTTGAAAATGTCAAAAGTGCTGAAGTTACTACATCCAGGGAAAATTGTAAATGTGTTTGCCACTAAAAAAATGCTAAAATTACTTAGCGTAACTCACCGACTAAATTTGTGCTCTACATAATAAACTGAGAAAAGAACTACAGGGTCCGAAAAATGTCTTCACTTCGCTGCTCATAACCATACATAAGTTAAACTACTGGAAATCAAAATATAATTAAATCAGTAATTAAAGCTACAAGTTTTAAAAGTTGATGCTTTGTACCTATAAATTAAATGAAAATAAATAAAGCAACAGAATGAACAAAAATAAATATGATAAAATAACCTAAAACCGTAATACGGTACAAAAAATTAATATAATAAATTAATCCTACCCAATATTAGCGAAATTAATAAAAAATAACTATTATTGTACACATTTCTTACTAGAACTTTGTTAGCATAACTTTTGGAACTCGATCTAGAAATAATAAAGCAGACTAAAATCTTGAGATGAGTCTGGCCAGGCTACAGGTTGATTTCCTCCAATCCACTGATCACCAAAACTCCCCCTATAGAAGTTATATGAGGGATCTTTGTAGTATTCCTAAATACCTCTGCTATCTTTAAAATATAGTCTAATAACAAAATTCTTTAACAGACCACACTATACGATTACACCAAATCTTATTTAATGGGTTCCATAAATAAATGTGGATTTATTTGTGACCAGTCATTATTGTTCTCGTTTCTATCGAACAACTTGTTGGTATTTATTGATGGTGTATTGGTCAGGTCAAAAAATATTTGACAGACATGTTGGATGTTCCGTTTACTTTCATTCAGACCCGTTACAAAAACTCAGTCTATTTTTGATGTCATTTCGTTGCAGTGCTTGTACAATGTTAAACTTAATCGTGGACGATTTTCCATCTACCGTTTGGAGACCAAACTCTGCTAATCGCAGTGGTTAAACTTTCCGGATAATCTTGAATTTGGGGAATAAAATTAATCTTGTTGATACTAGGATTTACCAGATAATTCTGCACCTTCCTTGTCAACGCACCACTATGCATCAGTGTCTGTCTAGCCCTTGAAATTGAGTTGCGTGAGGTCGATGCCGTTCTGGATATAAGCGAAAGTAACTTTCAGTCTCTCTCCATAAAGGCACGTATGTAAAGATTTTACATTATATCCTGTTTTGTCATTATAGAGTCCCATTATAAAACTATTAGAATTAAATATAATTAAATGTGCTTTAAACCATAATAAATTTGTTACGATTAACCAATAATTGTTCAAAAAATATGCAAAATTAAAATGACATAAAAACACGACAAATGAAGTATTAATTAATTTTGTCTGGATTAAGTAATATACTTTGAACAAATACGACACCCTAATGGAGTGGTACTTTCCATGATATAATGACTTAGAAGAGATATGATATTGCGCATATGCCCCGCCCCCTCCTCTGACGTCACGCGGTGAGTAACGTTATAGATGTCCAACTACACACTTAAAACAAAGTCATTCGCAATCAAAAAGTTTCTATACGTCAGTTTAATGCGGTTGAAGTTACGCCTATATTGTCTTTTTCAAATAATATAGATCACAGCACTAATTTTAACCTTTTTTATTTTTATTACTTCCAACTGTATGCACTTAAATATTAGTAAAATACGTAATTTGTTAGGAGGTTGTGATGAAACGTCAAACCTCACTGTACGACAGCATATTATTGTTGCATTGGACTCACCACTTGACACCATGCGCGTGACAGGTCTAAAAATAGGCAGTCGGAATATCATATCTCTCGTTATTTGTATCATGGTACTTTCTACCTAGTTCAACCATGCAGAAAACAAATAGGACGTCCATAAAAAAGGTGAAAATCGCAGTTGGACAACTATACAGACTATTAAGAATCTGACAAGTCACATCACTTATAGTGTAATCCCAAACATATTATCTATAGAAATAAAAAAAATTCTGGACGCAGAAAGTACGTTATGGTAGCGAATTTTCATTAAATGCTTCAAATTTGCATAACCCAACTTTATATAAATATAGAAAGTTAAGTTTTGGTACGTGGTAAGGTATTTACGAGGGAAACATACCGAAAAAATGTTGTTAAATAGCTTTGAGATACAATTTTTTTTAGGATTTTTTGTTTTGTAGAAAAACTGGTTCAATCCATAACCGTTAATAATAACTTTTTGAGTTATCGTGTGGATATATATATATATATATATATATATATATATATATATATATATATATATATATATATATATATATATATATATATATATTATATAGATATAAACATATAAAAATTCAAACTGACCTTGGTTTCGGGTTCTAGGAGCCCCAATTTGGGTTGATTTGAAAAAATTTAGATACCTCTCTATTAGAGAATTTTTTTAAATAAAAAGTCGCTAAAAATTACAGCCAAAAAAATTGTTTAGCTAAAAAAGGTAAGAGGTACTGATTTACAGTTCTCGCGTTATTTCAATTGTTTTGCAACTTTTTAAGTTTTTATCACATATACAAACTTGTGATACGGCGTTTTATCAATAAATAGCGGAGTTCCATAAAGAGGACGCCTCCAAGGAGGTTTTATTTAATATTATTTGTGAAAAGAATCTAGACATACACAGGGCGCTATCAAATGTAAGTGGCTGAATCTGAGAAAAACTTAAACTGCAGTAACTTAATTTGTTCAAATGGGACACCTGTGTTTTATAGTGGTGGAAGTAATCTTTAGCTTGTTTATCTATATGTATCTTCTTAATCTTTCATGAATGAGAGGAGAAAGGTGGTGTTTACTTTGATAGAGCGCTTTACACCTAGCGGATTTTAACAAAAGAAAATTCGGATAGTTTGCATTACCTTACATTTGAGTAGTGTAGGTTAGTGTAAGTTGCTGTTTTTGTATAATGGGGTTCATTGCATAGATGTCTTAGGCTGTTGATTGGACTTATAAGCACCAAGTGGATTCCCAAAGCAGAGTTATAGATAAAATAAAAAATATTCAGCATTTCAGTAAGGTCTTGCTTATAGTAGAGTAGATTATTGAATCATAGTCTATCCGGCATCGGATTAATATTTTATGAATAGTTATTAGCGTACTTGAATCTACACCCCAAAATAGTTGGACAAAACTTTTATTAAATTTATTACTTTGGTACCATCAATCTTTAAGTGGAAAATATGAGAGCTCCACAGTTTAAAATCTAGTTTTTTTAATAGCGCAAATGTTGCTGTTAAAAGTTGTAAAGTGATCTGTGGAGCTTGGTTTCGTAAAAAGCCAAGTACATGGTCTCCGTAAAAAAAAATTGCGACTTCACATGAACAATTTGTTTTCAAATTTTCATGAAAGATATATGTTTAGCGAATTGTCATGTGAAAAACTTTTCAGTAAATTTTTATAAAAAGACTTTTATCTAACTTTCGTGTAACATTGTTTAAGCCAATTCTTCTAGAAAAAAATTGCCAATTTTCGTGGAGGAAATTGTTTGCAAATTTCCTTGTGAGAATTTTATATTGGAATTTCCATGAAAAAGCATTTTGTGTATAATTACATATTGGCAAGTGTAGTTTTTGTGTAAATTGCTTTAATTGGTTTATTGGCTTGGAAAATCTAAACAATTTTGTTTATATTCCAGAAATTTTTTATTTTTCAAACAATAAAATTATTTTTATGAAATATGGTAAATGGTTTATATTATAGATGTTATGCTATCTACCCAACAAAGATATATTTGGAATACAAAACATTTTTATAAAAATAATCTAACATAACGCACTGGCCGCGTCAAGACTTTTATTAATTGTGTGAAGTCAACGACCTGTGAGCAGGTCTTGTAAAAAGAGCACAGTTGTAGATTGCGAATTGTGGCGTTTTCCACAATTTTCTCGTACAATTTGCTGGCAGCTGATCATAGCATGTTTTCGTCACAGTTTCAGCTTATTTCAGAAAATATAACAGTCCTATCCGATATTTGTCGTGCAAAACTGAAGCAACGAACTTGCCCGCCAACTTCCAAACACGACATTTTATGGGTGATGGAGAATTCCACTCATTCGTCTTTGGATCATTTTTATAGAGTTATGTTTCATCGGTAGTGGGATCGTGGTCAAAAAATGGTGAGATCTTCTTGGAAACGGTGGCACATTTCTGCGGCATTACCAAACGAGCTCGCTTCCTATCAGTGTTCAAGCATTTGGAATCCATATTTCTTGAGTGGTCACACAAACTGGTCCTGCAGAGCAGTTCTCATCCTTGACACTTGATGGTTGCTTTCAACATCGACACAACAACGGATTAGGCGTATTCACCGACTCAACAATACCCCTTGGATGCATCACCCGGTGTAACGTCATCCGGTGTTGGATCATCCAGTACTGATGTATCAGGTATTTCATCAAGAGATGTTGCATCGCCGGGTATTTTATCATCAGGTATTGCATCTTTTTAAGTGTAGATACTTAAGGTATATAAATAAAATAATTTCCCATACAGTTAGTTTAGCGACCGCTACTGATGAAGACCACTTTATTATCGAATTACGTATCTAGCGCATAAGATTCTGATATTATTTTGTGGTTTTTGTGGTGAGTCTGCTTTTTGCTTCAGTTTACATCCTTTTTCTTATATGATCACCAAAATGAAGTAACGCCAACACGGTGACTACTCGGATGCGTGATCGCCTAGGATCACCTTGTCTTGTTGCCACCTTTGCACATACAAGGCAACGGAAAACAAACGCACTGCAGCTTTTGCTAAACAGAAATCATAGCAGGCAGAATCATTTATGTGACGACAAGGTTACATCGCATCTAGACTGTGATACACACACCTAAATGGCCACGCTGTAATACAGCTCACGGTTCTGTTTAAGATTTTGAATGTTTTAAGCAAGTCTATGCCAGTTTCAGAAATGTATAACTACAAACAAAAATATAAAGCGTTGTGCATAGTAGTTTTATAAAAAAAGTCACATGTAGAATGTTAATTATAAATATTATGTGGTTAAGCATTTCAACTAAATCAGATTGATTCTAATGTCTTGTAAGTTGCCACAAATGCTGGACCTGTGCAACAGCTGAGCCGTCTTCTCAAATTTAGTTAACTTCTCCGAACGTGCGTAATGATATTTTCTAGCTGACAGGTTGTCATCATACATTTCATTCTACCACTGGCGCAGAAGGGCTTTTCAGATACATAATAATAATAAATGCGACCATTGCCAAAACATGTTATAGTTTAATAAATATCGTATTATTCGATGTTCCAATTTTTTATATTGCCTTCAACGCCTTTCCGTATTAAAAATTGCCATTTTGGACATCGCGACTAAGATATTCAAAACATTTTTTTTAATAGGGTGCATATCTGGGGACAATTTCAATATATATATATATATATATATATATATATATATATATATATATATATATATATATATATATATATATATATATATATTGTGTTAGAAATAGGTGGTACTACTATTGCCAAATGTTACGACAAGGTCTCGGTGGTCCAGAGGTAAGAACGTGTGCCTCTGAACCAAAGAGTCGGTGTTCGATCCCAGGGCTCTCCTTTCATTTTTCAGTACACACTGCATGTAAAATTACCACAACATTTTATTTGAGCAAGTTTAATGTCTGCACGTTCCGCCCTTCAGAGGGGGCGCAAAGCCATCGGTCCCGTATCCATGGTATGTTGGGCACGTTAAAGATCCCTACCCTCCTTACAGAAAAGCAGGGGTTCGGCAAAATGTCCAGGATAGTGAGGTGAAACTGCTCTCTGACGTCGGTGAATGGCCATAGTCGCGGAAATAGGCCGACGTTAAAGAACAAAAAAAAACAAACAAACAACAAATGTTACGAGATACGATGTCAGTTAAATTACAATGAAGTTGTCATTTTTATGAGAGATTTAGGATATGTTGTGAGGGTTGCCACATTTTTGTAATTTTGTAGACACAGGTAAAAGTAAAACAAAATGGAAAAACTAATTATTTAAATGTCTCGTACAGTTTTGATCATATTAAAAACTCGATGGGAAAATATATTTGCTTTTAGCAAATTTTCGTTAAGAAAAATTCGCTAATAGAGAGGTCATGATGAAAAGCTTTTGAAAAAATGTCTTCAAAGAGCGCGAATTTGGGTCCCTAGAACCCAAAACCAAGGTCCGTTAAAATTTGTGTATGTTATATATATATATATATATATATATATATATATATATATATATATATATATATATATATATATATATATACGCGTGTGTGTGTGTATGTGTGTATGTATCTGAGCGATAACTCAAAAAATACTAAACTGATCACAATCAAACTCGGCAAAAGTCTTGTTTGGTCGAAAACCGACGTCGAGTTCGTTAATCAGACTTTAAGCTCAAGTTTTTCCGACGGAAAATCGGAGAAAACTTTTTGAAAACGCTATATTTTTGTAAGTATCAGAGAAACTGGAATGATACTTTGCATGTGGCTAGAAATGGTGCAAATAAACGTATGCTGTAAATTTTAAGTAGTTTGGCACACAATATGTAGAGTTTTTTCCAAATTAAAAATAAAATCCCAAAGACATGCGTTGAAACGACTTAGTGGTTAAAGTCCAATGCCTGACAGGAAGAGTAGTCAACTGCCACGCGTACAATTCATACAACAGGTATAAAACATACGTCAACGGTAACCAAACGACATGAAACTAAAAATTTGCCAACTGATTGTTATTTAACTGGGGGATTCAATCAATTATTAAAATACACTATCTTTGTATCTTTGTTAACGGCCTCAAATTCAATTTTAGCGCAGCAGAGATATGTTATGATGTCGCATAATATAGAGAAATGTAAACAACATCTTTAACTTTACTAATATGCCGTATAATAATAGTGTACAATTCTTATGAAAATTCGCTACTATAACGCACTTGCTGCGTCCCGAAATTTTTCTTTTCTGTGAACCGACGCTAGTAGTGATCGTATAATATTTTTTTAGTTAATAATTTCAATCACTTTTTTTAATACCGCCCTGAATTTTTTATTTTGGTATCTATATGTTCTACACTTCTAATATATAAATCTGAATTTTGTGTTGATTTTTAACGTTTCGATACACACAAAAAACATCAAATACTTAGTGCTGTTACGGAACTGATATTAAAGAATTGGACAAAAAATATATTCTTTTGTTTTTTGACTTTTCTAATTCCTAAAACAACGTCACATTATTGACGAATAAGGCCAACTTTAACATGGTTATTGAAAGCAACAAAATCAAATAGTACATCAGAAATGAAACAAACAAAAAATAATCTTAAGGTTAAAAATTAACAGATGGTACGATTTCATGCTCATTATGTGGTCCATATCACACATTTAACTTTTAGTGACATTGTGAATAAACTTTCCTTTTTAGATCTATGTTTACTTACGGAACCATTTATGATGTTATTGATGAAATCCTGCTTAGTATTTATTTGTGCAAACATTATAATTATAATTGATTTGCTAAACAAATTATACGCCGCATCATAGGTACTGATAAGTTGGGTATTTATGCTTGTAAAATAATTCCTCTACTAGGTGGGATTTATAAAATCTACACCTTTGCCTCTTTAGTATTCTTCTAATTAAATTTTAAGGCATATCATGAACCGCAGCATGCTCACTAATTGATTTATGTGGGCGTTCGACAGCCATTTTAGTTACACCTGAACAATTGCAATTTTTCACACTTCTTGTGTCTTCAGACCTTTGGATAATTCGTACTACGTCAGATTTACTAACGGGGATTATATTTGAATGCCTCTCATCAACTAAGTGAAGATTGGAACATCTCATAAGCACCGTTGGAGAACACAGATCACCATAACACATAAAAAAAAACCTGACGATCATTTCACTAACCAAGTTCACCATCTAATGACGATACCTTGGTTAGTTAAACGATCGTCAGGTTTTTAACGTGTGATTTGGGTTCTCCAGGTGTAATTACCTATCACTGAATAAGTGGCACGTTTCCGCGTCAGTTCGCTTCCGATGTCCATTACCAACTATTCTTATGATGTCTAACATTTTCGTTTCTGTTACGTTCATTTTTTTTGACATTGGGCATATTAGCAGTGTGACACTAAATCGAAATTTTCTAAAAACAATAGAACCTAGTGAGTTACTTTAAAGGTGCAACCTTGTTATTAAATCAAAATAAATTACTATTTTTTAGTTATTTGTATATTTGTATAATATTCAAGTGTCTTTTTACTATTATGAATTTATTTTCCTATTTTGTTTGATCTTTTACGAAAATTTCGTTAGGTGACCTCCTATTTGAGATAGACCGTGCTGGTCACAGCAAAGTTCGGGACGCAGCAAGTGCACTATACTCGTAGTAGTAAAGTTCCATAAAAATTGTACACTATTAGTAAGGTATATTATTGAAAGTAATTCTATAAATTTAAATAAACTTTGGACATCGGTTTTAGAGGTCCCGGTTAGCGACTATTTGAAGAAATTTCTGTTTTCTGTAGAGCTATAAAATTAAAATTTGGTAGATATATGCAGTACGCAAGTCTCTTTAAAAATTGTGTTAGAAATTTGATTAAAATACCCAAAGTTTTCCATAAAAAATTTAATATTTACAAAAGGAATGTACCCGCGAAATTACAAAAATGTCAGGTATTTTTCCTTATTTATTAATTGGATGGTTTTGTTTTAGTCAACCCAATCAAACCATTTTTTGCAAACATAGGAACTAAAATAGTTTTTTCAAATAAATTTGTAGTTATCTGCGAATCTCATTATGTAATTTTTCTTTGATTTAGTACCCATGCTGCGTTTACATAAGTTTTACGAAGGTTCAAGGTTGAAGATTCTAGCTTAACGGGAAATTGAGTTATCGGATTTGAAATATTTTTACGAAAATTCTCTACCATAACATACTTGCTGCACCCAGACCATTTTCATCATCTGTTCTTGTATAGATACTTTTTGAAAATTATAAAATATTGTAGCTTTCTATGTAAAACTGACCATCAAGGCAACCTCAAATTCATTTTTGAAAAAATATTTTAAGCAAACGAAATGAGGTGACAACTTTAACATAAATTGAAAATCTTGGTTTGCTGCTTCGTCGCGGGGGTTCTCCTTCCCTTCTGCATGCCTACAACGACCCTCAATGCATAAACAAGAACAACGTAAGCAAAAAAAATATCTTGTGACCATCCCAGAAAGTTACGGGACCTGCGGTGAATAGGAGTTCTGAGCGTGGTAAACAGAATTTTAAGAAGGTATAGCTGCAAAATGGGATAAAGGTAGTTTAGAGAGGTCCAACTAAGCTGGCTTTTTGCACTTTCCGCTCATATTTCCTTTTTACCTTCTTCCCTGCCCATCATCTCTATTCACTCCTGGTCCCGTAACTTTCTTGAGGACTGTTCGCAAGAATTTTTTTTTGTGGCTTTTCCATCCAGAGGGGGTTTTAAGCATGTTTCTGAAAAAAATTCTAAAAACCCCCCGTGCACTAATCTGCAATACAAAAAATTTAATTTTTATTTACAAGAGGAATGTACCTGCCAAATAATAAACGTGGGAGGCACTTTTCCTTATTAATCGCTTGGAAATTGAACCAGTTTCTGCAAACAAAAATAACAAAAAGGTTTTTTTAAACATATTGTAGTTATCTGTGAAGCTCATTGTGCTATTTTTTTAAAAATTAGTATCCACGCTGCTCTTATATAGATTATTTTAAAACAAATGTGTAGTAATATGTGAAGCTCATTCTATTATTGTTTAAATTTAGTACTCACGCTGCTTTTATATAGGTTTTGCTATGTATCAAAGCTGATTCTAGTTTAATCGGAAATTGAGTCACCATTTAAAATATATTTACAAAAATTCGCTATCATAACGCAGTTGCTGCACCTAAATTCTTTTGAACACTTATTTACTATTGCTGTATCCATACTTTTTGAAAATGGAATAAATATAAACAATAAAAAATTTGAAAATTAACATTTTAATAATTTACACCCAACAGCTGTTAAAATAATTTAAACTACTTTATGATGTTATGGACCTAGTTTCATTTACTTCAAATTTTCCATACACTACATGAAGAGTAGAAACTAGTATAAAGAAAACGATAAGTACCTAGCTATTATGAATACTTACTGTATTAGTTTGAGGTAAGTATATTTCTTCTTGAGATATTTTTTACTTTGGTAATACTATTACAGTGCCTACATGCATTGATTTAGAATCTAAATCTAAGATACACAGCATGATTTACCTACTACTTTTTTCTTTGTTTCATTGGATGTTACATTCATAATATACTACAGTCTACGGCCGAGGGCATTTGTTAAAGTTGGGTTAAAATTAAAAGGTTGGTTATTATTTACCTACTATTTGTATTAACAATAAAATTATAATATAGGCAGTTGTTTTATTCTAAGGTTCTTATATATTAGGGGGATAGATTTCGAGGTTATGCGTAGAGCGTACACGATTCTCTCATGACTGCTGTCAGCAGAATAAGAAATGACAATTAGCTAGGTAGTGTTGTCAGATTAAACTAAGAGAGGGAGATGGGTTTTAAATACCGTGAAGAATGGGAAACTTTATATTTATACATAATAAAATGTAGTTCTAGATTGCTTTTAAACAAATTAAATAACTTTCATTCATATTTGTATTTATTCCCAGCAGTATACATTTTTCTGGTATCTTCAAATTCAGATGAGCCTTGTGGCAAATGGCAACCCCGCTGGTTGTTTATGGTGACATATTTTGTAGCCTGTCCGTTATAAATTTAATTTGAATATTTTGTTGGCAATGACAGAGTAACCCTGATATATCTGTCTGACCTTGTCTAACATAGAGGCATTTATTCAGACGTATTTTCAGATCATATCCTAGATTATTTATTTTTTATTTAGTCATAACTCAAGATAAATTAAACCAATTGCGTTCAAATTTGGCAAATAGGACCACTTATGCAATCTCTACGTGCGTGTAAAATTTAAGTGTCACAGTTCCAGTATTTAAGATACATAAAATCAGGAATAACTTTAAAAAATTGTAAGTTGAGGCAAAGAAAATACTTAAGAAAACATGAAGTACGAAAACCAGTACGATTTTTTAAAATGATAATATACAGGATGTTAAATTTAAATAAAGCAAGAGCATAATCATTCTGAATTTTTACTCGTCTGTATAAAATAATTGTATATTTCAATGAGCCAGTAATTTTGGATACAAATACACTTCACTTGAATTTTTTTTATGTAAATACATTATTCGATGACAAAGCTGTAAAACGCTACGGGGTGTTGATGTGGCTAAAAAATTAATACAAAAGTGCTCATATATTTTAAAATACCCTGTATAAAATTTAAAAAACTTTTATCGTGAAAACAGTAAGATTGGAAGAAATTTAAAAATGTAAAAATATACAGGCTCTTGTTTAAAATAAATAAATAAGATTTGGTTTATCTTGTCATTCTGGGTAATCTTGTAAATTCAACAAAATTTTTAATTATGGCCCTTTTATCTTTATAATTTTTTTAAATATTTTCCTATAAAGGTGTAAGCGGACTTTCTCGGACTAATGCTACATCCTGTATAATTACTAATTTGATAGTCAGCGGGTGTTTTTATTAGTAATTGGTGCTGGTGTTTTTAACAACAATAAAGCAGATAACAAATATCCTTTTAGACGAACTGTATAACATAAAGTGTAATGAATGAACGATGCCTAGTAGTAAATTAAATAACAATATCTGGCATTCACTAACATTAAAGAGCCAGAAATTTCTATATTTATTTATGTATTAATTTTTTCATATAACATTTGTTGACACATGTAATAATTTTCTCTCGCGATTAGTGTCCAAAGAAAATCACTGTTCCTTGTTAATTCTGCTGAATATAACACGAAAGAGGATCAGAGAAGGTATGGGCTAGTCTCACTAAAACGACTAAACAGAAGAGAAACGATCAATCAATGTTATGGTAGGTGAGCGGAGAAGCGGGGGTGATTTCTCCCGTCTGGGACTGCCTGCTCTTTTGTTCCGCAGCCTAAACTAAGTAACTGGACAATTGTTTTAGGCTTTTTCCCGGCATCGTCTGTCAGATGTTGGCTGTTACGTTTTATAAATGACCGGTTCGTAGAGTTATCACCAACAGCAACGCCGGAAGTTTCGCGTTGTTAAATGAAATTTGTTCTACCTGAAGAGATGCTTTATTTTAAGACTTGTGTAAAACTTGAGTGTAATCTTTTGGGTGATAAATATTAGAGGTTGAGACTTTTTAATAATGAAAATATATACCCAATTAACAGGTTAAAGGATACTATTTACAACAATGAATTTTTTAACTAACAGTGGCAAACATTTGGTCTGAGAACGGTTATTTAAAGTTTACATATAAAAATTGTGTATAATAACGTATCAAATATGTATAGTAGCTATACTGTGGATACAGTTTTATCCAAGAGTGCCAAAAAATCGCTTATCGCGTTTTTAAGAATAACAAATAAGCCCATTTTGGAGCCTCTTGAGCCCACATCCAAAGCCAGTTCTAATTTATGTGTGTGTAAGTGCTTGTGCGTGTGTGGACTTTTTAAACAATTTTCATGAAATTTGACTGCTTCTTCCTTTCGCACATAACTTGGACGGCTTAGTTGGCTAATCCAATATATATATATATATATATATATATATATATATATATATATATATATATATATATATATATATATATATATATATATATACTTAGGTTCCAAAAAATTCGAATACCTAGTAAGAGTCAATAAATTGCAATGGAATTTTCTACGCTACTCTGTTTTGTCCCTAATAAGAAATGTTAACAATCTAGAGAAAACATTTTAACAGTTTTTGACTGTTTAAATTTTGTTTTATAAAAAAAATGTCACTTGAAATTTTCGTTCAATTTAAGGCAATAATGCTACGCCATAGGTGACACTCTAAAAATAGACAACTCACCTTCAGCAACTAAACTTCACTTACCAAAATCAAACATTAAAGGCATTTTTGAGTGATTAAGGAATCCAATGGGAATGATCTTAAGGTCCACCAACCCCCGGAGTATAAAACAGGCACTGAAATTCGCATTTTCAGAAGAAAATTTCGATTATAGGGACAAGATAATACATAGATCAACTTTTAATCAGAATAAAAATGACGCACATAACAGATAACCATTCCAAAAACAAAATAGTCCAAACTTTAATAACGTCCCGTTCCAAAAACCGTTACAACAAAATCACAGACCTTTTCAACAACAAAATAACTCTCAGAATTTCCAGCCCAGAAAAAAGAACCAATTCATACCGCACCTAACTTCCAACAAAATTTCTTCAATTAAGTAAGGACACCAAATTTTAATAATAATCACAACAACCAGTCAAATAAAATGCGACGAAGAAAGTTAAATCTAAATACTAGTAGAGAATATTCGGAACCAATGGAATTAGGAAGTTCCAATTCGAGACTGTCGCAACAGCCACAGAGAAACACGTCTTATTTAGATAATATAGAAGTTTTTGACAATAATATAAACAGTTTTGAATACGAAACAAATAATTTTAATTATGAAGTAAATAAGGAACAATCGCCATCAGAACAGTATGACGATCAACGCCGAAATTTTCCTACGGCCAGTACGTCACAGCACGAACCGTAATAGATGTAAATAATATTATTGCCTTAAGCCGATTACCTTATGTGGTGCTAAAAGAAATCCACGGTAAACTAGTGTTAGGTTCGGGCTCTTCAAAAAATCTTTTGAATCCACTAGTAGCATATTATAATTTTTTAGATAATATATATATATATATATATATATATATATATATATATATATATATATATATATATATATATATATATATATATAAAGCACCTTTTTTAATTAGAACTGCCCATCGCATGTCAAAACATTTAAAACGTGCGACTATTAGATTAAGTTCGGTATCAGATAAGACACAAGAATTTTGTTTTTTAAATTTAACGACCAGTACAGTGGGCTCCTAGGTATAGAGTTTCTCACATTCAACGAAGGCAAAATACATTTTAAAAATAAAAAATTGTATATAGGAAATAGGTGCATAGAGATCAAATTCCCAAACGAAAAGAATTATAATCAATTGAAACCATAAACAGCCAAAGCAGATGGCACACTATTATTAGAAAATCAATTTAATGTAAACAATATCGTAACTAATGAATATTTCTCCCAAATCAGGGAACTTGACCTAATTAACAGTATACTAGACGCAGATATTGCGTTTAATGAGGATGAACCCGAGCAATGTTACATAAATGAGTATGGTAAGCATAACAGTGGATAGCGAATGAATTAAGCTCTCATGACAGCAGACAATTTTGAGCACAAATCACATAACACGTTAGGTAAACAGAAACCGATGAGTTATCAGAATAACAATTCGAATTCAATACGGATGAATAATATTAATATGACTAATACGAGGGGCAATCAAAAACCAGTTATAAACAAAAATCAGATAACGGAGCAAATAAACACCGATTGCCTGAATGATGAGGAGATATAAGTATTATTAAATTTATTATCACAATATCATGATATATTCTTGAACAAAGACAAACCGTTAACACACACTAACATAATAAAACATAGGTTACGAACAACGGATGATTTACCAGTGCATTTTAAATTATATATATATATATATATATATATATATATATATATATATATATATATATATATATATATATATATACACTTACGTCCATAAACCGAAGGTAGATAGACAGATAAATATTAGAAAAATCACAGCCCATATAGCTCACCTATTTGGGTTATATCCAAGAAGATGGAGAAGTCAAACAAACAAAAATGGAGAACTGTGGTTAACTACAGGAAGCTAAATGAAAAGATAATACCAGATAGGCACCCAATTCACAAATAGATGAAATATTAGACTAAATTGGAAGAGCATAATACTTTTCGACTATTGATTTAATGCCAGGATATCACCAAATTGAAATAGACCCCAGGGACATAGAAAAAACAGCGTTTACAACCGATACAGGTGAGTACACCAGAATGCCTTGTGAACTATCGGGGGCTCTAGAAACCTTTTCCGGGCTAATGAAGAACGTATTACAGGGCCTAATAGATAAAACAGGCATTATATATGGATGACGTCATAGTCTTCTCCACGTCGCTGCAAGATCACATAGAGAAATTGAGATTGGTATTCGAACGTTTTCGACATAGCAATTTAAAGATAACACTTGATAAAGGTGATTTTTTAAAGAAGGTAGCCGAGTTTCTAGGACATGTCGTAAGCCCAGAGGGAATAAGACCAAATTCAAAGAAACTAGATGCTATAAGGAAATTCCCGATACCAAAAACAACCAACGAAATTAAATCATTTTTAGGGCTAGTGGGATACTACCGGACATTCATAGAGAATTTTGCATACGCCAAGAAACCTTAAAAAAATGCTTAAAGAAAAACTCTAAGGTAGACGTTAACAACGAAAAATAGATTGCTGCTTTTAACTCGTGTAAAGACGTCCTAATGAATTCACCTGTGGCCGATTTTTCTAAAGATTTTATATTGACAACCGACGCTTTGAACGTAGCTATAGCTGGAAACGAACCAACTTCAGATCACCCGACAACATATGCCAGTCGTACATTGAGCGGAACGGAATCGAGGTACAGTAATATCGAAAAAGAGTTATTAGCTATCGTATGGGCAACAAATTATTTTAGACCATATTTATACGGACGAAAATTTACTATTCATATAGATGATAAGCCATTAACGTGGTTATTCTCATTAACACAACCAAATTCAAAATTACTAAATTGGAGACTTAAATTAGAAGAATACGAGTTTAAGATCTAGTACAAAAAGGAAAATTAAATTGCGCAGCAGATGTACTTTCCAGAGTAGAAATAAATCCACACAATATAGATAACTAATGATTAACAACGTGGGCGACGAAGAAGAAATTATAAGTATCGACGATGACGAGACAGCAAACTCAAATGCCGACTCATACTCAGTTAAAACAATCAAATATTTTTTAAACATTCAGACACACCAGAGATATTTTCAGTCAGAAAAGATCAACGGAATTTTATTTACGCTAGCATTAAGTTAAATGAAACCAACAAGATAGAAAAATTAATAAAGGAATACTGTTTACCACAAAAAAATATTATTGCGTATCTATAAACGAATGAGACTGTGAACTAGTAAGTTTGGCAATAAATTAGAGTTTTAACAATGTAGAGTCACCCAAATTATACGGATGTTTAGAGACTTGAGAGTAAATAAACGACGACGAATTGACAGAAAATTACGCAATATCATAATTTCACCGATTTCAAGAATCCTGTGGTGACATTCTATAGGATACCATAAATCATTAAGTTTCAAGCATGCCATGAGGGGCTATGGAATGCATAAAAAACGCGATAGGCCCACTCATTATTAAATAACTTTGCTATTTTTTAATAGTTTAGTTTGAAAATGTAATGATTACTTCCATATTGCCAATAAGTGTGGAACTATAGCACCGGCGACTAAATTTTCAAAATTTTTTTCGCTTAAACGCCGTAAAAATGCATATAAAACATATAAAAAACATGATTTAGAAAGGATTTTTTTTTGTGTCTGTCGTTCTGTATTTCTGTCTGTTTGTAGCCACGATAACTTTAGAACAAATTGAGATATCGTCTTCAAATTTGGCATATAGTTAGTACCTGACAAACGAATGGTTAAGATTATTTTTGGGTAAAATCGCTCTAGGGGGTAGCGAGTCAATGTGGGACGATTTCGTGCAAATTGGCGTTTTGTTTTAAACTCGAGTAATATAACGTTTTGAGGTTTGTTAATTAGAAAACTTTCACTTTCGTCAAACACCTGGTATTCTGTGCTGAAATTAAATTAGGCGTTGAATGTATGGAGGTGGAATATCAGTGAGAGAAATTTCGAAATTTCTTTTGTTGGCGAAATGGCGTAAAAACTCTCAAAACATATAGAAAACCTAAGTCTGGAAAGAACATTTTTCTGTCTGTCGGTATGTCGGTCGGTCGGCCTCTCTGCCTGTACGTCTGTCTGTTATTAGGGGCAATACCTTTCGGAATAATTTAGATATCATCTACAAATTTAATATCCAGTTAGAACCCGACAAAGAAAAACTTTGAATTGTTATTGCGTAAGATTTATTTAGGGAATGAGGGATAAATGAAGGGTGATTTGGTAAAAATTGTATTTTTTGTTAAAACTCGACTAATACAACATTTCAGAAGCTCCTCCTTTTTCTCCAAACGTTCAAGTCCATAATCAACAAGTTGCCTCTTTCCTCCTTGTCGACACCCACGGTACGATAGTATTTTGGTTCAGAGCCCTCGTGGTGTGTTGAAATACAAAAAAAGCATATGGGTACAGGAATACGAATATCTTCTTTGTGGTCAAGTCAAGGAACCTAAATTCATTTCATAAGAATGTTTTTCTGAGAAGCGTAGATTATCACAGCTATGTGAATGTTATGATTAAATTTGCAGCACTATTCTTACGAGAAGTATGGCAACGGCGAAAAAAAAATTGGTGACAAAGGGGGGATTACTTGGTGAAATTTGGCCTTTTTTGTTAAAACTGGAGTAATATAACCTTTTAGGGTTTGCTTATTAGAAAATTTTCAATTTCCTCCAACATCTCGTATTCTGTGCTAAAAGTAAGTAAATTGAGCGTTGAGTGAGTGAGGGTGGAATATTGGTGACAGAAATTTCAAAATTTCTTTGCTAAAATGGCGAAAAAAGTCTTAAAACATATAGAAAACTTGACATTTTTAACGTTAAAACTCAAGTAATACAACTTTTCAGAACTTTATGGGTACAGTAATACGAATATGTTCTTTGTGGTCAAGTTTTATGGACCCTTAATTCATTTCGTGAGAATGTCTTTCCGAGGAGAGTAGATATTCACAGCCATGTGGAAATTATGATTCAACTTGCAGCACTATTTTAAGTTTGATTAAACACACTTCATGTATAGCTTTTATTAAAATTATTGGGTGTTCGGATCTTTTTGAATGTCGGTATATTAAAATTCTGTTGCTCCTCCAGAAGGCCAAGGGAGGCCAAAATGCTATAAGTTTTTTAGGATCAACACAATTTATTTAATTTGGCAGGCAGAAGAATGTTTTGGGTTGACTTTATGGTACATACTACTAGCCTAAAACGTCAACTTTAGGAAATAAAAACTGTTTTATATCAAAACTGACAAAAATACTTAGTGTTAACTAATTTTTTTTACGATGGAATTCACAAAGATAGAACAACAAAATTTTGGCAGTAGGCAGTCAAAACATTTAAGTTCATTTTCTTTTCAATTTTGAAAATCATTCACAGCCCGCTGTTAAAAAATTGAACGGCGCCAACACAAGAGTGCCAAAAAGTCACTTTTTTATGGAACATCCTGTATGTTATAAGCTTATTAGATGCAAAATTAAATCTACAATGACTTTAATTGCAATTAAGTATTTTTAAATTGGGTTGGCATGATCACGAATTCGAGACTAGAAGAGGTAGTCTAAGCTAATTTATAACATAGTGGACTTTGAAAATGCAAATAATTTTCATTTCGACAAGAATCGGGAATCCATTAAATCAGCTTCGATATTTTTCTTTCTAACTAAATAAATCAAATAAAATAAATTGAAATATTGTGTCAAAAAAATTATAAGATAATGAGATGATGTGTGTGGATTTTTCATTGTATAGAATCTGCTTTATTACTGTTACTGTTTAGTTATTTTATTGTTGTAATTGATCTTAGAGTTATTACTGTTATATGTTAGTTCTATCTCCATGTTAAATATTGTCATTCATCTCGTAGACATTTTTAAGGCTTCATTCGTCATTTTTGTTTAATTTTTTTTGGACCAAAACATCATAACAGCAACAGATTTCGGATTAATTAAATTTTGTCCAGCCTGAGGATGCCTCCAGGCAGCGAAACCGGTTACAGAAACGTTAAATAACATCCTAAAACCTCTAGAATTCAGAAGGGCCACTTGCTCCAGTTAGCTTAGACGCTGGCTATGTCCTTCATAAAAGAAAACTAGCAGTGAAGCCAGAAAGTAGTCTTCAGGTCTGTACGCAGTATGGATCAGTTTCACCAAGTAAGGGCAACATCAATCAATGAATTGAAACATTTGGTTTTATTCATGATCCATTGCAACGGTACAGTGGACTGGAGCATTGTCTTTTCGTTTCTTAAAATGTCAACACATCTTGCACTGTACATGAAAAATAAGCTCTACTATACCAGATTGTGTTTTGGCATAAATCTTCTACACTAAACTCCACATCTTATAAATATTTCTGTTTGAGGCTGCTAACTTGAAAATTTAAAACATTTTACTTTGTTGTAAATGCTAAAAACTTACCGACTTTAATGAACCCTTTTGTCTTAAGCACAGTGTATCAAGAGTATGTTCATTATCATTGATCTATCGAAAACACTTTGAAAGCGAGGGTACAAGGAGACTCTTCAGAGGGTCTTGCTACTGGAACAACCTCCGGCATCTGCAATGTATTCAACATTCTACGAGAATTTAAGAACTGTAATAAGGAACAAAGTTGGTAATTACTTTGTTATCTGTTAAAAACAACTTTTCTTCCTTATTACTAAAGAATATAAACTGCAGAATTCATTTGAAGTTTTCGGTTTGCGAGTCGTGCCCTCTTTTCTATAGACGGTAGTATTAATTAAACGGGAAAATTTTTCCACTTCGCGGTTGATAAACAATTCCATTTTGCTCGGCGGACTCCTTCTCGCCTGCTACGATGAAACGGACAAATAAAATAATTACAAGCTTTAGTACACGCTCCGTACATTTCCAAACAATAAGCTAAATAACACATTATGTTTGTTTGTGTTAATGTATAGTTATTTTAGCCAAACTAAAAAAAAAGCATATAATAACCGTAGAGGCATTTATAAAAACAGAAATGCGCACAAATGAACCTCATGTAGCTTAAAAAAATAGTTTGCAATAAGCAGATATTTAAGTTTTTAATGAAGATAATGGACTAAATAAAAGTCCGTATGGTAGCGAATTTTTATAAAATACTTTTTTCATTTAAAATTGTTATTTAAACAGTAAATTAAAGTTGAAAACATTCATAAACAAGGACTGGACGCAGCAAGTGAGTTATATTAGCGACTTTTCTTAGAAATATTTCAAATCACGAAAAATAACAAAATAGTTAGTTTTGAAAATACAAATTTGTTTAGGAAAAGCCGGTTTCTTTAGATTGTCTAACAAACTCATTCAAGCAACTAACGAACCGAGAATTATAAATTTGGCAGATACCTCACATTTTGGGAATAGGCTAGATAAGTTCCGTAGCCAGCGCAATCGAACCAATTTTATCGACAAATTTTAAACGTTAATCTATTTTATATTTTCAAACAGAGTAGAGTTGTTTCACTAAAAGTACAAGTTGCTTATATAGAGACTTGGAATATTCCAAATGTTAAGTTACTAGATTTACAAAAAGTGACTTATAGCCATTTATTTTTTCTCATTTAGGAGACCGAAAGACAGGAATACAGGTTTTGTAAAGATAAAGACGATTTATTCAACATCATTAACCAATTTTTTTCTTACAAATACCTACATATTCGCAAAAAAAATTTCCAAGTAAGTTTAAAAAGCGGTTTTCATGAAAATCCGCAAAAAAGGTTCGTCAAAAAATATGTTTATATAATGAAGTATAAGAGTTCATTTAAATTCGCCAGAAAGAAATGTTATTTCGAAAATTTAGCCATGGCAAGTTCTTCACGAAAAGTTATTAAAAGATGTTTGTTTTTGAAAATTTGTCAAACATTTTTTTATGAAAAATTACTAAAAATTTACAAAAAACTTTTAACGAAAATTGTCCTGTAAAATGTTAAAAATTCGCTAAAAAAGCTTTTCTATATAGATCAGACCAAAACGAGTTCACAAACCAACTACCCACCCAGGAAAAGGCTGTAGTTTAACTAAAATAAAGCAACGTTGACACATATCTGAACTGCGCAGCCGAGCATCCGCTTATCTTTACATTTCAGAAGTTGTCAGCAGTGCCAGTCAAATTGGAGAAATTTTTGCGCCAATGATATACGCTACCAGTATGCACATTTTACATTAGTGATCGCTAATCTGTATCGCAGAAAAATAGAATGTACATTTAAATTTGACATTTTAGATAAATGCAAAGTCAAATAAATTTTATGATTTGAGGGATGTTTATATTGCTTTGTGATTATCTTTTCCAACTGCAGTGTGTGGAAAGTATTTAAAACGTTTTTGGAAATGATTGAATAAAACATTTGTCAATAAGGGAAACAGACTAAGTTTGAATTATAAAATATGTGTTTGAGAAGAAAGAAATATTTAATTGTTTATGGGAGTATATGATTTCATTGTTTCTCAAGTTTCAGTAGTTGCGCTTACGGCGCCCCAGCAACTAACCGTTAATTAATTTTTAAGATCTTGTTTCAAGTTTCAACACTTGATATTAATACGATACTATAACTCTTTTAAATATAATTATGTTTTTACAAAATAAGAATGATACTATCAGAAACAAATATTTTGAATAGATATAAAATAAAATAACTGCAATTTGGATGGAAAAACTTTTGACCAACTTATCAAAAATTGCAATAACGAATGATGCGTAGATCCACATACCTTACAATTTCCAGAAGACGTACAGCCTTTTGCTTCATGCCCCGAATGTAAACGATTTAAACTTAGATCCCTACTTTTACTGAATTGGTATCTACCATATGGAGCTTTAGTCTGAAATTTCGAACACACTTCTACGTTGAGTACTGTTAATGTCGTGTGTGGTTCGTGGATTGTAGTTACCGCTACTTACGTAATTATGTGGACTGTATCGTGTTATGGAATAAAATCTCTTGGAAACTCTTAATTATATATTTAAACACAATAAAAACTATATACTATTGATATACGTATAATAAGCTCTTCGAAGCTGGTACTATTGATATACGTGTAATAAGCTCTTCGAAGCTGATGTGTTGAACGTGTAGGCCTTAAAGCCATAAAACCTATATACCAATGAAATGCATTGTATATAGGCTGAACGTGTCATAGCACAACGCGTGCTCGTGTACGAAGCAATGCACTCGCTGCATAAGCTCAGAAGCTGTTCGAAGCTGGGTTTGTGAATGAATAGGATCTCTTCATGTCTTGAATCTTGCAGATACCCTCGTTTCGAGGGGTGGGACATGCGCACAATTCAGTGCAGTTATGCCAGCTTGCTATGACATATAACGCTGCAGTCTTACAACTTAAATTGGCGCGGTAAAACTAAACATACCGGCCGCCTTGAAGTAGTAACTTCAAAAAACTAACCTAAATATACAAACTTAAAAACTACACATAAAAATATACACAAATTATACAAAAAGGCTAATAAAAAAAAATGTCTATAAAATGTTTCTATCACTGCATGGCAATATTGCGAGACGGTTCATTGCACTGCGATGAAGTTCGATAACACGGCCAAGTGTCCACTCACATTGAGCTAAATGTTGTCGCGTATTAACACTAAATCCCCCGTACGAATGTCAAAGTCAGAACCGGTATGTCACTTTCCTCACTGCTGAAGACTGCTGATGTACTCGTAGCGCCATCGTCTTCACTTAGTGGGTGCCTTTAGTGAGCCACCTATGAGGAAGTGACGAGGAGTTAGGGGTGTTAGGTCACTGGGAACACTTGGTACTTGGGTAAGAGGACAGGAATTCATGCAAGTCTCCACCTGTACTAGGATGGTGTATAACTCCACGAATGTGAATTCAGTTTCCTTTACAATGTGATTGCCGCAAATTTTTTTGTCGCTTCTGATATTTTTTTTAATTTCTTGCAAATTTAATTTTTGTTCGCGTGATGCGTCTACGAAGTCTGTAGCATTGCATGAATAAAAAATTACTTGAAAGTTCTCGTCTAGAATAATATCAATTTGAAACTGACAAAAATATCCTTGGTTGTCAGATTACCAACCAGCTCAACATGTGCAACCCTCATTATAAGACACACAAAAACGCAGAGGTAACCCTTGCCAGTAGTAGACTTGCGCACTCCCTCCTTGATATAAAAAGGACCGGCGTACTTAAGTCCGCAAATCGTAAAGTCCTTTAAGCTTTCAGGGTTCACTCGCAAGAAAGGGAGATCGCCCATTGGTGGCTGAGCCATCACAGGTCTAGATTTGAAGCAACTGTTGCATGGACGAATAATGGATTTTACATTGCTTCGACCTGATATAGGCCAATGAATCGTGTCAAGAGCTAACCAGGATGGTCCACTCCACCACATATCGTTACCTAATAACATGTCGGTGCGTTGTCCTTGGGAGATAATGTCAGCTGTCTCTCCGGAGACGCGGCCCCAATTGTCAACGGATGTAAGTTCTTGTATTTTGGACACTCTGTGTCCAACGAATATGTTTAAACTTCTTGGGTCACAGCAAAGCCAAGCTAAAACTATGGTCGAGTCACACCAGTAAAATATTTTATCTACAGGGCACAATAAGGATGCCCTTACCTTATTCACTAATTCTGATAACAATAATGCCCCAGGTAATTCCAGACGAGGTGTGGTCATTATTTTGAGTGGCGCGACTCTAGATTTTAAGCATAACAGTCTGACCGTGTGATTGCCTGAACTATCAGACGCACGTACGTAAATCGCACAGCCGTAAGCAGCTGTGGACGCGTCGCAAAACCCGTGTACGTGAATTACAACTGGGTTCGGACATGTCGCTTGTCTTGGCACGTATAGAGTTAATAGATGATATTTGCCTATAAAACCCAACCATTGCTTTTTTATTTGCTCTGGGACAGGTTGAGCCCATTCAATTTGTTGTCTCCACAAATTTTGCCTGATAATTTTTGCCATTACTATAATATGACCAATGAGCCCAATGGGTTGGAACAGTTACGCAATGGTAGACAAAATGTGTCGCTTGGTTGTGATTTTTGCATACAGAGTGCTTACGTTAAATTTTAAAACATCCTCAGATGCATTCCAATATAGACCTAAGGTCTTCGAATTCGATGAATCGCCTAATTCAAAGTAGTTTTTTACGCAATTTAATTGCCCGTTTAAACTTAGTATTCGTTGGTCACTCGCAACCAACTTGCGTAACTTGAAGCCCGCTGAGTTCAACAAAGAACTGATGTCCTGTTTTAAATTTATTGCCTCCGTTATTGACTCTGCTCCTGTAAGCAAGTCGTCTACGTAAAAGTCGCGTTTTATTGTTCCGGTCATCTGGGGAAATTTGCTTCGATTACCTATAGCTATTTGTTTTAGGCAACGACTTGCTAAAACCGAACTCGAACCCAACCCATACGTGACGGTATTTTGTTTGTTCCCGCATTTTTTGCAGCCCCCGTATCTACAATTTTCTGAGTTATGTTGTCCACGACGCAAGCAATCAAAACACAAATGCAACCCTTTGACTTCGTCAAGCCACGGTTGCAGTGTTAACCTTTTAAATTCTACCCACTGGTATAACTGGTGATTATAATCACACATAGCGCAGTTTGACTCATTGGCTGTGATATGCCACGTGACTTTCGATGGAACATTATGTTCCGGTTTTTGATATGAAAAATAATTGTTTGCAGGCTTATTGTTCAACGGTAGTTTTTCTAAAAATTGACGCCTACGTACGATCAAATTGGGCAAATTTTCAAGTTTGCATGTATTATTAGAAATTATGGCGTTTTCCCATTCTCGTCGAATCGCGTTATCAAATTTAGTATACAATAAGTGAATAATCAAGGTATCCCAATGATGCGTGGGTTCACCCAGCACTGGAAGCGCTCTGGGGTGCATTTTCGTTTCGTTTGCTAAATTTTTCAAGCCCACGTGAGATTCCTTTGTAACTGACGTTAAATTAAATAGGGCGCTTACCTGATTATGTGCAATTGCGTCTTTGTTTTCGAACTGTTCGGCGAGTAAATTCCAAGCGATTTTATAATTTGCATTAGTAGGTTCAAGATTTGATATTACCCGCATCGCGGAACCGCTAAGGCACGATTTTAAATAAAGAAATTTTTGTACGTTATGCAATTGTTGATTAGACTCGATTAAGGCATGAAAATTGTCCTTAAAACTGAGCCAATCCTGTGTATTACCAGAAAACGGCTCTATTGAGATGACTGGCAATCTGACTTCGGGTAAGGAAGGTGTTGCGGCGGCGCTTGAATTAATTGAATTTGAAGACTGTGGTAATCCACAGTCTCCCGAATAGTTACCACTGTTAGTGGTAGTTAGATTTGAATTTAAAACTAATCCTTCTGCACGTGCAAGAACCTCGAAGTACGCATTCTCAAAAATTTCAATTTCCGCGTTTTCAATATCTGAGTTCTCATCGTAATTATCATTTAAAATATCTATTTGAAATTGCACTTCTAGGAATTTATCTAGAAATGTTTCGCATTGAGATAACCGTTGCTTTAAAATTTCTTTATCCTGATTAGTATAATTGTCTAAAAATTTTACGAAACGTGTCAGAGAGGCTTTTAGAGAACATTTCTCTCTAATTAGCATACGTAACTTGTGTGTTTCTGACATGGTTTTTTTTAATTTATTACGAATTATATGAAAATAATTTAAAGGAAATGAATGATAAAAAAATGTTACTCAAAAAACGATTACACCACCCAGTACAAATAAATTCTTACAATAAAATAGCATGGATAACGAAATAAAAAACGTGATTTTGAGGATAAGAAAAAATGTGACTCACCATGTGGTACCCACGTGCTGGATGTTCTGAATGTTGCGATCGGCTTTCCAATAGAATCTTCTGATGAACTGACTTCGTCTTCTGCTGAGATTTTCACTATTAGCGATAACTACAATTGTGTTAAATACTGCGCCTCGAATTAACCAATTGTTGTTGAAAATCCGGCTCGAATTGACCAAATGTTAATGTCGTGTGTGGTTCGTGGATTGTAGTTACCGCTACTTACGTAATTATGTGGACTGTATCGTGTTATGGAATAAAATCTCTTGGAAACTCTTAATTATATATTTAAACACAATAAAAACTATATACTATTGATATACGTGTAATAAGCTCTTCGAAGCTGGTACTATTGATATACGTGTAATAAGCTCTTCGAAGCTGATGTGTTGAACGTGTAGGCCTTAAAGCCATAAAACCTATATACCAATGAAATGCATTGTATATAGGCTGAACGTGTCATAGCACAACGCGTGCTCGTGTACGAAGCAATGCACTCGCTGCATAAGCTCAGAAGCTGTTCGAAGCTGGGTTTGTGAATGAATAGGATCTCTTCATGTCTTGAATCTTGCAGATACCCTCGTTTCGAGGGGTGGGACATGCGCACAATTCAGTGCAGTTATGCCAGCTTGCTATGACATATAACGCTGCAGTCTTACAACTTAAATTGGCGCGGTAAAACTAAACAAGTACCATCATAAAATACACACAATTTCCTTTTATTAACCGAAATAAAAGAAGCAGTACTTTGCTTATGAGCCGACGAAAATTGTGTTAAAGTACTATTAGCTTTTGTATATTGAATAGCATCGAAGTTTCTAAAGGTTGGCAATGTGCCTCCAAAAAATCTACTAAATTATTATAAGTAGGCATTTCAACTTTTGAATATTCTATTTTGAATCTATTTCTTGTTGAATCATCTAGTTTCTGTAAAAGTTAATTAAACATCACAAAATCTTAACTTGTTACAGGTAGCTTAAGCAACTTTAAAGCTTCTAGGTTTTCTGAAAATATACTCACTAGACGCGTAAGGCCTTTTGTATTTTCACCTTTCACAGAAGGGCTATAAAATATCTTATTCCAATAAAACGATGAACGGAATCTCCTATTCTGATATTTTTTAACCAAACTGTTGTAAGCTATCTAATAATTGTCGGCTGTAATCGGTAGCGAACGAACTAAACCTAATGGTTCTTTATCCAAACAACTAAGAATATACTGAAATTTATTTATACCTGATAAGCCAGTATTATTAATTAAACTATTATAAATATTAATAAAAGTCATCCACTAATTTAAATTACCAATAAATATTTTTAATTCTAATTTAAGAAGTCGAACATTTGAGTTATTTGCATCATCTGATGAACTAGTATTTGGACAACTAACATTTATAATTGTAAGTTCATTATGAATGGCTTTGTATTTATAAAACAACCCTGTAATATCAGCCCTAATTTTATCCTGCCGATTAAATTCATCATTATCTTCATCGGAAATTAAACCAATAACATCATTGTGTACTTTTTTGAATTTATCAAAATCATCTAAAACATATTTATCTCTAGCTTTTAATTCAACTATATTTGATTTAGTAGGGACCTAATACCTAATACCTTCACAGCGAATTCGCAATTTTCGAAAATACTATTGCCTGAACTAGTTCTCCGCTTAATAACCTTTGCTAATTTGTAGAAACTCATTTTAAATACAAAATTGCCTTACAGCAACAAAAATAAATACAATGTTTAAACCCAGCTCTTATCAAAACTTTATCTACGCTCACTGCGATAACTTAATATTTTTGAGTAATTTTAATTGCCCATATATGTTATTATGAATATAAATAATAATCAAATGTTAGAACATACCAGTGTATAAATATCGAAAAGGATGATAAATTTTAATAGAAAATTGTCTAATCTATACTTATCTTAGCATACGATCTCCACCATAGGACCACAGGACAGCAATTAACAATAATTGTTCCACTAACTCAGTTCCATAAAAACGAATATTTTCAGGGTAGTTATTAATTACAATACGTCGCACAAATCACGCGAATAAAGCGTCAAAAAACTATCCGGCACGAAGGACCAAAAAAAAAAACTGTCACGACGCACTCCAATAAGTGCTTACTTCGATTCGACTGTATATGATTTAATTAAAATTATTAAGAACTACAGCTACAACCCACTTGGTTCAATTTCTCCATCTTGACTCTTCTTATCGCTGCCCTGTCATGCACCTTTTACAGAGTATATCGCAGAGTTTCAAGAGTAGACAATATATTAAGACAAAGTTACCAATAACGAAACACTTGTATGTCCTATTTAGAAAAATACCAAATATCTATCTACCATAAAATTAAAGAATAATAATTCAAACGCAGTATGGAACAACATTAAACATGTAAATCTTGTATGTATAGCTTCGGCAGGCATTTATTGAATTAAAATTAAACGCCTCACATGTTTATTTCTGCAGTGTCTTCTATCAGGAATTTTACTATATTTGGGGAAATTGAGACGGAATTGCGAAAAAATTTATTTAATGAGCGCGAAATAGGCGCGCAAGAACCAATTTCCTGGGTCACTTTTAATTTATACGTACGTATATATATATATATATATATATATATATATATATATATATATATATATATATATATATATATATATATATATATATATATATATATATATATATATATATATATATATATATATATATATATATATATATATATATATATATATATATATATATATATATACGTAACACAACGACAACTCAAAAAATAAAGATTGCTGATTTTGATGGAATTTGGGATGTACCTTCCCAGTGGCTTGGACGAGTTTTCTATTCAGAAAGTCAAATCAGTTTTTCCGGGAGAATTTTGGGCTTTCTTTCGGAAAATTATCATGTATCATCAAAAATAACAAAACTATGATAACCAAACTTGGTAACCTATAATAAAAAAACTTATATGCATTTAAAAAAATTAGATGCCATTAGTAATCAGAAAAACAAGCCAAAAATATGTTGTGTGGTTACCAAAATCTATTGAAGGAAAAGAATGATAGTTTTCTTGGCGCAAAAAGTACCAGCAAAATTACGTTGAAAATTTTATAGATTCCTTTTTTAACCATCAAAATCGCGATTTTCCACGCCAAAATTGGCGATTTTAAAACAATGATTCTTTCAGTTTCTACTATCACCGCCGTTCTCTTTAATTTTTTTATGTTTTCGAAAAATTCATTTTGAATGGACCATTTGTCTGATGCTTTGGCAGGAGCTTAAGTTATAAAACTTGTAATTTTATACTAAATATTTGTCAAACCAAATATGTATTGCTTAAAAACAGAAGCTGGTGTTGCATGTATATTTGAATTTGACCTTTCAGATAAATGCAAAGTCAAATATATTCTTTGATTCGAAGCATGTTTATATTGCTTCGTGATTATCTTTTCCAACTACAGTAAGAGGAAAGTATTTAAAACGTTTTTGGAAGTGATTCAACATAACCTTGGCCGATATGGAAAACAGACTAAGTTTGAATTTTAAAATATGTGTTTGAGAAGAAAGAGATATTTAATTGCTCAAGTAAGTATATGATCTCATTGTTTCATAAGTTTCAGCGGTTGCGCTTACGGGCCCTTAGCAACTGACAATTTATTAATTTTAAGATCTAGCTTCATGTGTCAAGACTTGATGTTAACACCGTGTGATATTGCTTTTAAATATAATTATGTATTTACAAAATAAAAATGATACTACCGGAATAGAAAACAAAGATTAAGAGTTTTCGTGGCGCAAAAAATACGAGCAAAATTACGTTGGAAACTTCATTCACTAATAGAGAGGTATCCATGGTGAGACTTTGCAAAAAAAATTTCAAATGAGCGCGATTTAGGACCCCTAGAACCCATATCCGGGGTCAGTTTCAATTTATATATATATATATATATATATATATATATATATATATATATATATATATATATATATATATATATATATATATATATATATATATGTTTCCGTCTGATAACTCAAAAAATAATTAACCGATTTCAATGAAACTCGGCAAGTGCCTTTCTTTTATTAATGGCTTGGACGAGTTCGTTAGGCAGGAAAATCGGACGGGTTTTTCTGGTAAAATTGAGTGTTCTTTCAAAAAAAAATTTTTCTCCGAAAATAACTAAGCTGTTTTAATGAAATTTACTATATATGTTGCCTTGGGAGAGGACTTACTAAGTACCAAAATTCAACTTTCTCAGTTTATAAAAAATTGAGTTATTCAAATTTTAAATTTTCTTTTGAAACAATTTTTTTCTCCAAAAATTACAAAGTTGTTTTAATGAAATTTGGTGGATATCTTGTCCTAGGAAATACCTTACTACCTACTAAAATTAAACTTTCTAAGATTATAGAAAAGTGAGTTATTCAAATTTTTATAGCTCACTGCAGTGTTAAAATCAATGGCATTTTCCTCACTATTGTAACACGTGGGTCGGGGATTGACCGAATTCATTCCCAGTTGCTATTGATCTACTCATATTTTCTGAATATGTTAGAAACGTGGTATCTACTTCATTCCAAGTCACTATCAACCGACTATTTATGAAATCAAATAAGTAAATTAAATCGATATATATATATATATATATATATATATATATATATATATATATATATATATATATATATATATATATATATATATGTATATGTATCCGTCTCATAAGTCAAAAAATAATTAACCGATTTCGATGAAACTTAGCAAGTGCTTTTATTTTATTAATGGCTTGGATGAGTTCGTTATCCAGAAAAATCAGACGGGGTTTCCCGGAAAAATTTTGATTTTTCTTTCGAAAAATTTTTTTTCTTCGAAAGTAACAAAGCTGTCCTAATGAAATTTACTATGTATGTTGCCTCGAGAGAGATATTACTACGTACCAAAATTAAACTTTCTAAGTTTAGATAAAATTGAGTTATTCAAATTTTAAGTTTTCTTTCGAAAAAAAATTTTTTGTCCGAAAATTACAAAGTTGTTTTAATGAAATTTTGTGGATATCTTGCCCTAGAAAAGGCCTTACTACGTATTAAAATTAAACTCTCTAAGTTTATAGAAAATTGAGTTATTTAAATTTGAAGCATTTAATAAAAATTCACTACCATAACGCACTTGCTGCGTCCCAAGTTTTTAAACATTAAAATCGCAGTTTTATACGACAGAACTGGCGACTTCAAAACAAAGATTCGGAAACAACTACGAGTTATGTAGAAAAAAATGTCGTAGGAGCTGTATTTTACAAAGCTTTAAGTTTCTGCTTTTACCGCCATTCTCTTAAGTTTTTTTAATATTTACGAAAAATTTATTTCAAATGGACCATTTGTCCGATGCAACAAAAATTTGAAAAAAGGTCGGTCTTTGAAAAAAAATTACGTGTTATTTATCTAACGGCCAGAGAAATAAATACGATAAAAAAGTTAGGGGTCTGGGTAGTTTACACCCTTTCAGGGGTGCAATTGTACTAGTTTTCATAACGACTTTACCACTTGCTTATTACAATATTTCTGTGAAATTTGAATATGATCGGATTACCTCTTTAGAGGATAGGTAAAAAAATAGAAAAAAACTTAATAACTTTGAAGCCCTCTGTCGGCTAAACGGTGAAACTTCTAAACGGTGAAACTTCTAAACGGTGAAACTTTGTATAGAGGTGAGTCAATCTTAATCGACCTAATTTTGCTCGAAAAACCTGTGGTAGGTCTGTTGTACATTGAATTTCGGGAACCCCTGTGTGTGTATGTATATATATATATATATATATATATATATATATATATATATATATATATATATATATATATATATATATATATATATATATATATATGTATCCAACCGATAACTCAAAAACTAATTAACCTATTTCGATGGAACTCGGCAAGTACCTTTCCTTTATTAATGGCTTGGATGAGTTGGTTAGCCAAATTTTAACTCTAATAACAATGCAACTGTCTTTATAACTTAAATTTTAAGTTTTTTTTTACTAATGCCAATATAGGTTTGTAGGGAAGTTTATTTTTTGACTGTAATATATGTTTTACTAGTAATTTGAAGGGAGGCACAAGTACTTTTATTAAATTTTCTTTCAAAAAATTCACTAATGAGGAGATCCCGACTTTTGAATTTTGAAACATTTCTTCAAATGAGCGCGAACTAGGCCACCTAGAACCCATATATAGGGTCAGTTGTTTAAATTATATATATATATATATATATATATATATATATATATATATATATATATATATATATATATATATATATATATATATATATCGTACCTATAATTCAAAAAATAATGGGACAATTTTGATTAGATTTGGTAAATGCCTTCCTTTTGTAAGTGGCTTGGATAAGTTTGTTAGCCAGGAAAATCGGCTTAGGTTATCTCGCCCAACTTTGTGTTTTCTTTCTGAAATAATTTATATCTCCGGAAATAACAAAGTAATGGCAACCAAATTTGGTACGCGTGTTTGTATTATAAATAGTGAACCATTGCCAAAATTTAGGTCTGTAAGTTTAAAGATAAAAAAGTTATGGGTATTTAAAGAAAGAAAAAAGGGGTTTTCTTCAAAACGTCAAAGTCGCGATTTAAAACGTCCAAATTGGCAACATTTAGGCAAATAACCTGAAACAAATACGGATTATGTAACGAAAATGTCGCAAGAAGAGTGTTCTGTAAACCGTTAAGTTTGAGTTTCAACCGACATTGCCCTTCATTTAATAAAAATATTTCCAGAAATTGTATTTCGAATACCTAGACTCTTTCTCTGATGCTTTGGTGGTAGTTTTGGTTCAGTTTATGGTTTAACGGTTTATAATTTTTAGCTAATTTTCGTAGAAAAGATTCGTTAATGAGGAGACAGCGAGTTTTGAATTTTAAAAAATATCTTCAAATTAGCGCAAACTAGGCCCCTAGAATCCATATCCGGATTTATTTTCAGTTTTTATCTGTTAACATATACACAGGCTGACGCATCCTTACGGTAAAGCTCGATATAATTGTTATTATAGGAGATACGAGGAAAAACTGTATACGTTAATTATGTGGTGCTTTGAGCTGCATCTTACAAAATTATTTTAACAATCACAGGTGGCCCATAAGTCGTTGGTGATCCCTACAATTTTTTTTCGAACACCCTTATATTATTGCCTTTTTACATTTTTTTATCGAAATGTGAAGGATGTTTGTAAGAAAAAAAAAATCGAGACGCAGTAAGTGCGTTTAACTCATCTATCCCACCGAATATTTTTAACGTAATTATGATATTAATTTCCTTTGTCTCAACAGTGTCGCTTAGTCCAACAGAAGGTGATCGTTTTATCATGTTTTTCCAACTCCCACAAGCTTTCATTTATCAATGATGTTATATACCGCGGATTCTTTTATAGAATTCAAATTGTTTATTTTATCTGTAGAGCTTTTACTGTCTGATAGTATAAGGTAAGCAAGTACGTTATGGTAGCGCAGTTTCATATATATTTCTCTTCAAATTCTTATAACCTTGATTCATTTCAGCCTAAATGCAATTATAACTTGTAACAAAACCTATAGGGAAACATGTGCACCAAATTTCAGTAAATCAGCTCTTTGTTTTGGGAAATACGATTTCTTAATGAAGATTTTTGAAACTCTAACACCTTTACTGTCTTAAAACTTTTTTTTATTTACCGACGATTTTAATAACTTATACAAGACAGTTAACACAATACCAAGTAAAGCTACCGTCATCCAAATATGTACTATTTACTGCTGTTTATTTTGTAGTATCCAAATATCATTTGGGACCCTTTGTAATATTGAGATGTTAATTAGTTAGAGAATCTAATTCTTAAACGAGGACATTTTGATTCAATTTAACTAATTGTCGCCGGTGATAAGGACCTCGTCGTAAACGCGACGTTATTGCAGACTCCGTTTTCTAACAAATCGAAAAATATATGGTAAAATGTTAAACTATCCAGAAACGATCTACAGAAATATAACCGAAAAATTGTTACGCCTTTTGGCATACAATAACGAAAAAACTTTTATTGATGCACAGTAAGTAAGTAATAGCAATAGACAAATAGTACTCAGGGGAAATCAGCTCGCAGGAGTAGTGAAGTGATAATGGTGTTCTCAATGTGTGCATAACTGCTATCTAAAGATGTATGTTTGAGATATTAGTATTGATCGAAATTGCAGGCGCAAATAGGGTTTTCTCCGTGTTCGTGTCTTGACGAACCCTAAATGATGTGCCAGTCAGAATATTAGCTACAGCTATTGCTTCACTCAGTTATATATATAACGATGATGAACAGCCAATTATCAAGCTAATTCATCCTGGAAGGCGAGAATTGGAATGTAATTATATTATGCTAAAGTACCTACATTTAATACACTTCTAAAACAATTTAATAATATCATAAGATTTAGATGGAGATAGAGTAGGCAACCAGTTGAATGTGTGAATAAAAAGTGAAAAAGTGCTGAACCTTTTATATTCAGAAAATTATTCTTGTTAACTTAATTATTAAACAAAATACTAATAATCTGTAAGATGTTTTTTAACAAATATTAATATATTAGTAGGTTGGGAAGGAGGACTTCCGGTTAATTTTCTATTTAAGTAAAAATAAAAAACGATTGGTAAAAATTCACAGGATATGTTTTGTTAAGTATAATATATATATATATATATATATATATATATATATATATATATATATATATATATATATATATATATATATATATATATATATATATATGCGTGTGTGTGTGTTGTGTAACATCTGACACACCATTTCCATTAGGAAGTAGACAAACTACAGAATTCTGGATACTTTCTAACAATGTTTGTTCATGCACTTCTATCTAAAATTACTATATGTGCTTCACCTACGTTCATACATCTTGCCTACAGGATCCAACACACATCACCTCTGTACAATTTACTTATCATTACATTATATGACATTCGCTCTGTGACCAGACTACTTAAACTGACAAGCGTCTACAGCCACTAGTGATGGGTCGTTATTTAACTTTTGGTTATTTTTAAACGGTTTTCGAGCCGCAACGGTAACCACCAGTTGTGGATTTATAAAAATAACAGCTTACAAAATAACGCTTTTTACACTAAACTAGAATTCCGAGTCGTATCTGTTTCAGTTCCACTGCAACTAGGTTCGATGAATAAACATCGGTTTTCATCGGGAAGTGTTAAATTTAACTATTTAACGGGATGAATGGACATGTGACTGGGAATGATATAAATATGTATGGGTATGCTATGCAGTATAGAGCAGACTCTACTTCATAACATATTACTTAACAGGAAACACGTTATTTATACTCTAGTGTGCTCACTCTTGCTCACAGCTTTGAGAATGTAGGATACTATCTATCGACTATCCAGTTCAAAATAACAGCGAATTAACTAAAGCTGTTATGAAGCTGTTATTTTCAACGGTTATTATGAAATAACGTAAACGGCTTTAACTGCTAAGAGAAAATAACGGTTTTTCCCATCACTAACAGCCACCGCGATACTTCGACTCTCAAAATCCCGCATGCGTAGTTTGGACTTCCCGCTTGTTTGGAATTTGATGTTTGATGATTTGATCAGCTGTTTTCCGCTTGCTTCTGTTGTGTAGTATTGTTTCAGCTTGGTTTTAGCAATAGTTCTAGTTTTTAATAAGTTTATCGTTAGTGAATAGTGGTTTCTAAATTCTAAAAGACTATTTATTTATTTCGTTTTTATTTCATTTTATTTTTCACAAATTTTAAAATTTTTCATATTGGCCGTTAGTTATTTTTATCGCATTGTATTGTCTCTGACAAAAAACACGAAATATTTTTCAACCTTAACTCCACCATGCAAAGAACTGCTTGACCATGCATATTTTGTCTAAATTATGAACAGAAAATAAAAAAAATTATGATGCATAAATACATTACTTAAGAAAATTTAGAGAAAATTACAACCATTTAGGATGCTTGCTTAGTATGTTAATTTATTTCTTGTTTTATTTTATATACCTGCTTTTGTCTAGACGTGTTTTAAGTGACTATAGGATACCTAGTTTTCGATACATAGTTTACTAATTTAATATTAGTGAATTTTCGTAGAATTCACAAATTCACAAATTGGGAGATCCCGACTTTTGAATTTTGAAAAATTTTTTGCAAATGAGCGCGAACTAGGACCCCTAGACCTCATATCCGGGGTCAATTTAAATTTTTTATGGTCATATATATATATATATATATATATATATATATATATATATATATATATATATATATATATATATATATATATATATATATATATATGTATGTATGTATGTATGTGTCACACCGATAACTCAAAAAACAATGAGCCGATTTCTATAAAATTTGGCATGTACCTTCATTTTGTAAGTGGCTTGGATAAGTTTGTTAGTAAGGAAAATCGGACGAGGTTTTCCAGGAAAATTTTGAGTTTTCATTCGAAAAAATTTTTTATCTCAAAAAATAGAAAAGCTATCATAACCAAATTTGGTAGATAGGTTTACGATATAAAATGTAAACTATACACCAACACTTAGATTTCTATGTGGAAAGAAACAAAAGTAATAATAAAATATGTTGTGCCAGATCATTTCTATGAAAATTCACTGGCATAACGCACTTGCTGCGTCCAGACTTTTTATTTCTGTGCAGATAATTAAAATGTATATTTTCTATTTTGGAATATGTGTTAGTGAAGAGTTTAGTCCATAATGTGAATACGTAAATGTGGCAATACATTAAGATTTTTTTATTTATTTTTATAATTGTTTAAAACCAAGCTGAAACAATACTGTCCAACAGAAACAAGAGGAAAACAGCTGATCAAATCATCAAACATCAAATTCCAAAGAAGCGGAAAGTCCAAACAACGCATGCGCGATTTTGAAACCAAAGTATGGCGGTGGCAGTAGACGCTTGTCTTAAACTACCTGCTCCTAGGTTTACTTTTAAAGGATGTTTTCATCTTTTAGTTGTTCTGTATTATGGCAGCTATGTTACTTCCAATGGTGGTGAAAAGCAGAAATACCACGGTCAAAATGAGGGCGATTCTATATATATAGCTGCATATCTAATTCCGTTTCACATGGCGGAGACCTCTTCGTGCTCTCACACCTACATACTAATTTTAAATTGGTCAGGCGTAAAAATCCATATGATGTTATTCGCTTAGAATTCAACTATATAATTTCAGAAAATTGTCGTAAGATTTTCGTATCTTACAAAGCAGAGATGATGCTGTTCAATGGAGTGATATCATAGAGATTAAGGTCTGGAAGCTGAATCAAGACACATTTTTTTTAAATTAGTCATTTTCAAGAAGACTATAGGACAATATAATTGAAGAGACACAAGCAAAGTTTGAAGTATGTCAGGCTACATTGTCTTAATCAGGAACCAAACAAGCCGAGCATAAAAAAGTATTAAGGACCTTGTTACGATCGACTTTTTAAGCCGTCGTACCATTTTAATTGCTCTACCAATTGCTTGAAGAATTTTCAATGGTTCTTGCATTTTGCTAAATAATGAATAGCAAATAAACTACCTTCAGAAAAATATGCGAAAATTTGCTATATATTCTTTTAGTAACACACCTCGCACCTCGTCTAGATATTTTCAAGAGGCATATAATAAAAGATTTAACTGTAAACACACCGGAGACATAAAACCATAGTTTCAAATAAAGATATTTTAATTATTTAAAATGTAAATAACAACGCACATAAATTTCATAAATGACATATTAATACAATGGACTATTCATTTGAAAATATCAAATATAAGGCGCAGTTGAGTCTAATCGTCTTTATGCTTTTTATGCACTTGAAACATGGGAATAAGGAAAAGCATTATTCGTCTCTTAAAATATTATTTCAATGTGGTATCTTGACTTCTTAGAACCAGGAAAGCCGTTGAAGGTTTTCAACGGCGCTGATATTTCTCCGATGAGCAGTTAATTTACTGCCGGTCTCTTTTTTGCTTCAGCGAAGCACACTCTAGTAGGTCTCCCTGTAAAATTTTCAATTGATACAAAGGACTGAGAGTTTATAAATAGACGTAACAGCGGCGTCAGGTGAGAGATTTCCCTGCGAGCGCAAATAATCAATATCTGCATGCAGGGAAAACTTTGAGGACTATCTAAATAAATTACCGCAAGTGATGTGCTTCTAGTTAAGCGTTGCAAATAGTGGTCGCTCCAGTCGATTTTTTTTGAGTTACGTTACGCTTGGTAAGAGTTTTCTTTTCTATATAAGTTTCACGAGTTACAGGTCATTTTCTTGTTAAAATTACAGAGGCCCTGGGTATTGGCTGACACATAACCCCTGGGTATCGGCTGACACATAACCCGTGGGTGCTGGCTAACATATATGATTTTCTGGGCTAGTGGACGACATATCGTTACATTTTCTAGGCTATTGACCGACATATGACCTTCTGGGTAGTCAACAAATAAAAAATTGTTGTTATAGAAATTATCCTCGAGTTCTGGACGAATCTATAAGTTTTTTTAATTTATAAATAAAATACGATCGGACAAATGGTTGCGACATTGTTAAATCAATCTGTTGTTACATATTCTGGTTATGGTCTGGTAAATTACACCGATTAATATTAGGATGGAGACTTTAACGTCGAGCCCTACTTTTGTCCCTAATGAGAGGTGATAATTAGGCACGAAGAAACAGGTGAGTTTTTCTTGACGAGAAATGAAATTTTATTGGCTCCAATCATACATAAAAAAATTCTCTGGGGAGAAAACAGATCAACTAGCGAGGCCATTTCATTTTTATATAATACTAGGTTTATTTGTTAATCGTGTTTTTAATACCTGTCTTTTTGTGTGATATTGCTGATATTTCTTGCATTAAGAAAAAAAAATTCTAAGATTATTTATGTTTAAATTATCGTTAATAATTGTGTCTACGGTTATAAAATGTCAAGTAACCTTTTTCTGCTAAGACTGGTGAGCAAAGGAATGCTGTCAGTTCAAAACTAGAGTTCTGCTCTTGAAATAATAATTATTAATATCTTCTTGTGATTTTACCTGCAAAAACTGAACTACAGTTACCACTAATTAATTTTTTTCTTGCTTTATTTTATCTTAAAAAATTCAAGATAATACTTTGTTGCCTTTCAAAATAAATAGAGCCTTCAGCTCAAAATCTGATTTATTTAGAGCTGGGCATGCATTTAAAAATTAATAAAAACTATCTGGCCAGAACGAAAATTTATTTCAGACACAGTTTTTACCACAGTTTTCCAAACCATTTTTTCTTTTTGACTTTGATAACGTACAGTACTGGTCAAAGAACAGGTTCTTTGACCAGTAGTGTCTGAACTTTGAACGTAAAAGAAATAAAACTGATTTTTTCAATGAGTTTCCTACAATTTGTTGTTGGATCTTTTTCGGTGAGATTTATATTTTCTTCTTCAGTCTGCATATTTTAAGGTCGTATAGAATTGGTATTTGTAAACGCCCGTTATAATTACTGCAATAGTTTTAAATAATATTTTTTTAGTTTAATTTTACATTAGATCTATAGGCTAATATTTGATAGAAGATACTATAAATAAAGTTATTATTATTTACTTGAAATGGAATCACTAATTCCCAAAATAACCTTGTTTGGTTTTAACAAAATTTTCACACTATCTGAAGAACAAATTCTCAACACCAGTTTTTGGTCAATTCGTAAGCAGGAATTGCGAATACAGTACCTGTCAAGCCGTATATATTAAGAGCTGGTTTAATATATGTACGCTAACTTAATTTGTTGGGAGATGATATTCTCAAGGTTTTAGAAAAGGTGCCTTTGAATATCAGAGGCAACACGTGGTTAGTACATACTTGGGAACCTACTCATTTTTGACGGGTAGTATCGGAATTTTTGAGCAACATGTGTCCGAATCGCTAAGTGAAATACCTCAATTCATGTTACCATTTTTTGGGAACACATAGAGACCATAGTATTCAAAGCGCTGGGAAAAACACTATTAAGAGGAATGCGCGCACTGAGGAAGCTACTGCAACATTTGATGGTAAACCTGTACCTTTATTGCAAGCCGAGACATAATATTGATTACGTCGTGTAAAACTTTGGAAGATGATGTAGGAAAATTTAAATAACTTATTAAAGTTAAGAATCGTATTTCTTGCTTGGCATGAAATTAAAAATCTTACCCTCATATTCTATGAATATTTGTTGTTTCGCTTGGTAGAAGTTCGAGATGCATGCCTTTTAATTCAGATGATTCACCATTACTAATTTTTTCAAAATATAATACTTACCAATGCATTTTCCTTGCATATTTGGGTATACTTTCTCTTAGCATGTCTTGGTAATGTTACTTCATCGATTTTTAGAATTACATAAGTTGGTAGTCTGAGCTTCCTTGTATTTTTAATAAACATAACAAATTACCAGATACATTATTTTCAAATCACTTGAGGAGTTAAAGATACCGCAGTGGTAATAATCAGAAAATGTCAAGAACTGTAAAGAATGTATAGTTAATACCTTTCTGGCAGAATTATTCGGCAACGCTGACTACAACGCGGGATCCATCTATTAACAAAACTGTCAACAACTCGGTTTATGTGGCTGCCAATAACACAGGTATATTGTATTTACCAATAACTCAAACTACTAAACTTTAGAGTGCATGGAACTTCAACAAATCAAATGCATCTAAGTGATTCATACCCATTTAATGAATCGAGCTTCCAAAGTTCAACAATATTCAGGAGATTTCGAGAATTTCGTCTGAATAGTTAAAGTTTTATATAGTGTCGTCTAGACGACGAGATTTATCTTGAATGCACTCGTAGTACTCGGGTTCATAAACTCTGGTATCAACCAATGCGTTCATACAATTTATATACAACGGCATATGTAAACTGGCGAGTCCCAAAATATTTGCCTTTAAATAATTTTATGCTGGTTTCATTTCATTAAAAAATCTGTGGTATGTGGGATGTGCTTTCATACCTAAAATGCGTTGCGATTTATTTGTTTTCTCAGTAATAATATCGCTTTGTTTAATGATACAATAGAATTGAGATAGTTTTATTTTAAATAAACGTATTCTGTTTAGTCGATAATAAAAAAAATCAAAAGACGCAGCAAGTGCGTTATGGTAGTGAATTTTCATAAAAATGTTTTTAATAGCAAATATGTTTTTTTAAGAAAGCAGACGTCAAATTTGGTTACCAGTATAATCTATATAGTAGAAACAATGTGCCACGAATTTCTTTTCTTACAATTAAATACTCAATGAAACGCTTCTTCCAGAGAGTAAAGATGTATTATATTTCGATGGAAAATGCAAAAATGCAATAACATAGGGCGTATTCGATTAAAAAAAAAAGAAAATTGGAATCACCAACGACTTATGGACCACCCTGTAATTGTGGAAATATTTTTTAAAATGTAGCTCAAGACACCCTATAATTAATGTATATATTTTTTTCGTAACTTGCATAATAACGGATATATTGAGCTTTAATATTTTTTTACGAAAATTCGACAAAAATGATATACCATTAAATGAAAAACTCTATAGCCAACACTACTGCCAAAGCATCAGCGAAAGGGTCTATTTGAAATGAATTTTCTGGGAATATTTTAGTAAAATGAAGGACAATGACGATTGAAACTAAGAGTTCAGGCTTTGTAAAACATTTTTCTTGATACATCTTCTTTCCATAGTTCATATGAGTTTCAGGTTCATTGCCTAAATATTACCAGTTTTGACGTTTTAAATGGCGACTTTGACGTTTTGAGGAAAACCCAAATTTATTTTTCTTTAAATGCCTGTAAGTTTTTTGTACTTCAACCTACATACCCAAATTTTTTTAGATAGCTTAAATATAATGATATAAGCCCGTGTACCGAATTTGGTTGCCATTACTTCGTTAATTCCGGAGATATAAATTTTTTTCGAATGGAAACTCAAAATTTTCCCGGAAAACCCCGTCCGCTTTTCCTCACTAACGAGCTTATCCAAGCCATTTACAAAAGGAAGGTACATACAAAATTTTATCACAATCGGCCTATTATTTTTTGAGTTATCGGTATGATACATATATACACATATATATATATATATATATATATATATATATATATATATATATATATATATATATATATATATATATATATATATATATATATATATACATATATATATATATATATATATATATATATATATATATATATATATATATATATATATAAACATATAAAAATTGAAACTGACCCCGGATATGAGTTCTAGGGGTCCTAGTTCGCGCTCATTTGCAAAAAAATATTCAAAATTCAAAAGTCGGGATCTCCCCATTAGTGAATTTTTTCTACGAAAATTCACTAAAATTCAAAAGTCGGGATCTCCTCACTAGTGATTTTTTTTAAAAGAAAATTCACTGATTATTAAAATGCAAAAAGGTATAAAGGACAGCAATAGAGATTTAGACAAAAAAGAAGTGTGTGTGTGGGTGTGTGTGTTTGTTTTTTAGCTTCGGTCTATTTCGGCGACTATGACCAATTACCGATGTCAGGGAGCAGTTTATGTAAGAAGGAAAGGGATATTTAACGTGCCCGACATTGAATAGACACGAGAACCGCGGCTTTACGCCCCCTCCGAAGGACGGAACGTGCAGACAGATAATTTGCTCCAGCACGATGCCACAACCCCGGGTAATGTTAATGCTACCGTATGTACTGAAAAAGTGAAAGCAGAACCCTGGGATCGAAACCGGAACCCTTTGGTTCAGAGGCACACGTAAAGAAGAAGTCGGTGATGCAATACATTTTCCGTGACGCTTTTTATTGTTTAATATACACTTATATTACATTTCAGCCCAGATGATACACAGGTTTTCTGACTAATTTCTTAGGGTAATGTGAATACCACTCGGTTTTGTTAAAATCGGAAATTAAAAATGTTGCACCAGATAATATTAAAAGCTTTTTACATGCTGAATTTCTCATTTTGAAAGTATTGTATGTTTAGCAGTCATTTAAAAAATTAAAAAAACTTAACAAAAGCAAATAAAAGGTAAGCATTGTCCTACGTGCCGAAATTCAGATCTCTAAGTTAAAAGAAAGAAAAGTTATAGGCATTTAAAGAAGAAAAAATGGGTGCCACTGGTAATCCGCGGAAAGCACAAAAACAAAATATTTTGTGTGATTAACAAAACCAATTGAATATCACATACAACAGTTAATTTTTCTTGACGAAAGAGGGTCAAGAAATAGCAGAAAAAATATTTTAAAAATTTCATAATTTTCCTTCTTAAAATGTCAAAGTCGCGATTTGAAACCTCAAAATTTGAAATTTTGAAACAAATACTGATTAGGTACAAGATATGTCATAATAAGTATGTTTTACAAAGCCTTATGTTTCAGCTTAAACCATCATTGTCCTTCATTTTACTAAAATAATTTCGGAAAATCCATTTCAAATAGACCCCCTTTCTGATGCTTTGGCAGTAGTTCCAACTATGGAATTTATGATTTAATAGTCTATATTTTAGCAAATTTTCGTAGAAAAAATTTGGTATTGAGAAGACAGCGACTTATGAATTTTTAAAAGATTTGTTCAGATAAGCACGAACTAGAAGCCCTAAAATTCCTATACGGGGTCAGTTTCAGTTTTTGTCTATTTATGCATATACAGAGTGGCGCATTTCTACGGTAAAGCTCAATATGTCTGTTATTATACAAGATATGAGAAAAAATAATATACGTTATGGGGTGTCTCGAGCCGCATCTTATAAACATATTTTGACAACCACAGACTGGCCCATAAGTCGTTGGTGATACACACTTTATTTTTATTTAATAGGACTCCCTCGTGTTATTGCATTTTTGTATTTTCCATTAATTATAATTCATGTTTGTAAGAAAAAAAAGTTATATCGTTAATCGTTTTTGAGTTATTTAAATTGTTTTGGGACTTTTTACGTTTTTGGCACATATCACAAATGGTGATATGTATATAAATAGCGGAGTCCCATAGAAATGACGCATTTAGAGAGCATTTTGTTTGTATTACTCGTCGAAAAAATCGAGCTGTCGTATAGGGGTACTCTCCAATAGTGGTTGAATTTAAAAAGTTTTCGCAGAAATGTTGTTAGTGTTTCCGTAGAAATGATTTTTTGTAAGGTTTGTGTGATATTCTGGTAATTAATAATAAATGCTTAGTAAGTTATTGTAACATTTTTGTTAAATGTTGGTAAGTAATAATAAATATTTTGTAAGTTATTGTCAAAAAAAAGTTGTCGAATTTTTGTGAAAAATATAATTTAGTGTAACATTATTGCAGGCAATTTCTGTAAAAAGAATGGTGTTTTTTTTTTTCAATTTATGTCCTAAAGCTGTTTGTGAATATGAATATATATATATATATATATATATATATATATATATATATATATATATATATATATATATATATATATATATATATATATATATATATATATATATATATATATTGGTAGGTGTATAAATAGCTTGGAGAGGTTTGTTGGTTTGTTGGCCAGGAGAATCGGTCCAGTTATTTGTGGAACCTTTTAAGCTTATATTCGGAAAATGTTTGTACTTTTTGAAGCAGCATAGCGATTTTGATTAAATATGGTACATTCTGACCACTATATAGGTTATGCTGCCAACCAAATGTCCTGCTTTTAAAGACAAGACATATTTGCAATTAAAAACATTTTTTTCAAAATTCGCTACCATTACGCACTTGCTGCGTCCAGGCTTCTTTTTTAAACTTTATTCACGCGCTGCATAATACAGATGCCCCTGAACTAAACGCACACGACTGGGATTTCTGAAACAGTAAAACTTACAAGATACTCAAAAGAACTGTGCGTTTACAAATAGCTTCGTATTAACAGTCCAGGGGTATACCGAAAAGCTACATTTTTATTAATAATAACGTCATTATTTCTAGAACTACCAACAGAAGATCTACTATTCGCGGTTAGTGGATTACGATTCTGCTTCAAATTTAACATACATAATATCTGTAAAATGAGAGTGCGACGCGATTTTGAACTTTTTATACAAGTACTAGTTTTTGCATTTTTGAATGGCTCAGAATTTTTTTGTACTAAAATATGCCGTAATAACTAAATCGATGGTTTAATTTATGAATATTTGTGTTTAATATCTAACGTATCTTTGGAATAGTTTGACAATTATTTGTTTTAAAGATAGACGTAGAGACTATTCCTCTGGCTTAACACATGCTTGTTTTCTTCTTTTTAACGGGTTTCGCTGCTTGACAGCATCATTTGACAAGATAACATTGGATTGATTTATAGGTCTTCTTTCGAATTAAATACTTCAGACAAACTACGTCGAACTATATAAAACAATGAGTGTCTGTTATTGTTGTTTTAGTAATTACTATCATAGTTTGATTTTATTTTCATGATAAATATTGTCACACAACACGTAGAAGGTTTCTAAATTAGAAGTTTGTCTGGTAAATCTCGACCAATCAGAGAGTGGAGCGGTAAACGTCACATGTATCCCCAAATTAAATATAGTGCATCGAATATTAAAATCACTCGGCATTTTTATGTTCGTCTTTTCAAAGTTATGCTCTTTTTGAACTTATAACAAGAATAAATAGTTAACAATAGGTCAAAATTAGGATTTTTTTTTCACATAGTGTAGGAAGCTGGATTTGTTGGGTGAAATATAAGACAATTAGGCGTGAGTCACAATAGATCTTAAGGTCGCAATCGGGGGCGCACTCACAATATAACCCAACCTAACCTAACCAAACAGAAAGTATTGAAGTTTTAACATATTAATCGATTTCAAATTATTGGATTCAGTTAGGTGGTTTACGTTGTAAAGGAAAAAAAATATTATTTATAAAATTATCAATTCGTAATGCCTCAAATTGGACAAAATGTTTTGCTTCTAAACCACAACCTAGGTTTTTAGTTTTTTTAATAGCTTACTTATTTCATTGAATGTTGCTTATTAATTAACATGCAACTAATCACAATGAGTACATTATTTCAGTTTATAATGTTTAGGTAGGAATGTATTTTTACACATACAAAATAGTAGGTTTATACCTAAGTGAAGATTGAAACCTCTGATGAGCACTGATATGTACACCTGGAGAACCCAAATCACCACAATGCATATTTTTATAGACCTGACGATCGTGCCACTAACAAAGTTAGTGCCATCACAGGATGAATAATTATGAATTTTTCATCCTCTGATGACGCTAACTTTGTTAGTAAAATGATCATCTGGTCTATAAAAAGATGTGCTGCGGTGACATGGGTTCTCGAAGTGTACTTATTCCTGGGTTTATCATTTTTTCAATCAATTTCTAATCAAAAAGCTTATGCTTTGTAGAATTATTTTTGCATATTAATACACTACAAGCAACTCCACTAGGCATCTAAACAGATATTTAGGTCAAGTTATTTATTTTCACCAATTCGACTGTTGAAGATCAAAATATTAAATAAATAACGTTCAATTCTTAATAACACCGATTCACTGTGTAGTTATGTTTACAATACAACACCTCCAAAAATAAGATATTGTCTTCAAGAGTTTCGATTTAACTGATATTTTGTATAAAATAAACATTAAAATAAATAAATATATATATATATATATATATATACATATATATATATATATATATATATATATATATATATATATATATATATATATATATATATATATATATATATATATATATATATATATTCGCCTAAAATCCTGGTAGAAAATTCTGGTTTGAAAAGGGAGAAAAAAAAGTTCTACAAATGCACTGACAGTTACGGATTTATTTAAATGTTTATGTTGAACGAAAAAGCAGTGAAATCGAAACTATTGTCTTAAAGACAATATCTTATTTTTTGAGGTGTTGTGTTGTAAACATAGCTGCACATTGAATTTATGGTATTACGAACTGAGCGTTATTTATTCAAGAATATTTTGATACTCAACAATTAAATTGGTGAATTGTCATAAGTGTAGATAAGTGTTTAATGAAAAAAAAAAGTTTATATATACTAAAAACAACGACCCAATAAATACCTTGACCTAAATATCTATTTATATGTCTGGTGGAGTTGTTTGTAGTATATTAGTCCGCAAAAATAATTCTAAAAAGGCAATGAAAAATGGAGAAAAACTTTCCTTCCTTTGTTTTCCAAAAGGAGTAAAAACAAAAGTATTAGGTAAATTTGCAAATAAGTTCACTGAGGGTTTTTATTTAAAAAATCAGAAATATGCTTAGAACCCCAGTTGAATGCATATATCACAAGAAATGTTTTATGAAAACAACCACCAAGTACCAGGAGTAAATAGGGGTGCTTGACGTGGAAGAAGATAAAAAGGAGATGTAAACGAAAAATGCATAAAAATAACTTACGTACACATATAAGCTGCATTTATCCCATTTTGCAGCTACACCTCCTTAAAATCTTGTTTATCCCACGTAGAGCAGTTCCCGTAACTTTCCTGTGGGTTGATATCATGAACTTTTCCTGGTGGTTTATGCATTGAGGGTGGTTGTAGGCATGCCCCCTTGCTTGGGGAAGAGCTGGGCCAGCATATAACGGGGGTGAAGGTAGGTGCTTTGTCCTGTGGGTTTTACTTCCCCTACTGCGTACATACAACGACCCTCAATGCATAAACACAAGAAGAATTTCTTGGGAACAACCCCCCAAGAAGGTTAGTGGACCCGAGGTGAATAGGAATTCTTTGCGGGGTAAATATGGTTTTGGGAAGGTGTAGCTGCAAAATGGAATAAATGCAGCTTATATAGATCCGGCTAAGCTGTTTTTTCACATTTTCCGTTTCTTCTACCGCGCCCATCACCACTATTCACTCCTGGTCCCGTAATTTTTTTGGGGGTTGTGTGCAAGAAATTTTTTTGTGGTTTGTGCATCCAAGATGTGTTCGAAGTACGTTTCTGAAAAAAAAATCTAGAATACCTCCGTGAGCTCATCTGCAGATTTACCAAGTATTATTATATATTAGTAATTTACTTATTGGGCTAGCAGAATTAACTATTATGTTAAAATTAAATATAAGATGCCTTAGCTTTTTGCTTAGAAATTGGTTACAAAGACCATTAACCTACTGATAAGTACACTTGGAGAACCCAAATCGCCACAACACAACTTTTTATAGACCTGACGTTCGTTTCACTAACAAAGTGGAAAACATATTATGAATTTTTTTTTTGTTAGTGAAACGATCGTCAGGTCTATAAAAAGATGTGTTGTGGCGATTTTTGTTCTCCAAGTGTACTTATCGGTACTCATCAGAGGTTTCAATCTTCACTTAGTTATAAACCTACTATTTTGTGTGTGTAAAAATACATTCCTACCTAAATATTATAAACCACAATATTTTACTTATTGTGATTAGTTGCATTTTAATGCATAAGCAACATTCAATGAAATAAGTGAACTATTAAAAAACTAAAAACCTAGGTTATGGTTTAGAAGAAACAGATTCTGTCGAATTAATAATTTTATAAATAATAATTATTTTTTTTATTCCTTTACAAGATAAACGAACTAACTGAATACAATAATTTGAAATAAAATAATATCTTAAAACTACAATACTTTCTCTTAGGTTAGGTTAGGTTACATTGCGAGTGGGCCCTTCACTATATATATATATATATATATATATATATATATATATATATATATATATATATATATATATATATATATATATATATATATAAATGTTCGGAAGGTTTCCACGGTCAGTTTTGTGAGCAATACTTGGTTGTATCGCGTCTAGAATTCATTAACACTTGACGCCTTGGCACCTAGACAAATTCAATCCCCAATAACAGTGTTATTTTAAACGAAACATCCTATATTTTATGATTTCCTTCGATGGAGATTTTAATTCCATTTCGATGAGTATAGTCACACCCTGCATTTAAAATCTACCGTTTTGGAGTTATTTGAATACTCAATCATATAGCATTGCTGTCATATATATATATATATATATATATATATATATATATATATATATATATATATATATATATATATATATATATATATATATATTTCGAAAGGTGTGCGGTTTTAATTGTATACTTGGTTGTCATGTGAAACTAGTGAACTGATGAACCGAGGCCTAGATCATTTATTACGAATTTTTGACTTTTCTGCTTAAGCTATTTCCTAGAGTGTGAAAAAACGATACCAGGTTAATCGCAGTTCAGTTCCATGGCCTTATTCCATTTACTCCCCGTCCGTCTGATAGGGCGGTCCTTCATCAACTTGTTAAGTGCCGATAACTGGTACTTCACACAGCGACAATCTTGCCAGGTAGAGGAATAAATTCCACCTACATCGTAGTCACCAGTGTGGGAGAAGTTAAAGAATGTATAAGTGGACTAAAAAAAAACAAATTATCTGGACATGTTGGTATTAGGAGTAAAGTTTTAAATGTCGGTATGAACCAAATAGCTCCACCACTTACATGTATAATAAATAGGTATTTTCAGGTGGATATTGTACCAAGATATTTTAAAGCGTCTGTGGTGTGATCATTACATAAAGCAGCAGACACAACTGAGATTAAAAATTATAGACCCATCTCACTAATATCAAGCATTGGAAAAATATTTGAACAATTATTAAAAAAAGAGACAGATGCTTATTTAGACACATTTAAAGTGCTTTTCGACTGTCAGTTTGACTTTAGAGCAAAAAGATCTACTCAGGATGCTGTGTTCCATCTGAGTGATAAAGTTCTGGGCGCTTTACATGAGGGTTTCCCGTGTCCTTGCATTTTATAGATCTATCTAAAGCATTTGACACAGTAGAACATGACAAGTTGTGACAGGTGGTTGATTGTTTAGGTTTTAGAGGAACATCATATAGTCGTCTTCGAAGTTATCACTCAGATAGGCAGCAATGTGTGAAAATAGATGGTGTCTTAAACGACCCAAAGCGAATTACTTGTGGAGTGCCACAGGGAACTGTACTTGGCCCTATTCTGTTTACACTTCACCCAAATGAATCATATAATACTTCAAAGAGTGGGCAGGTCAATGGGTTTGCAGATGACATGGTTATATTTTATCAGGCCAAATCTTGGTCATCATTAAATCGTGTGATTTGCTGGTTGGAAAGGACGTCGTTATCGATTAATTTTGAGAAGACTTGTTTTTTGCCCTTTGCTTGCTATGAAACCCATTTACCAACTTATCGAGAGCTAGTATTTTCTTGTGGAAAGTTGGATGACGTACTAATGGTAAAAGCTAGAGAGAGTACAACGTATGTAGCAGTGATAGTGGATATGCGTATGAGGTATAACTTGAATGTCAACGCATTGGTAAAAAAGCTGAGATGTATTATGTTAAAGTGTAAGCTGTTTAAGAGGTTATTTTCGGAGAAAAATCTCAAAATAATCTATTGTGTCCCTGCCGAAAACTTACTTAATTATTATGTTGTTGCATGGGGAAATATAGCGAGAACGCATTTAAAGAAGCTCGAAGTGACACAGAAATGGTTAATACAAAATGTGTTTAATAAACTGATAACATACTCCTCTGACCAATTGTGTCTGTAGTCTGATATGTTGGATGGTAGGCGGATGTATGCCTTAAGATTTTTTTATTTATTTTTATTTCAACAACACACCACGAGGGCTTACAGCCAAAATACTATCGTACCGTGGGTATCGACAAGGAGGAAAGAGGCAACTTGTTAATTCTGGACTTGAAGGTTTGGAGGTTCGGAGGAGAAGGAAAACATGTGCCGGCAAGGAATTCCACAACTTGGAAGTCCTCGGGACAACATAGCGGGCATAACAGGATGTTCCATGTCTGGTCACCTGGATAGTAAAAGGGTGCATTCGCTCTGTTCCCCTGGTAGATCTGTTGGGGGCAGCAGGTGGAGGAACTATGGAAGAAAGCTATGAGCACTGCCCGTGCAGATATCTATAAAAGAGAGAGAAGTCACCAACGGCACGTCGGTGGGCAGGGGATGGCAGCTTGGGTGAGGGTAGGGTCACCAATGAAATGTATAGCTCTCTTCTGAATGGAGTCCCGGATAGCGAGTGTAGAAGCGGCAGCAGCACCCCAGATGTGGGAACAGTATTCGAGGTTTGGCCTTATTTGTGAAGTATATAAGGTATAGAGATTAGCTGGTGAAAAGTATTTGAGAGCCCGGAAAAGGAAGCCTAATTTCTTAGCAGACACTTTTGCAATTGATGTGACATGTTGGTGTCAATTGAGATTGCGATCCACAGAAATGCCAACAAGTGAAAAGGACTCATTACTTTGAATAACTTGGTTGTTCATTGTGATGGTTCTAGGGATGGTGTATCTTTTATGAGAAAGAAAGCAAGACAGAGATTTGGTGGGGTTCGATTGTACAAGATTTCTACTTCACCAGTCTAATACTTTTTGGAGATCCAGGGAGACAGAACCCTCCATGTGTCTGCGATCCTCATCTAGTTGGGCCAAAGAGACAGGCTTAGAGTATTGTATGTTTGAGTGGAGGGTGCTGTCGTCCGCGTAACTGTGAACTGGGTTGGATGTGCTAGAGAGGAGGTCATTGATGTGGAGAAGAAACAAAGAAGGGTCTAAAGCTGAACCTTGAGGAACTCCTGCATTAATTGTATATAGTTTAGAGGAATGGCCATCCACAACTACAGAAAGGCTCCGGTTGGAGAGGAAGTTTGCTGTCCAGGTACATAGTTTTGGTGGTAGGCCATAAGACGGTAGTTTATTAAGCAGCGCTGCATGCCAGACCTCGTCGAATGCTTTGGATATGTCTAGAGCGACAATCTGGGATTAACCGTGTAGGAAAGGAGGTCAGCAGTTGATCTGCGCTGAAGGAATCCATACTGCCTGTAGTGGATTAGACTGTGTTTTTCAAGAAATTTTAGTAATTCGGTGTTTATATACTTTTCCATCACTTTAGAGATGACTGAAAGGAGATTAATAGGCCTGTAGTTGCTAGGATCCTTTCTTGGGGACGGGTTGTACTCGAGCAGTTTTCCAGTTACTAGGGAATATGCCTCTATTGTAAAATGTCTGAAACAGACGAGTCAGGACAGAAGCAAGTTCTGGTGCGCATTTTTTGAGAACAATTTCTGGGACCTCGTCAAGGCCAGACGCTTTGAACATTTGGAGGTGGGTTGAGAGTAGAATTGCCGGCGAACAACGAGGCAAATGTTCAGCCTTGCCCAGGGCGTTAGAAACAATTTCATCCCCTGAGACAAGAGGTGGGAACGTGCTCTTGCAGAAATTATTCTCAATAGATTCAGCAAGAGTCCAGAAGGGTTTGCTGCCCTTAGAGCTTAAGAGGACTCGGTTTTTGATGTGGTTATTAAACGAGTTTTTTGCCTCAGAAAGTATGTGGACATAGCGGTTTCTTGCGTCGTTAAATGCTTGACGGTTTTCTTGACTGTGATTGTGTAGAAGTGTTTTGTGAGCTTTGACCTTTTCGAACCATCGAACACAATATTCCAGAGATCCTTGTTTTTCTTGGACCAATCTTACCACTATGACAGAATTGATTGAATTGCGATGAGTAAACAGTGAGTAATGTAGACGGGTAGTAGGTTTGTGTACGTGCGTGCGTGCGTACGTTTGGGTGCATTTTTGCAGGCGCATGTGTACATATGAGTGTGTGTGAGTGTGCGTGTTTGTGTGTACATGTGCATGGACTCGTATTTTATTAACGTTTCCAGGACCGTGTTCCTTTAATAGCGTAAGTTGATTGTTTTGATGTCAGTGTTATACTGAGCATACAAATGGGTTTAATTTATACACATGGGTGCGTGTACTAGTGGATATAGGCGTTACCACATTCTTATAGTTGTTATATATGTGTTTTGTTTTATAGTGCGATTGTCACATTTATGAGCTTTCTGCTGTGTCCTGATTCGAGTGGTCTCGCGCACAAGTTTTACTTTTGCAGGTGCGATTGAATAGGGTGCATCCTAATCTGGATGGTATCAGAGCCCATCAAACTACCCGAATGATGAACCTTATTTGAAATTATGTATAGCTGTGCAATTGATAGCACCAATATTGTATTAGTTGTCGTGTAATGATTGTAATTGTATTAGACTTATACCCAATATACGTATACTTATAATCTAAACAAATTTGTATTTTTAATATAACTCGAAGAAAGTGTTCACATACATATACTTATCCATATAAACACTAGGTTTTTTATACGGAAGTTCCTTTGTCGTAATACCAGTTTGACACACCATTTTACTTTGATTATATAGATACCTTTTGGCAAACATTATTTTAAAATTAGGTATTCATAATGTCATCTGTATATCATATTTTATCTTGAAGTTTGTTTAGTACAATTATTTAAACGATATGCATCATGCCGGGGTTTATAAAAATAGCTGAGGAAAAATACTGTAATAACGGGTAAAGTGTGAATTATCAAAAAAGTGCTACCACAAAAGTATAAGTATAAAGCATTGTGTAGCTTCTATTAATACAAAAGCCACAAAATGACGCTCCAATTGCGGTAAAACTACGTTTGTATGAAAGAGAAACATGAAAGAGGAACGCCGCATTTGGCACGTCATCACAGACTATATTATATGTAAGAATGGTTAATATGAAAAACGGAAAACAAGCTATTAATACAAAACTATAGGGATCTGTTTACGATTGTGTGACATGAAATATTGCAGACAGTACAAGTATTCTAGGTTATGCGCAGATTATTGAGAACTTGACATCTACATAACCAAATCGCCTAAATTGGACAAAAATTGGGTTATGTCAAACCTTAAAATTTGAAACATTAGAACAGTACGAAGAACATACAAATTACAATTGTGTGTTCTTACTACAATGTTTTGTTATGCAGATTGAAGGTTAATAAAACTCTTACACAATCTGACAACTGTGAAAACTTTCAAGGTATATTATTATTTAGGAACCATCATAGCTACTTGTTCTAAATACCAGCTTGTATTTTTTGGATTCGATAAACAGAAAATATGACATTTTATAAAATTCCACATTATGGTCTGTCAAAGAGGTTGCGCGAGACACCCACAAATATATATCTTTTGGTTATAAAATAGGAAGTTTTGATACTACTTTAATTTCAAATTTCTACATTTGCTACTAATTTCACTGATAACCTACGAAATGATTATTATTTAATATATGTTTGAGTTTCCAAAGTTTTAGAAGATAAAATAAAATGAAGTTAGATTTGTTGAATGTTTTTGCATCCAAATCTGATGGATCTATACTACCAGTAGCAAGACAGCATCGGCCTTTTAAACTTTGCAGATTTTTACTCCTATTAATTTGGCGCTGAGTCTTCATAGTACAATTAGTCATTCGGTCCGAGATCTTATCGACGATGATTCTTTAGAGTTCATCTGCCCGTTTATTGGCTCACTTTTTGCTTCAGTGCGTCACTATCGCTTTTATTCTCACAACAAAGTCTGGAGATATATTTTTTGTTGAATTCATATCTATTAAAAACCAAAATTGGACACTGTGGCTAAAAACTGACACAAAAAGCAGAATCACCCCAAAAACCGCAAAATAAGAACAGATAGTTATGCGCTAGATACGTATTTTGACAACGAACTTGTCTTTATGAATATCTGTTGCTGAACTTTAGATTCTTTATTAGTTTAACTACAGCTATTGATGAAGACAACTTTGTTGTCGAAAAACGTATCTAGCACATAAATCTCTGATATAATTTTATGTTCTTTTTGGTGATTATGCTTTTTGTTTTAATTCATATCTTTTGTAGATGATTTTTGAACATACGGTGTCCTGTAATCATTTATGTTGCCAGTTTTGTCTTTAGTCTGCTCAAACTTATGGTTAGGGTTCATGTGTAGGTTCTTAGTCTCCTAGCATGTTTGTGCTTTGGCGATAATATTTGATATTGTCAAAGTAAACTTGTGTTTAATCCTGTACCTTAGGTTTTTTTTCCGTTTGTCATATGTAATATTGACTAAGGTTCAATCAATTTAGTTTCAGATTTTTATCTTATAATATGTGTTCTGTTTTTTCTTGCCATATATAGCTATACGGTCTGGTATCTGTATTAAATATGCATTGTTGTAGTTTTCAATGTTGTAGATTTTGTGCCTACAGTCCCAGACTAGCTTTCATTTGGTATATGTATCGCATAATGCCTTAATCAGTACCCGACTGTGGGTGAGGAAAACTATATTTCTGCACCAATGTTCTTCCATCAAAATCTAAGCATCTCTAGCATAAAATTCTAACCAACATACAATAGCATAAGATGCAGTAACCCCAAAACATGGAAATTTTAAATCTAACCATAGCAGTAGACAGTTTTTCCAGTTTCAGTTTCTGTTTTTAAACCATATGTAAAAAACGCCTTTCTTCATCGACTGGGCTCTGTTTTGTTCTCCTGTAATTCATTTAACTTTCGAATGCCGAAGCTTTCCTATTATGACATCCTGGAATAATAAATTTTTGATCTTGTTATCGAATTTACGTTGCCCAGTGAGGCTGTTGATTGCCTGCTTCTACTTTATATCTTAGTGGTGTTCTTGCTCTCCTGCTCTTGTAAAGCTTTTGGTGGATATACTAATACTCTACAAGTCTTTTATAGCCAGGCCAGTGTAGTATTTTTGTGCAGCCATCAATGTATTGTAGGGGTATTGATTATTGCCTGAATATGATTTTCATGTTCATCCACCATCGAAATTGGTGTCTAGACATTTGCCACTGTTCAATATTGACAGTTGATTTTAAGTAACTGCTGAAGGTATTAGAGCCTTTAGTTTAGTTTAGTTTCTTTTCACCTAAACAAAATCATTTTTATTTTTTAGGTCTACTTTGAAGTGCAGCAGACCACTACCTTCTCTAATATTTTCAACAGTAGTTAAATATTAATTTAAAAATACCACTGTCGGGGGCTTGTATTTGGGTATGAATTGCTATTCGGTCAAGAGCCGTCGATAGGTGGTCGGCTATTAAGTAGATGTGACAGACCTTCGCTATACGGACACCGTTTTACAACTTAAATATCCACACTTAGCATAGACGCCTTACATTTCAATCTACAAACGGTATCTTCTATTGCACGTTTCCGTACCGCTATATCCATTCAATCTTAGCAAATATTTCCAAATGTTAAATCTTTGTCAAAAAATTCTTATAGTTCTGTTTACTTGTACACTTGCTATTTTTTAGGATTACTTGTCCAGGCTATCATATATAATTTACATAGTTGCCAGACATGCATGTTGCAGTAAAAAAAATTGTCCACAATATTACCTTCTTTACATGTATATTTTTATCATATCTTTCATCATTGTCAACAGAAGATATGTTAAATTCATCACGCTGTATGGTTTCACTTGGGATTCATATTAGTTTTTAAATAGTTTTTTTAGTGATAATAAATATTTGTTATTTTACATACTTGCATGCACGAAATTTTGGAGGGTGTCAGGAAGCTGTCTATGTTTTTATCCAAAAAGACATCTACAACGCTAGTTTGCTCAACCAATATATATGGTGTATCTAGTTCAATATACCAAGTTATATTGACTTTCCAGACCAATAATTTTTATTCTATTTAGTTAGTTTACATACACTTATGTAAACAATTTTTTTTGGTATTTTTCATCAGAAACAATGATTTCTTTTACCTTTAAACTAACAAAGAAAAGCGGCTTTTAAATAACTGTAAAATACCCGGATTTTAATATTAATAATATATCGCAAAACAAATAATAATAATAGCCTTTAGTGTTTAAAATTATAGAGTCACTACAAATAGGTTCTGTAACATGTGAAGTATTTACATGTGATTTTGTTCTTATGTTTATTATCTATCGTCTTTAAATTTTAACATACCAACATTTATTAAATTTAAATTGTTCCTTCTTAATAAATCACTAAGTTTAAAAATTTATTGAACACAGTGGAAAAGCGACTTTCTTTAAAATACTGTGTAATAATTAGTTTGCGTTTCGACAAAAAATGGCCTGGTATATTTGATTAAAAGTTTTTGAGAGCTTAATAATGGTATTCTCATATCTCTCCAACACATTATACCGATTGTTTGCTAAAAATATTTCAAACTATTTATTTCTTAAGGATGTCATAGTGCATATAACCTTCTTTACGTAATTGTACTTTATTTCATATCACACAACAAAACAGAATAAATCAAGCTATTTGTAATCACAAAACTAATATTAATGAAAGTATCAACCACCAGCCAGGGGTAAAAGGGAAAGAGCAATAATAACAGCGATATCGGGAAACGAATTTGTATAACAAAGGCCTACTCACATATTGCCGAGTTATCTGCGAACATTACAGAACATGAATGTGTAAGTGTGTAATTGTTTTCTCTTTATTTTAATTGGAAATGCGTTTTCATTATTCCGAAGAGCGGTGTTTAGGTTTTCCGGGATAGCTTCCCACACCGCGTTTCAGCCATAAACAGAAAAGCGATGGTTTGGACTAATTTTCAATAATAAGCTGCGGCGTATTGTTTTACACAAACGTGGCCTGATAGCGAAACACGAGGAAATTGTGGTAATTTTGTCTTTAAAATTAGTTTTCTGCACCGTATTGTATCGTTTTAAAATATTACATAACATTTGGAACACTTTTTTAATACGTTTTTAATTCAGTTGCTTCTATAATTTTGTTTAAATATTACCTTTTGTCAAAAATGATTGATTTTAAAATTATAATTATAAAAGTAGTTTGTATCCTGAAATAGGTATAACTATGCTCTATCTCCTGTAATCCGCTTACATCGGACATCAGAATTTATTTTAAATACAAAATGACAAATTGATATTGCATTTTATAATTTCACGTTAAAATGTAAAGCAATTTTAATAGTTTTTTTATACATAATACAAAACAATAGTTTTAAACGTAACTTTAAAACAAAGCAAATTATTTCGGCTGTTTTCAAATGTACATATCACCAAAGTTCAGCTGAGTACCTTGAGTCAGTAGCTATTGCTCATAAAATACCAGGATTCTATAACAATTATAACACGCTGAAAAAGAATACTAAGCTTTTAGAAAATATTAACATATTTAATATCTAGCATTTAGCTCTACGCAATATTATAATTTAAACGCTTTTTGGGAGGCTATGAGTATAATAATATTTTAAGTGAAACACCCTTTTGTTTACAAATGAATATTGCTTCCATCTGTAAATGGTATTCTATACCTATCTCTGACTGTTTGGTTTTATATTCAGCTTTCTGAATTTAAAGCTAAGAATCACGTTTTAATTTATTTAAGTATGCTTTGAAAGGAAATGCAGTTATAACATCCGATAGTTACCATTACCCTAATTTGGATATTTAAGTTTGAAAGAAAACAAGGTCTTTATATATATATATATATATATATATATATATATATATATATATATATATATATATATATATATATATATATATATATATATCCATGAGTTTAGTCAAGAGGGACCATTATTCCATGTTGGTTATAAACAACTGAAACAGAGAAACAAATAAAAATTATCTCTAAAATATGTATACAAAAGTGCCCACTCAGATTTCAAATATTGTGTTTTGCATCTTAGTTTAAGTTTACGACGTCATACATTGACGAAATTTTGTACAGCAACGTACATTGCGTAATAATATAATAATAAATTGTTACTTTTATATATTTCTATATTTTGATATATTATATACTGGGCAACCCATTTCAATCCGTCCACATAAGTACCTCAGTTAGAGACGCTTGCGTATGAAATAATGTAAAATTTGGTAACAATTGTTATATTTGACCATGACCACAGAGTAGAAAATTAGAAGAAAAGAGATTAAATCTGATTTTCTCAAGAATTTTTAGTAACAAGCAAAACTAATTTTGTTTTGGAGAAAATTACTTTAAAAAATCTTCTAGTTAGACATGACTAAACCGAAAGGCGTGGCGCGTGATTTATATGAAAAATCCGAATTATATATTATAATTGCTTACTATAATATTCAGACATATAGAACATCTATAAAACGTAACTGTCTTTAGCAAATGCCTTTTCATACTTGAATAAAAAATTAACTCGATAACCTACGAATAACATCAGCCTTGTAGAGATGACATCATAGTTACAATATTTTTATTTTTTTCAGTTCTAATTAAAAATCTACGAAAAATGTTACAAGAGGCTCACGTTTTGTGTCGGGCAATACTTTTGTAGCTGATTTACATTTATCTACCGTTAATCTTATCCTACTGGCAGATAAATATTTTTCAGGAAAAATTATATTTATTCATGAAATATTTGGATAATGAAAACGCATTGTACCCAAATGTATAAACTTCAAGGAAATTTGTGAAAATTGTTATAAACATGTTCGGTTTGGAGACAAGACACACATTGCTAGTAAAATGTGCGTAGGCTGGTTCGAATCCCTAGGGGTGCCGCAGACCCAATAATAATTTATATTTTCTCATCGACAGGCAAACAAATTAAAATCTATTCTTTACTTATATTGGTCCTAGTTTAAACGGAAAAAAATAACTATTTGAGTTTTTATATATTTAAGCCACTTTTTGGGGTTTTAAATGATGCATATTTTTATGCAATATATTAAAGTTTTGTCTTAATTAGTTTTCAATATCAACCACTATTACAGCGATAGTTATTCCAAAAGATATTTCTAACTAAAACAAAAATTCGAGGCTCGAATATTACAAATTAATTATATTTGCAATCCACGTCAGTCTCATTTTAGCAACCACAGACTATCACCCCTATCAGAGTCATTTTTTTTACGTGCCCAAGGTTTTATTTCACATGTTAATGAAGAACGTACGTCCTGCCCAAAAGCTCGAATATACGACCATTTAACTTGCTTTTTTTACACAATGTTACAGTTTCGGAAGAAGAAATATTGTATATTGTACAATTAAAATAATGAATCTTAAGAAAACTAAACTCGTTTTACTACAGTTCTAGAAAGGATACATAAAAAGCGGACATATGAAATGAGGATTGAAACACTAAATTAATTCTCAGAAAATATAAGGCGTTAAGCAAAATTTTCTGGATTTGGAAACTAACTTTATGGGGTGGTTAATTTAACCACCAGGTTTCGCTGCTTGTCAGCATCATTAGACAGGAGCAAATTTAATTCATTTATACGTATCCATAGCAACTAAAAATAAAAATGTGTTGCTACGTTACGATAGGATAAAAACGACAGATTACGTTATGTGTCACAATATTTAGCATTAAATAAGAATTGAACTGTTATTAAGAGCAAAAAAAAATAATGATTTCACTATATTTGTCAAAATTTATTATCTATTAAAAACTATTTATGATGTCGTGAAATATAATGTTTTCTATGCAAAGGATATATCGATAACACAAGCTTTATATAGAGAAGCACCCCCAAAAAAGCCTTAGACTTTAAGTTTGTAAGTTGGTCTACTATGGTTTTATTATGTATATATATATATATATATATATATATATATATATATATATATATATATATATATATATATATATATATATATAGGGTGTTTCATTTGGAAACGTAAATAGTTTAACTGTGGTTAGGGGTCACCTAGGTGATTATAAATAACCCACAATTAATTGGTCTTTGGCCCCTTATAACCGAGATTTATTGCATAACAACTTTTCAACCACCCTGTGTACCCTGTATACTTTCTTGATATTTGGTATACACACTTACCCCATTCTGTCAAATTGACGGGGTATTAACAGTAGAAAAACTAGGTACGGCTTATTAAAAATTACAAAGTTTTCTACTAGAAAACAACACCATGTATATTTGAAATTCAAAAATTTATTTCGATAATTAAAAAATACCGTAAAAATGTGTATTTAACGATGTAATTTATACTTTGGCACAGGCGATCGTACCAGCTACATGTTAAATTCAATTTTATTATTTATTATATTTTGGAGTACCGAATCAGATAGGTTTTAATAAATTTTCAAAAATTATTTAATCTAAATACACATAAAGTATTACGTTTAAAAGCTAAGTTTAGTGTTTGTTCTTGTATTCATCTAGATCACAAGAAAATGTAGTTTCAGGTACGGACCTTTTAGTTGTGAATACGCATTTAGAACTAAAAATCACAATATACTTTCATTTAGAACTCCTTATATATATATATATATATATATATATATATATATATATATATATATATATATATATATATATATATATATATATTACAATAGATACTTTTGTAAATATAAAGTACAGAAAATTCAATTAGTACCTTCATAAGCGATAAATATACCCGTCTTCATAACTTCTTAAAGTTACAATTTATAGAACGCTATGGAACTTCGAGCTCATTATTGTTCCTATCATTTTTTTTTTAGTGTTCTTAAATCTGACGCTCTGTTATAGCCTTATCTGTTGCAACAAATAATTACTATTCAAAATGCCACATTAGTTTTTTAATGGAGAATATGTAGATATTGTATACGTATATGGTTTTTGTGACGGGAATGGTCTATCTGCGAAAAGGGAATATGAAATAATGTTTGCAAATCGAAGATCGCCAGATTGTAAAACATTTTCTTGAGCTTTTCATTAGATGAGGGAACATGCTAGATTTCCAACAGTTAAGTTAAAGGAGCATCATTAAAAATATCATATGGATTTGCAACAAAAGATTTTATACATGGTTAATAATGACCCACAAATTAGCAGTAGAAGAAGAGTTAGTCATGCCCTTAGTGTACCTCACATATGGCGACGGCTAAAACATCTTTTTTACTCATATCATGTGCAGGAAGTTCAAAGGCTAGAGGCAGGTGATTTTATTTTGAGAATGAATTTTAGTAGATGGATCATCCGAAATCGATGAATTGTACGTAGATGTCTCTTTACCGATGATGCCCAGTTCACAAGAGACAGTGTGTTCCACTATGGAACTCGCATATGTAGTCGGAAGAAAATACATTTGCTACAGGAGAAGCCCAATAATATAAATTTTCAGTAAAGGTGTGGTGCGACGTTTATAACAATAAATTAATTGACTGGCGAAGTTTATTTAGATTTTCTTCGAAATATGTTGCCAATTTTGTAAGACGATACAGTTGTAGACGTGCCTAATTGCGAGCGAATTTTTGAGTGAAAATTTTTCTAATAATTGTATATGCAGAGGTCCTAACATTGGCCTTCAAGATCACCGAACTTTAATTCTGTGGATTACCACATTTGGGGACATCTGATGTCCAAACATTATTTTACTCCCATAAGTAGTAGAAAGGAACTACTTGAGAGAATATACAACGCCTGTGATGAGATGAAAGTTAACCGGGATATTATTATAAAATATGTGAATCACACTTTAGCAAGGGCAAGAATATGCATCCAAAAGAATGGAAGGCATTTTGAACAACTATTGTATTTTTTTTTGTAGTAATCACAGTTTTTTGTTCTTTTCTTGTTATTTGTTGTTTACTAATAATACCTACTTAACAAATAAATAAATAAAATTAAATAAAACATTTGGTCTGATTCCACTTGGTGTCCCAAAATATTCAAAAATAAAAATTGGAAATTAAAATGTGGGTAGTACGATTGTCTGCCCGAAGATAAAAATTATACCGTCAAATTAATTTTTTATGGCCTTTTTAAATATCGTAACAACATGTATAAAGTCAAATATACATGGTGTTGCTTTCAGACAAAAAGAATTAGTAAATTTTTAATGATGCCGGACTTGGATTTTCTTTTTTGTTAATACCTCAATCAGTTTGACAGGATAGGGTGAGCATGTGTACGAAATGTAAAAAAGTGCAAGGTAGTTAAACAGTTATGAGGCAATAAAGAAATGGACAAAATTTATAAAACACCCTGTACCTCGGTTATAAAGGGCCAACGACAGATTAATTATGAGTTATCTAGAATCACCTCAGTGACCCCCCTATCCACAAGTAAACTATTTACCTTTCCCAGTGAAACACCATTATTTATAGACCATATCTTTAGAAATCTAATGCACCACGATAGATTTGGTATTACCCACAGTTCTTTTTGGAAGGATATAGTAAGATTTTGTTGTTTGTGTATTATCTGTTAACAAGCTTATTTAATTTTTGACTAACAGCTTATATTACCAGAGCGTCTACGTATAAATAATCTTATTAAAATCTGTCGAGCATGCCGCTAAAGCGCAATGGAGTGAAATGAAGCTGCTTAACATCACTTGGGAACTATATGACTCGGACATGTTGTAGTCTGGATGTTACTTAGAGTTATGTCGCAGCTATTTGTATTTTGATAAGTTTCTAGTTGGTAAAGGCTTTTAAAAATTACTGAAAGTAAGGTCAGGTCAGGTTATCAGAGCAAACTACTAGAATAAGAGTAGTTTACGTGTTAGTCACAATCTAACTACAATTATTCAAAATATTATACGCTTGATGTTTCGAGTTCAATCAACTGATTTTTTAATTCAGCTTTATAGTTACAGAGATTACCATGTAAATGTATATTCGTTTGTTTCTTCTTCATTGGGCCACGATTTTGACAAAAAACTGATACCAGCGGCAGTTTTACCACAATTAACCTCAACACTTTTCACCTCCTCTTTGGTAAGCAGAATAGTGAAGCTTTACGATCTCAAACTCGTATATCACATGGGACCAACATTCAGAAACTCAACTTGCTTAGACATAATGGCACGATCTACCGAATACTAACATAATATATTTTTTGGCAAAGTAACAGTCTGCGGTGAGGTGCGAGTTGACAATACTAAAAAGTATCTTGACGTATCAGTTCGTGAATGTGAATGTGAATTCTGGTTCAAAATATATTTAGTCTGTTTGCTTATTAAAGCAATACCACGCGCAGTCGGTATCATCAAAAAGCTGCGTGTGGCAAATAATTGTTGAGATAATAGTTACTACTACTTTAATCTTTTTAGCAAGCAGTTACTAACGGCATTGCGTACCTATTTAAACTTCTGTTGCGCAGTTGAGTCTGAGATCTGGTTAATTTACGTCAAGAATTTATGTTATATTGTTGGATATGAAGACTGAAATAGAAGACAAGAAACCGTCATGTTTATTTGAGATAATGTCAAAAGCAAGCTAAATTAGGCCAATAAAGAAGCATCGCAGGAGACGATGCCGGAAACGTGTTACTCGCCGCAGAAAAACATCGCCCGAGATTTGCTAGCGACTAGGCAAATTCCCAAGACCATAACCTCTCTGGAAGATAACTTCACAGAATTTTAAAAAGCATAAATTATAATACTACGAAATTCATTTAGTACAGCTTAGTGACGACGATTAAGAAAGGGTTTTTCAACAAAACCCAAATTTTGTAAATAGGTCGTCGACGCAGCCACTTTTATATTAAAAGGGATTCAGAACAGATCTAGTTGCTTATCATTTAAGCTAATGTTTTTTAAACACATGTATAGGGCGTGGTGGAGAAATAAAGTTTCTACTTCCACCACCTGATTTGAATCCGTCTGATTTTGTACAAAGTGGTCTTAAAAATAAAATAAATAGGAGGCAGCATACTCACTTGGATGACCTAAGAACTTATAATTTCGGTGCATGTAGAGCAGTAAGGCAAGAAATATTTGCAAATGTTACATAACAGTTTTTAGAAATACTAGCTTTGTATGTAGAAAATAACAGAAAAAGCAGTGTATTGACATGTGTGTTAAACTTCTTAGTTTCCATTCGCCATATTTAGCTCTGTTGAAAATTTGCAGTTTTAGCAGAATATTGCGTTATTAAAAGGAAGCGTTTTAGATATGTGGAGAATGAAGGTAGTAAATAAAACAGCAAATTAAGAAATTTTTCCCAAATCTCACTGGATATCGTTTTTAAGGTATCGGTGTGTTTAACCCTAGACCTGAGAGAGATCTGACCGTTTATGGTCTGTCTTGTATTGTTTATAGTGTGGCTTCTACCTGAGTCGTTATTGGTGTCATTCGTCGTTTAGGTAAGGTTTATTATGTCAGGCATTTTGATAATGGTATTATGCGAATGTAGTGGATTAAGATGATTAAAAGTATTTATTGGGTCATATAATAGGGCATTTTTTATCATCTATCAATCTATCGATCATCTTCTTGCTTTGTTCGCTTTGAGGACATAATAGGTGTTTAGGCAATGGGGAGTTGGAGATCATCACCTTTCCTCTTGAAACAACCGGGACGCTTTACAACCTCGATCGCTTCGTGAAAAATGCTGGTTCTGGAATTTTAGACTTAAGCCTATTATTTTGGCATTGCTGATGATTATTTTGTGTCCTCTATGGGTATGATATGCTTATAAAAATACAACAACCGAACCTGCCTCTATCCATCGCTCTAATGTGTAAGCTAATTGACGCCGTAGAGTTAATTTTCTTTCATATTTCCTAACGTTTCGAAAAATTCCCCCCTCCCCCTCGCCAAAAAAGAACATACACGCATAATTAAATACACCTAGCAGTAGAAAATAATTTGCATTTTATTCCAAAAAATATTAAAGTAAAAAATAGCAACCAATGATATTGTGATGAAATTTAGCATATATGTTGCCAAAACCGATGATTTACAATATACTTTCGATTGACAAAAAGGTAAGTTACTAGATTCAATAATTTACTGTTGTTTCCTATACTTTCTGATATCGTTCCATGCTACATAGGGATGAAAGGACTTTTTCTTTGACGCCACAAGCGTTTGTTTTTCTCTGTACCTGGTTTAGACTTTTTACGTCTCCTGTCTGACATTGCCGTAAAAAGGCCAAACCAGTTACAGAAAAAAATAAACAATTTGGAAGCCAGAGAAAAACTCTCCACGTTCATATTATTTCATAAAAATTTTCCGATTTTTATCAAAATTTGCCCCAGAAGCACCTTTTTATACAAGTTTGCACTAAATAGCTCTGTTGCAGTGTGTCGGTTTATTAACTATTTCTTTTAAGCACTCGCTGTTCTAAGTTCCTTTGCTTAAGAGCAGTAAGTAGAGAATATTCAGAAAAAAATATGAAACAGCTTTCAAGAAAGATGCTATATGTTAGCTAAACTTGCGAATTAAAGAATACTACTATTCAAAGATTAGGTCTAATAAGATAAGATCATGTCTTTTTGGTTTGAATCACCACATGTTTACTTTTTTTTTGCATTAATAAACTTTGTTTCAAAAGTCCAGAAAAGAGAACAGCCCCTAGTCAATTTATAACTCTATGTCTTATGCTTTTGGCGTTTGACAAACAGCAAAGATGTCCTAAAAAGATTTGTTAGGTTTTTGTGTGTTTATAACATACCCTATTTTGTATCATCCAAGACAAACAAAAACCGGAAAGATTTAAATTAATCGCACTGTAGAAGATTTGTGGGAGCAACCATTTCCTTACTCCGTCATATGTGTCACATGATTTAGCAGAAAATCATGTCTCAGAAAATCATTTCTAAGATTAAAAAGGGCAGGTTTGAGTCAACAGGTCCAGTACATTGAAGTGATGTGATGTGAATCTAATAACGACGGTCCAATAAGAAATTCCGAATATCAGAGGGTGTTATAATGTTGTAAGGGTAGACAATAGACCGTGAAATGGAACTGTTGGGATCTGAACATATCTTGATATATTGTCCTGACGGCATTGCCCATTCTTTTTCTCTGTCTCTTATTTCATTCATTCATTCAGAAAGGAAATCAACTTATACTCTTAGGTGTGTTAAGTATGAGATTTAGCTGAAAATTTCGTTTTAAATAGCTTTATAATCATCCAATTGCTGTATAGGATTCGTTGATCGGATTATGTTATATTCACAGTAGCTCTCTGCATTAGCATGTTTTACAACAGCCCTTACTTTAATATCAATGTAAGCAAGTAGTTCAGTAACTGTGATAAATTAAAATGTAAAAAATTTAACAACGAAGGCAGAATATTTTTTTTCTAATTTTTCATTTCCCGCGTAGCTTGTGATGTGCAAGTTGTTTAAATTATTTATCATTTGACTTAGGGTAATGGCAGATAAACATGTAAAATACTTATTGATATTTTAACAGGGTTAAAGTTTAATTTAGAAGTCGACATACTTGTGATGTGCAAGTTGTTTAAATTATTTATCATTTGACTTAGGGTAATGGCAGATAAAAATGTAAAATACTTATTGATATTTTAACAGGGTTAAAGTTTAATTTAGAAGTCGACATACTTAACACGCTGCAGATTTAAATATAGTGAGAAAAAAACATTTATAGAATAGAACAAATCAAAGAATTTTTATCAGACAAACATCGTCTAAAGACATAGTAGTGCTTTTCCTTAAACACAGTTGACACACACATCGTTTAAAATGGACTAAAATTTTGACTGTATACATATTTTAGAAAGACGTAGTCTGTGACAGACCATGCTATAATAATAAGCCACTAAAAATTAATATACTGTGTGATGATAAAGTTTGAACATAATTCATAAATTCGTTATTTAATTTTTCAAGAAAAACGCTCGAGCAGGTCAATTTTATCTTTTCAATGGGGTTTTTCTGAAAAACAACCAATGTCCTTTTTTAAAAAATTTTACATTTTGGCACCAGCTTATTTAGAACTGACATTTCTATCTGGTCAGACATTTCTTTGACAAATGCTACCGATATCAATGAAATATAGCAATAGGAAAATATGCCATTTGAGCAAAGACAACCAATGTCAAATCAGTTCACGTCGAAAACAACCAATGTCATGACATTGCGAGTTTTTGCCCAGAGCTTACGACTGGTTCAGTTGGCTTTGCAAATTACAAACACAGAACAATATCGTCGTTCTTCTGAGCTGTGACTTAGCCTTGTCATTATTTTGCAGTTCTGCGAGAATTATGAGGGATCCGGATTCGACACTAACTTGACCTTCTAAACCGAGAAGGAAAGCAAAAAAAGTGAGGTTATAAAGAAGCAAAAGGTAGAGGCTCATATAAAGCATAAAGGTGTTGTCAAACAAGCTGGAGCAACAGGCTTCAACTGTAACTAAGTTTTAGTCAAATCTAAGGTTATACTTTTCATGTTAATAAGTATGTTGTACATTGAGGTGATTAACTTTTTCTATTGCAGATTCAAACCCTATAGGTGCTTCGAAGAGATTGGGCATGAAGACCGTCAAAACCTACTGGAGAAATTTAACTCATTGCATTTAAAAAATTCATAAAATGTTTCTACATGAAATTGGGATTAATGTTTAATACCTTCTTTACTATAATATTTTCAAATGTTATTTCCATATTAACTGAAAAAAGAATTCATCACATCATATCGGCTCGGCCAAGTTTCCTTAGCATCCTAGAAATACGATATTTTTGACGTTGGTTGTTTTTGAGAAAAACCCCTCAATTACAAACTAATGACGTAAAGATTAGATTTACGACGTCAACTATTTCTGAATGGTGACGTCATCATAAGTTTTTTTGGATGACAACCATATTTTTCTGCTCTTTTTATAGACCTCCTTACTTAAATAATAATGAAAAAAAGTGATACCTCACATAACAACTTTTTTGAAAAAATAGCGTTATTTACCTTAAAAAATAGAAACGTGGGTTTAATGGAAAAATTATTGAACCAAGGCAAACATACAAAACTTAGCGAATGTAAACACTTTATACACTGGGCTCAAAAATGTCAGGACTAATTTGATCAACTTTAGCGAGAATTTTTTGCTGTAGCTCTCCAAATTATTTCGTCTGTTAAAATAAACTTTCGATTTTAAATAACCCCACAGAAAAAATCCAAGTGAGTCAAGTCTGAGGATCGCGATGGCCACTTAATTACTCCTGGATGTTCTCTAGATATTGACGGACGTCTACACCAAGGTCGCGAGTCTTGCTGAAACCAAATATCTTGGTGAGGTACATCTGTCTCGTGATTATTTGGGAAAATTATTTCCAGAGCTGGCACTAAATCTAATTACAAGAAATTTAGATAACGTGCTACCGTAATATTTCCTTGGAAAAAGTAGGGGCCTATGAAACGTCGTCCGATTATTCCCATCCATGGATTCCCCTTGCCATGACGTTAACTGTGGAACTCTTGAGTCCAGTTAGGATTTTCCCCCAACCAATATCTTGACTTGTGGCGATTTACTGTCACATTCAAGCAAAAAGTGGCTTTATCGGAAAAGAAAATGTTATTAAGAAAACTGGGATATTCATCGCGTGACAATAACTGTTCACAAAACTGTAAACGGCAGTCTGAATCATCATCGTTTAAGTTGTGTATTAAATGCATTTTTTGGGGTGATACTTCTCTTCTTTGAATAATTTTACCGCTAAAGATTGGTCCACGTTATTATTTAGCGCTAGTTTCTTTGTATAATGGGGATGATTTTCTCCAGATTTAAGCAACATATCAAATCTGACTTTTTCACTTACTACCTTGTCGAGGCAATTATTTTACGGATCCCGTTTCTGTGAATTTGATAACCAATTGACTTACTGTAGATTTTGCAATTGCCGATCTATGAGACTGTTGTTTAAATAATTTGCATGCTTCCTGATGAAATATAAGTCTGTCGTCATAACCAATCATCATTAATATCTCTATCCTTCACCTTTCGGTTAAACGTGCCATTTTTGTTAAATTCGAATTAGAATTGATCACTTTTATCACTTTTACACTTTCATCACTAAGACTATTATTTAATTCAAACAGCAGGTAGTAATTGCAATTAATTGACGATTTAACATTACTTGTTATTCGCTGAATTCCAAGTCCATACTGTAATAAAACTCCGATAAATAAATGCTGATAACAGCAAATAAACAATAAATTATCACGAGTGTTGTTAAAAATTGGTTTTGACTTGCTTTTTGTTCCATCTGTCAAATAGTTACATAACAACCTCATTATTCTAAAGAAAACTCGTCCTGAATAAAAACGCTGAGAAATATTTTTTGAAAATTGATTTTGACTTTTTTTTGTTCCACCTGTCAAATAGTTACATGACAACGTATCAAAAATCACAAAATCAAGTATTCATTACTTCAGAAAAGTGAAGAAAAATTTCATTATTCTAAAGAAAACTCGTCCTAAATACAAACGCTGAGAAATATCTTTCCTATTAAATTTACATTTCAACTTTTTATAGTAAATAATGCAATTTTCTAAAAAAAATTGTTGTCAGGTACCAAGTTATTTTAATCATTATTTAAGTTGTAAGAAGATATATGGAAAATTAGCAAAAAAGTATGGTTGACATTTAAAATAACTTATGATGAGGTCATCATTCAGAAATCGGTGACATCATAAATGTAATTTTTACGTCATAAGTTTGCAGTTGATAAGATAAAATTGACCTGCCCGATCGTTGTTCTCGGAAGATTAAATAATGCATTTACGAATAATTATGTTCCAAATTTATTAGCACACTGTAAGTGAGCCGGCTAAACCTAGTATGTACATTTTTCTTCAAGTATAAGTTCACTCAGTAGGTTTTGAGATTAGGGCGCTACCATCTGACTCTAATATATACATGTTCTATTTAAAAGCACAATTGCACGCCATTGTCTTTATGTTTTGCAAGACAGGGGATTTTAAATGTAACATTTAAAGAGCCCAGAAAAGAAACACATAAGGATACATTTTTTTTTTCAGGTAGTAAAGAAGCCTGGATGTAACATAACAAGATGCTGGACCAAGGACGTAGATCCACTTACTGCGTTACTAAGGATACCTCAGTTATAGATGTCTTATATTAAAAAAAACTTCATCCTAATAAGTACTCGGCATTTCGTATTACTATTTTCAAAAAAATTGGCTCAAAACTAAAATGAGCAGCCATAGAACAACGATTAAAGATTATGAATTTCCATTCAAGTGTTGATATGTGAAACAACTCCAAGAAGCCCAAAATTTTAAAAGATGAAGATGTGACAGAATGAAGTAGGTTTGTCATCTCGACATTTATCTTTTATAATCAAACTTATGTAGTACTTATACAACAAAACTTATGCTTTTTGTATAACGTACTGTAAAATTAATATAAACGTATGAACTAATGAGCTAATGAATGAACATAGTAAAAAGCTACAAACTATAGAATGAAATGTCGTTCATATAATTTTGTTGCTCAATTATAGTGTGATTTTTATAGCAATCTGCACTGTATAATTTTAATTATCAAAGATAATTTAACATTAACAGCTTACAAAAGATTGACTTTTAAATTCCGAAAGTTTTCTGAAGCAAAAGTGAAAAAGTTTGTGACATGTTTTGTTTATAAAAAAGCCACATCGTCAGATAAAGAGCTCCCATGTAACCTATTGGGGGTAAATTTGCAGACGAGCTCGCAGGTAGTTGTAGGTAAATAGACTACCGCTAGATAAAGTTTGGCATCTTATATACACGTTGAAACTATTTTTACCTTTTCGTCCCTTATCTTTGCTGAGTTATTTACATTAGAACTTTTTAAATATTTTACCCTTCTTCAACAGTTTTGCAGCACGATTATGTCCCGATAAAACTTTTGCTCCCCTAGGTATTTAAATTTGACGTAAACTAACAATGTGATTCACTGGAATTTTTGAGTCTTAGCACGCGTAAGGCGTTCTTATTGATTCGGCACTTCTTGTTCTTTGCGCTCTTATTTCTGGTTCATTTTCACTAGGCAAAGTAGTACTGATCGGTTTATTAATGTATTCGTAGACTTTATTTACGAAGTTGTACATTTTTTTGTTATCTTGCAATAACTCTCCTACTCAGTGTTGCAGTGGCTGAGGCGTGTATATTTCGTGATGTCACATATTATGTGGTTCCTAGATTGATTTTGTCATGGGGAACATGTGAGGCCATCACGTTACCGGTGAGGACATGCGTAGCTACAGGCTAGGCCTAACTCATTTACTTGAGAGTACACACAAAAAGTAAGTGGGAGCTCCTGCTGGGGTGCATTTTGATGTGGTTTTCCCTTCCCCTCACTATATAATTGGGCAAAACCTTGAAAATAGTATAGAAATTTGCGTTTGTTTTTTATTTTGGATCGTCTGACAGTATTTGCTGTGAGATCTTTTCCTTTCCCACAGCTTTTTTTATTAGAAGAAAAAACTCTAGATTTTTCTGTTAATACTTTCATTTTTAAGTAGTTTCTCCTCCCAAAACAGTTTTTTTATGAGAAGCAGAAGGGGGGGGGGGATATGACATACAACAAACTTTGAGCCAATCCTGGATACGTAGACCACAAGAGAAACCGTGTGGTTTTAACCCCCAAGAAGATTGGAGGACCTGGGGCGAATAGGCATGTAGTCCAGGGTAAGTAAGCGCCTAAAGGAGGTACAGCTAGAAAGTTAAGAAAAAACAGCTCACTCTGGTCGAACAAAGCCACTTTTTTCGTATTTTCTGTTTATATTTTCTGTTAGTCTTCCTTCTTGCTCAGCACACTCCTGGTCCTGTAACCTTCCGGGGTGTTGTTTTCAAAAAAGTTTTTCGTGTGGTTTATACATGGTGGTTCTAAGCATGTTTTTGAAAACATCTTTGAGAAAGCTGCCCGTGAGCTCAACTACAAAATTTCCCTATGAAGACTTTATACCAGCTTTTTAACTAACTATGATGGAAGAGTTACATCCATATGGCTTTTTATACTTTAATTATAAATTTAGGTCAGATGTTGGTCGAAGCCACACCATCTTAAGTGTGATTTATTGATATATACAATTAAATTATGCAGCAAGCACTCTAAATAAATAAAAACTTGAACCTGTGATAAGCACTGATAAGTATAATTTGTTACAATACCGTTTTTAGACCAGGCGTAGTTTATTAATCCCTCTGATGACAATAACTTTGTTAGCGAAACGATCGGCAAGTCTGAAGACTGTATCGCCATGAATTAGGTTTTCCAAATTGTACTTAGCAGGCACTTTTAGGTTTACGTTGCGGTTGTCACAAAAGAGGTAAAAGTATGTTTGACTTTCTTCTACCTAACGACACTGTAAAAACAAAGCCTGTTTCTAAAAGCTGAGAAGTAGCTAACTAAACTAAGAAATGGCTGTTGAACACAACTTTCTACTGTAGATGAGTAAAGTCACAAAGAAAATTCATGTATCAGTATTTTGCAATAAACAGATTCAATAATTAAATGTAACTATAGTCAGTGAATATATTACAATCACTCAAAAATACTAGCGATCCATGTACTTTGAATTATCCTGTTGAAATTTCGATGTACAATAAACATCCTAACTTTTAAAAAGGGAGTCGTATTCGTGAGGGACTACTAACAGTTCTTAAAAATGTTCTAGGATCTTCACATTGTGCAGATGTCTTTAATGAACGGAGTTTTTTTTTTTTAGCAGAAGGCATAATAGCGTACCGTGATTTTGAACTGTACTCATCTACTCGGCCTTAACATAACAGGACTATAAACTACAATCAGATGAGGGAGCGTTTTAGTCTATTATTTTATGCGCACAACATGAACATATGAAATAGTTAAGGTCATTAAACTCGAAAGATAGAAGCTTCTGTAGAATTGGCTTTTCAGTGTGCCTAGTTGCAAACACGCAGTTTGTTTCGATGACAAACGTCGTGAAATGTGATATTTCAGTTGAAAAGTGTCAATTATTATATATTGGTGTGACCCAGGTTTCTTTGGGAGACATGCGAATCCTAAGATTTTCAAAACTTATTCTTGGTTACCTATTCTAGGCAAAGAATGATTTTAAACAATTTTTGTAAATAAAATTTGTCGTACCATGGTTGCGAAAAAATGTTATTTTCTTTATATAAGCGAAGATATCTTAAAACTTCATTACTGTCTTAGTCTTCATAATACCATATTTTCAGATTAAAGCATTCAATCGCGAGTCAAGTTGCAAATGTACTTTGTATAGTTTGTAAAATATATCTTTTAATAATAATACACAAAAATGTAATCAGCATCTATTTGTGGTTTTAAAGCCTTATAAGTGGACATTTTTAATTTGGTTTTATGATAACCACGCTTTGACATAGGATCGTGCTACCAGCACGTAGGTGACATATTTTACCAATAATACTTCAATATTGCATTAAAATAGCATTCTGTTTCGATTCAAAACCCACTAAGCAGGTTAAACTACAAAACACTTTACTGGAGACATACATTCCAGCTGAAGTTTAAAGGTATTCATAAGTTTTTTAAATTTTCTTTTTTATTTATTTATTTAAATATATGAAAACATTTAAAGTAGAGAAAACTGTATAATTATTTGATTTGGGTCTGCGGTATACACCCAGCCGAGATGAGTGTATGTGATCAGATAAATGCCGCAGCATCCACACATATTTCCACAAGGATAGTATTACAATTTCAAAACAAACAAAAAATACTTTTACTATTAATATTTTAAGTCTTTTACATGATAAAACACACAACACATTAAATGTCCGCTATTTGTGACAAAACCTATAAAGGAGCGGATTTTTAAACTGTGAAATTGAGAAGACCTGGTGATAGTCTAAGTTGTCACCTATTTAAATATAAATCCTGGTAAATGTTGCTTAACATCGGTAAACTTAAGTTTATAGTGTTTAAAATGGGTGCCAAAGCAGCCACCAAAATAATTGATGCATATTTATGTCATGCGTCTTAGTTACTAATAGTCATCTGCAATATTTGTTACTAAATGTAAGGATTGTGACGCAAGACTTATGTGAGTAATTAGAACATTTGAAGTTCTGAAAGTTTTGTCTCGTAAGTTTCTTATCACAGTAAAGTTTAGTAATAATATTTGCGTTATCATGGCATATTTATATGTTGTGTTCTTCTACAGGGAAAGATGTACGCAATTTTGAAAATTTGTACCCATCCTAAAAACCAAAATACAAAATAATACAACTTAGTAGCCTGGGTCCCTATCAAATAAAACTATAATATGTAGCTTATTTCCAGATTTACTAAATTATATACAGTATGAGTTGAATAAATTTAGTTAAAAAATAAAGATTTTTTACAAAAATGCTCGGACACGCCGATTAGTATTTTAGATTGCGGTGTTCTTTAAACACAAATATTTCGCAGTGTATCCGAAATCAGAAATTTTTATAAATAGCGTTCCTAGTTTTTGTTAACTGTTTTAAAGTACATGTCAAGCTACATAAAATCACATAACTGAAGATTTTTATTCTTTTATGCTTTTTACGTTTGATCTTTTTGCATGTTCATTGCAACTAGTCCTTGACTGCTTTAAAATACGCCTTGTGTCTTACAGCGAGTTCATAACTGCATACAAACAGCACATTCTATTTAAAAATTGCGAGTTTGTGAGAAAATATGATATATTGAAAAATGCCATCGCAACGCAAATATTGTTATTTAATTTCGCTCTTCATTTACACACTATAGTTAATTTTGCTTAAGTTGTCTAGTTATTCTTACAAGACTTACTAGGGTCGTGTAACACAAGGTTACCTAAGTATAAAAAGATTCTTGCCGATTGATATATTTGTTTCAAAAGTCTCTCTCGGTAAATACTTTTTTCATATTTATAACTTTGGTTTTTAACACAATGCACATATAACTATATTTTTATGTCATACGTTATTTTAACAACTTTATCTTCCAGCAAAACTGTATAATGTGTTAAGTCGTCTATATTTGATATTCGCTGCTTTTTTCTTGTTTGTAAAGCAAGTAATAAATTAATTTGATTGGTAACAATATTGTGTTTATCTAAACATCGTAATAGTAATTAAGCTACAGCATGTGATTAAGTATAGATAGTTAATGGCTCCTAGTACGCTAGTGTTACTTACTTTAAAAGGTTTATAGGGTGAAACTAAGATAATTTTTAATACAAAATTCTATGGATGATGGTTCAGTAGCCTTTAAAGGATGTTGGCTAAATTCGTAACCCCCGAGTAAGCGGTTTTTATTCGCTGACTCAGCGTGATTCGCCCACTTCTGTGCTATCAAAAGATGTAGCAGATTTGGTAGTTACAGGTTGGGGGTTAGAGAATAATTAAATAATTCCGTTAGCTAGCCAACCCTATATTTTAGACCAGAAACTATTTAAAAATATATACACAATAATATTTACAATCTATATATAATTAGTGTGTGCGGTTAATAACATTAAGCAGAACTCGGCTTTCTATAAAACGACAAGAGCTGGAGTTTGATGAAGCGTACGGAGTCGACAAAGTACATACGATATGAGCGGCGGTTTACACAACGCAAGTTAAGGTAAAAGTTTTATTTAAAATATCTCAGTCACAACAACGGATGTACGGGGCGGAAAGTTTAAGAAGGGAAGAGACAGGATATAAGTTCCTGGACGAATTATGTGGACTGTGTATCCTCAGCATCTCCAATAGGGTTAAACCAGGACACAAATATTTTGATTACTTTAGCTAGCTGTAACTCCTCTGCGACCTCACCAAAATAATACAAGAGTTCCTAATGTATGAGGCGGAAATCTCGGAGCTAGATAAAGTGCAACGTGTGAATGGAAATGGACGTGTTACTTAGAGTGACCTAGATAGGCTGTGAATCCTTAGCGTCCCTATCAGGATCAATCCAAGATGAGAGAGAATATCTTGATTATTTAAATGAGCTCTAAATCCTCAGCATCCCGACAAAAACAATACAAGGTACTATAACATACAGGACCATATAGTAGTACAGCGATAGGTAGCACGATACTGAAATATACCGATTGCTAAAATATGACTGAGCTTCGGAAAATTAAAAGTATGAAAATTCGCCACAAAATATCGATTAATTAAAACGGACAATTTATCACCTATGACAATATTTCTGTTCACCGAAATAAGCCAAACCTGGTGTGCCAACAATAAATAAAGTGTATTGTTAAAAAAGTAACAAAGTTAGTCAGCAAGGATGGTCAGGTATTCGCATACAGAAGCGTCAAAAAAATTACTAAAATTATTTTGCTAAGCCAGATAACACATAAAGAGCTATAGGGGTGAACTACTCAGCAAGTTGAAATACATCTGGAGATTATAGGGCTAAAGTATCTGTGGCTCCGTTAAACATTGAGCAAGGTAACTAGTAATGCCACTAGATAAGTACCAGAGTAAAACCCGCAAAACTATCGAGGGAAGAAGCTTTGAATGCGAACAATTTTGGTTATGTACGCAGTCTCAAAATCTTCTAACTAACACAGTGCTGGAATATCAAGCGCACTAAAGAACTTTAGCAAAGTAAATTGGGGTTTTCGATCTCTCTTTTCATTTGCTCTGAACTAATTCCTCGTTATATACAATAAGTATAAAGACAACTTGAAAAAAACTGAAAATGCAGTTGTTTTATGTTGTCTGCTTCGTCAGGTATAAGTTTGAATATACTTAGAAGCGATATCTAGTGAGGTGCTAGCAGCTTAATGCATTACAACACTAATGTAATATCTCCTTGTAGTGTCTTGAAAATGACTCCAAACCGGTATTATCATGTAGTAGTGATAAAGCACTAACTCCATTACAAAAAGCCAAAACCCAAAAATGTGATAAAGCTTTGAAATATTGAAAGTGTTAGAGAATATAATATATTGAGTCATTTAGAGTTATTTTATTCAAGTAATCGATTATGGTAAAAACTAAATGAGTTCTTTTTAAACAAACTAGAGTTGGTGAAGTTTTGCAGGCTTATATCAAAAGGTCTTGTTAAAAATCAAACCTTTATAGAATGCTTAACTTCACTATACATAAAAGTCAATTTTGCTAAAATATGATTCAATTTGTATGAAATTCACAAAATAAAGGGGTGTCCTTTCGTTTGTTGTCAACGATACGTGATTAAATTATAATCTACATGCAGAAACGTGGCCCTGACTTTATTACGAGGAGAATAAATGACTGTAGTCAAATTTTAATTACGTAATCAAATACAGCCTGACTGATTTTATGGGCTTAAATTAATTTTAACCTTTTACGTTTTACATGGTTCTAGGGAATTGCAAAAAACTCATTAATTTTATGTCTAAACTTCTGTTCTTACTGAGTAATTTCATAATAAAATTAAAATTTGGTACGAGAAATGCAGCAAAGCGTTAATGCAACTTCCAAGCCGTAAAATAATTTTAAGAGGGACACCAATTTGTATCACAATTTGGATTATATACGTTGATAAAAAACAATTAATTATGAAAGGGAACTGGTTTTATTATTAAGCGACATCTATTGGTGAAGATAACCTTGTTGCCGAAATACCTATCTAGCTAATAAGTCTGTTATCATTTTTTCCTTAGAGTGACTCTACTTTCTGCCTCAGTTTCCATCCAGGGTATCCAAATTTGATCTGTTCCTATTTAGAAAAAAAAAATTATAGTTTCAAGAATTCGAATAGTAAACTGGTTGGAGACTATTTAAATATGTTTTGTGTAGTAAAGCACGTAGTAGCTATAGCGCAAACCTGCCACGTGCATATGTACCATTATTTTTATTTTAAGACAGGGCTGCAAGTAGACTTCATAAGTGATTGTATAAGCAAAAGCTCAGTATTAAATGACAATTAGGTATTATACGTAACTAACATTTTAGAATCTAAAACGAATGCTGCTGCAGGCAAGTCCTATGCGGATTAATAAATGAATAACATTAAAAAATAAAATTGATTAATGTGTTTTAGTAGCTTACCAAAATACACTTTGCATTTCTGTCAATGTTGTATGTTTAATTTAATGTGAAAGATGTTGCTCTCAATAAGTCCGTGATTGTTTGAATGAAACACAGGTTTTTTGACAAAAAATCATTTTATTTCTCAACATAGTTTCATTTGAGCTCTATGCACTTCGTCCAACCTTTCTCCATTTTTTTTATCTCTTCCAAAAAATAAGATTAGATTAGATAAAGTCCTCAAAATAGGTATTTGTTTGTAAGATGATTTCATCATTGGAGTCAAATATCTTTCCGCCGAGCCATTTCTTTACGTTTGGAAACAAGAAACAGTCACTGGTGGCTAAATCCGGAGAATAGGGCGGATGAGGCAGCAACTCGTAGGCCAATTCATGCAATTTCGCCACGGAGACTACGCATGTGTGCACCCTTGCATTGTCTTGGTGGAAAATAATTTTTTTCTTGGACAAATACGGTCGTTTTTTCTTCAAATCGTCATTGAGTCGGTCCAATAAGTTGGTATAATAGTCGCTATTGATTGCTCTTCCCTTTTGAAGGTAATCAATGTGGATTATACCGCGTGCATCGCAAAAAACTGTCGCCATTACTTTATCTGCTGACAAATCCACTTTGGCCTTCTTCGGCGCCGATTCGCACGGAGAAACCCACTGTTTTGACTGCTGATTGGTATCTGGTGTGTTGTGGTGAATTCATGTTTCGTCCACTGTTACAAAACCGCGCACAAACTCGTCCTTATTGCGGTTGAACAACGCCAAACACTCCTTCGAAGTTGTCACACGATTGCGTTTGTGGTCGATTGTGAGCAAACGCGGCACCCATATTGCAGACAGCTTTTTCATACCCAAGTGATCATGTAAAATCGATACCACTAAGCCATGTGATATGCCTATGGCTTCTACAATCTCTCGCACTTTCAACCTCCGATAGGCCAACACCATATCGTGAATTTTTTCAATTGTTTCGGGTGTAGCGACCTCAACTCGGCTTCCAGAACGTTCAGCGTCATTTGTGCTTGTACGGCCGCAACGAAATTCAGTAAACCACTGCTTTACCATGGAAATTGATGGTGTAGAGTCCCCATAGTATTCATCAAGCTTAGCCTTGGTTTGAGTGATGTTTTTTTTTTCCGCAATAAATAATGTTTTATAAACACACGAAATGCACTTTTTTCCATTTTCGATATAACTCAATAGGTTGTCTGCTTTCAATGGCTATCTAAAACAAACTAAATGGCGCAGCTTGTTCAAGATTTGACAGAAGTCAACTGACAGATGCTTGTTGACAGGAGCAGTGTTTCCTCTCCTGTGAAGAGGCGGGAAATTCAAAAAAGTCACGTACGTATTGACTCGTAATTAAATAGAAATGGGACTGAAATGGAATTTAATACAGCAACACGATGTTTAATCAACAAGGACTATATTACGACTGAAATTGAATTTAATACTGGAGCATGATGTTTACTGAACAAAAACTGTATAGGTAACAACTAGTTTGAATAACATTAAAAAATAATCTGAACTTAGAGCGTAAACTACATAATAAACAGTTAGAGCAAAGGGAAGTTTTTTTATAACAAACCAAGAGCGATCATATAAGATCACGGATTCCTAAAATTTATCACTATGCTAATAATAGAAGTAATCAACACATGCTGCATGTAAAATCCGGAATACATCATATTTTATTATCTTCACTTCTGCAAAAATATTGGTTATACACGATATAAAATACGTAAGGAAGACCAAGATAACGTGGACACTTCTGAAATATTTAGATGGGTGAAGTGAACGCGTATTAAGCCGGTAACGTGGAGCTGAACTGGAGCATCCAATATTGTTATATATTACAGTAACATAAAAACTAGAGCCAATCTAATATAATCATAACTATTTTCGCCAATTTTACGTTCTAAATCATCATATTTCGGGGACAAAAGAAGGGAAACAAAAAACTTTTTTTTGCTGAGCTATGTAATATGTGTAACATGCCAATTAAAAAAAAGCAACATAAATTAACGCAAAAACCCTACACTATAAACTTTAGTATCTAGTAAGGTAAAACATAGACGACTTAACACAATATTTTATAGGAAAGAAATGTTTAGGCACAAATTTGCTTTTAAAATTGACTGAATTACCATACATTGTATTTAGTATGTAAGAAACTTCCTGAACATTATTTGTCACATTTCCTTAAAACTTTTTCTGTCTAGTACTTATGTTAGAGAGATGAATTGAAGATATACTGATCGCAACAACTCAAGAATTATCCTTGTGGAAATCGACAGTCGACATTTATATAATATAATGTAGACGATTAAGCCTTACATAGGATTATCAGGGGCGGACTGGTTCTTCTTTAGAAACAACAGATTTTTCTATAGAATAGCAATTTAATACACTGCTTATTCAATAATAATTAAAGAGATGTTTATTACTAGCAATTTTATCAACGTTTTAAGAATAATCTAAGGAAATAGATATCTATCTAATAATCTAATAATTGTCTGTGCATATTTTAGTCAGAAAGCTCAAACATTGCAGTGCGGAGTACAACAATTTTTTGTAAAAATAAGACCAAGACCGCCTCTGACCAAGGAATAGGAGGCACGTTAGACAGAATGAAAAATCAATGGAGCCAGATGCCGTTCAATTTAAAGACTAAGTTTATGTAACAAGGATTGTGCAAATATATTTTTGTAAAGCCTTTAGATACATCATAACAGTGGTACTAGTGATGCTAATATTTTCATAATTGCTAATAATAATAAAAAAATTACAGTGCAGTAATAATTGGAGAATTTCTTTATTTTTAGTCGTGACACAGCATTTCTACAAAAGGTTATTTCTAATTCTATATAACAGGTTAAGGTAAAAGGAAAAGGTGCCACGTTGTTCCTTATATTAGGCAGGGATTTTTATAATTAATATTACATTCATGTTAACTACAGCTAACAACACAATGTCGTCACCAAATGAAAAAGAACATGCGCTAAATTATTTGTTAGCCATGCTGTTCAACTTTTCAAATAAGCTAAGTGAATATTGGAACCTGTGATAAGCACTAATAAGCACACTTGGAAAACAATCACTACAACACATTTCAAAAGAACCTGACGATCGTTTCACTAACCAAGTTAGCGTCATAATTCATCAGAATTAGGTTAGTGAAACGATCGTCAGGTTTTACAAATGTGTTATGTGGGTCGTCCAAGTGTACTTATTTTTAAATAAGTACTTAGAATTTTTAAGTGATAACCTGGAGACAATTATAACTGTGGCATAATGTGACTAAAAAAGAATATAATCTAAATTTCATAAATTTAGAACTTTTCAGCAATACGGTTTGCAAGACCTAACACAATTAGGTCTAAATACTTCTTACTACTTTAATTTTATCATAGAAAGTTGGAAAAAAAAACGTTTGAAAATTATGTTTAACTACAACCCTACAAAATTTAATGATTGTTTTAGATAATATTCTAATAAGAACCATCTCGCTCCATTAATCTTTATAGACAAACATTCACTTTTAACATTAAAATATATTTTAAACCATATTGACGCTTACCCTGGAATTCCTTCCTGGCAGCACTGACAGATGTCACTATGTTCGCTACATGCCCGAGCACGGTAGCAAACAAAAACAGCCCGAACAGTAGTTGGAAGATGACAAACAGGTACTCGCCCTTATTTCTCGGCCTGGGCAGGTCTCCCACTGTCGTCAGAGCAAGGGTGCACCAATAGTAACTCTGCAAGTAGGCCTTAACGTAGTCTGTACTATCACTGTCACTGTACACCCAGTTTTTTGATCCGAACCCATCGTTTTTATGAATGATGTGAAACAAACAACCATTCCAATGAAATATTACTAAGAGGTAGTGGATTAGACTAGTTGACCTAAAACAAAGAGATACGAATTGTAATGCACCATGTATAAATCAGAATCAACACACAAACTACTCACTAACATAGAAAAGCAGCATACGTTTCAAATTTGGTTTTATTAGAGAATGTATAAAATATTTTATTGGACCTCTAACACAATAGACTTGGTACCTAAAACGATTCTTAGGGCTATAACTATGTTGTGGTAAATTGGGTTCTCCAAAGTCTACTTCTTAGCGCTCATCATGGGTTCCTACATGTAAATAGTGTAACACAGTAGAATTGTATCCTAACTACCCAATAGGCTATATTGCTTGCAAATATTTACAGCTTATCGTCTGACAAATAAATTCGCTACTACTGATAGTACACCAAGTTCAAAAATAGGCGTTACGGCTATATATATATATATATATATATATATATATATATATATATATATATATATATATATATATATATATATATATATATATATATATATATATATATATATATATATATATATATATATATATATATATATATATATATATATATATATATATATATATATATAGAGAGAGAGAGAGAGAGAGGGGGGGGGGGGTAATGAGTGACTTCATTTTGTAGCTGATCCTCATTCTGAGAGTGTAAAAACAAACAACTTCTCAAGGGTTTAAATCTGGCAACATTGCAGGCCATTCTATTGCTCCTCTTTGCCCAATCTATCTCATCGGAACTGTTTGGTACAGATACCGACTAACAGCAACTGTATAGTGTAGGGAAGCTGCGTCTTGGTAAAACATTAATTTAACGGTCACTTTGTTTTCCAATTTCCGTTGGCACCGGATCAACGGCATCTTCCAATATTTGAAAATGTATGCCTTCTGTTATATGTTCAGGCAGAAACAAATGACCAACTATACAATTTCCATAAGTTCCGCCCAAAGATTTATATTTTCAGGATTTTGACTATAAAGTTCATAGAATATGTATCGATTTTCGCCAGCCCAATAGCAACAGTTGTGCCGATTAGCAACATCGTTCACAAAAAACGAACACTCATCAGAAAAAGAAACTTTAAGAAGAAAGTTTAGATTATTTTTAATTCGTTCACTCATATCCTCATACAATTGAAATTGCCTGTCAAAGCCATCTCAGTTTAATTCTCGAACAAGACTGATTTGATACGGTTCATATTTATATATTTTTAATTCCTTACAGTCTACGGCGGGATAAGTTAATATTTGTTGATTATTTTCTAGTACATAAAGAGGGATTCAGATTAATTTCCCACAAAAAAGCAACTTTCATTGCTTCGTTTCCCACTAATCGATTTACAGCTTGCATTACTCGATTTAGATTGGCTATTGATCCTGGCCACTAACTCAATGACGTACTTTTGGTTATCCTGGTTATTCGGATTTTGCACGTTAATGTTGCTTTAGTTGCACATTTACGCTTTTCATATTATGTAAAAAAATATAAAGTTCATTAATTAATAGCCTTGCCGCAATATAATAAACAATTTTACAAAGATGCAGAAAACTAACTAATACAGTACAGTTTATTTGTTTTCGACAATATGTCAATTTGTCAATTCGCCTTTATTCTCACCGTTTGTTTTGTAGTTATGGGGACAAATGTACCTCAGTATTGAGTTTTGGAAACCTATACAGCTCAATTCCTAAGTCAACAACTAATACAATACTTTAAAATTTGCTTTTTCAAAAACTATTGGATCGGTTTTGAAAACCTGATACATCAAAACCAGGCGCCACTCAATACCTCATCCTTCTCGTTTAAAATTTCATGGGTGAAACTAACCCCCGATAAAGGGATTAACTGACAGGGTTGAAAATATCGACCAAACATCTCCCCCTCGAAATAAAAATTAATGTGTGCAAGCGGTTTTTTAAATAACAGGGTATATGAAAAATAGGGGGTGTTTCGTTTTGGCTCCGCCGCTCAGTATATATTTGTCAAAGGATTTACCGGCTTAGCAAAAAGTCGTTAGGAATTTAGAAATTAATTTATCTGTTTGCATCTTGTTTGTTGTTGCAAGTTATAATGTAATTAGTTGAATGCTGTCGGTTAGCACAGATTGTGAATCTTCGCCTCGCAGTGCAGAAGTTCCGGGTTCGAATCCTATCGTAGTCGTTCGATCACGCCTTTAAAATTATTTATAAGTATTAGGAATAGTAATAGTAATAGATTTACGACATAAATAATACAACGTGTCGTACAAATAAGTATAACTAGTAATTGAATACATTATAAAAAGATAATAACTACTAATCCGTAGTAACGTTTTTGAGCAGGCTAAATTCCTGACCGATCCGTCCTTTAGAGGGGGCGTTAAGCCGTTGGGCTCATGTACACTGCGATGTTAGTCACGTTAGTATCTCTAGACAGTTTACAAAAGACAGCTGACTGGCAAAATGTTTAGGTTATTGAGGCAATGCTGCTTTATGTGCCAGTAATTTGCTTTGATGGTAAAAAATACAAATGATAGCAAAACACACACACGTATTCTTGATAACCATGTTAGGAGTAAAGGCAAAGTTTGCAATGGAGGTTAGTAATATTATTTCAAAAATCAGTAGTTTAAATTAATATTAAAATTATAGTGAAATATAACACAACTCTACCTAAAGAGGTTGGGATAGTTGGTATGCCGCTCTGTCCTGTCCATAAAAGCCCAGAACCTATATATTTTGACCAACCTGAAGGACCTGAGAATACTATTGAATCCAACGGACAGATAGAGAAAGTCCAGCGGCAGCAGACACAGGCAGTCTATATAAAATGTGGTGGAATTCATATAGTGATGGCGTAACTTGGTCGAGTCAGTCTGCAGAACGCCGTCTTCCAGGTAGCCCGTCCGAAAATGGAACATGATGTCTACCAGGTACAGGAAATCCGCGAAGTAGTCCAGGCAGAACCAAACCAGGATTGTATTCGCTTGAAAAAAAAAGCGCACACAATAATAATGGTAATAATTATGACACAGTAACATGTTTTAATTGCACATAGAAAGTAGTTACAACAAACCAATTTAACAAAAGTATATACAAGTTTATTAATAATAGTAAGTGCTGGATTTAAACTTAATAGCGGTGTTAGAGTAACAGATTTTTAATATTTTAAAGTTGAGTGCGCGTTAAAGAAACTACTTCATTTGTAAACCTACCACAGTGAAAAAAAAAATCTGTTTTCTTATTTTTCTAAAAAAGTAATTATTAATATTCACATAACTTATATGATTTAGTAATTTTCAGCAGTACAGGGTTAACTTTTCCACCTTTTAAAAGTGCCATAGGAAAGTTTTAGTTACAACATAAAACATATATTTATTAGGAACATATTTTTGAATAATTCTAACAAAAACAAACATATGCGATATGAAAAACTGAAGCCAAATTGATTTTAGTCTTCCTAGTATTGCCAATCGTTAAAACAATAAAAAATTAATAAATCAATTAAAAAATAAATGAAAAACTTGTGAAAAATAATAGAAAAACAGAAAAATTTGACATGTATTTAGCAAAATATGTTGGAAAAGTAATGACTATATAAAATAATAAAAATTGACAAACGAAACAAAATAATACACAAAAACTACACACGTACTTTTATTACCAATTTATGTTAAAACATAAGCAAACTAAGAAATTAAAAACCTAGTTAGTGTCCGCAAAAATTTTATAAGATTTTTTGCACGCGTATTTAGGTACCGTTCGATAAAATTACAGACATGATGATCTGAGGGATAACGTAAAAAACGAGGTTTATTAAATTTGGCAAATTTGTTTGCGAATAGCTCAGATGAGTTCGTTACGCGGCCCCCAATCTAGCTTTGGTCATATGTCTCTTGACCACAGGTCATTTGCTCCTAAGTTAGTGCATCTTCAGTGATTTTTAACTAAGTGTTAGGCCAGTGAGAGACAATCGAACCATTTTTTGAAATACGTATATACATATATACAGACACTCACACATATACATATATATATATATATATATATATATATATATATATATATATATATATATATATATATATATATATATATATATATATATATATATATATATATATATATATATATATACACATACAAATATATAAACCTAAGATGGTAGACATGGATAATGACGTTCACAATATATGTTTAGCCTAGCTTTTATAATTAATTTTTATTTATTTTTTCCTTCAATTCACTAGGAATAAACAAGGATACATTTCTTCATGTCAAGTGTTCGAGTGGTCGATCTTGGCAAATTTTCTTTTGACAAACAAGAAAGGCAGGGGAAACACTTAAAGCTTAGACGCATAGGATTTTTTAATAATACAATAAGTAAAAATAGATATTGTGGCGGTGGTTCCGACCGCAGTGTTTCCGTCAACACTACTCTATGTTTCTGCATAAATACTCTTGACAGTTAAACGTTGCGTTACGTTATGCGACAGTTATCTGTCAAGAACTACGATATAAGAGACACCAGGCGATCTCTCTCTCAGCTCTCTACCAATCGCTACAAACAACACACGTCCTTCACGCTCGATCAGTTATCCGCTATGTACTCGTGTACTGTTGTAATTGTTATAAAGTGTATTATAGTTAAATGTATCATATAGTTTATTCAGTTAGTGAAGTAATAAAGTTATATTAAATGTTTACGTATGGATTTAATATCAACAAGTGCAATTAACTTCTATATTGGTGACCCCGTGCCGCAAGCCGAAGATGCCGAGCCTGATGTTCCAGCCGACGTCGCCTAACTTCCACGCACGTGCTCATGCCCACAGAAAACGAATATCTAAACAGGTCAGTCCTTTCTAATTTAAAAATTATCTGATTTTTTTCACAATGGCCGAAGATTCTTTAAGCAGCAATATCATGGCAAGGGTTGCAATAAAATTACGTCCTATATGGAGACGTAACGTGAAAATCTGGCAGATGCAGGTTGACGCCCAGTTCGATATATCGCAGATCAGTTCTGAAAAAACAAAATTCAGTCATGTACTCGCTATACTTGATCCTGATGTCGCAGAGTCAATTTCAGATTTTTTAACCCAACCATTATCATCAACCCCCTATTCAGATCTAATGAAACGTCTTTTATTCGAATTTGAAGAGTCCGATAGTCGCAAAATAAATAAACTTTTAACAGAATTAGAATTAGGCGACAGAAAACCATCGCATATTTTACGCGAAATGAAGTTTTTAGCCGGTAGTCAGATTGGAGAGGATTTCCTTAAAATTTTATTTCTACAACGTTTACCAGTCAACGTTCGTTCAATTTTGGCTTTGAGCAACGATTCTCTAGAAAATTTGTCGGTTACAGCAGACAAAATCGTGGTATTTTCCGGAGATAAATACAACATGGCTGAAATTCAGTCACGCGAGCCCGACAATCTAGCCAAGTTAGTAGCACCTCAAGATATTCCCAACGGCAGTCATAACTCCATTTGGGTTATTCGAATTTGTTAAAACCCCATTTGGCCTTCGTAATTCAGCACAAACACTTCAAAGATATTTACATTCAATTTTAAGACATCTTGACTTTGTCTACTCCTATCTTGACGATATTCTCGTTGCATCAACCTCTGAAAAAGAACATCAAGAGCATCTAGCAAAACTTTTTCAGACACTTCAAGACAACGGCATCCGTATCAATTCATCTAAATGTGAATTCGGAGTGTCCGAAATTTCATTTTTAGGTTTTCGTGTAAATAAATCTGGATTATTTCCACTTCCTGAACGTATCAAAGCTATTACCGACCTACCTCTTCCCGATGCCATTGAAAAACTCAGAAGATTTCTAGGTCTCATAAATTTCTACCGTCGTTCTCTTCCACGTGCTGCGAAAATTCTGCAACCACTATTCGACCTCTGTCAGAATCCCCAAAAACGCGACAAACGTAAAATCGAGTTGACTCCTCAGACTCGAGAAGCATTCGAACGTTTGAAAGAGGCACTAAAAAACGCTACACTAATAGCTTATCCGTCTTCTTCGCTACCACTGATTCTCCATGTCGATGCTTCTGATTATGCCGTAGGTGCTTCCCTCCAACAACTACGTGATCAAACACTAGAACCCCTAGGTTTCTACTCTAAAAAGCTTACTTCAGCCAAAAAATCTTACAGCACCTACGATCGCGAACTTCTAGCCGCTTATAAGGCAGTTAAATACTTTAGATATACCCTAGAAGGTCGCCATTTCACCATTTATACGGACCACAAACCTTTGACATACGCTTTTGAACAACGCGTCGATAAAGCATCTCCAAGGCAACTACGACATTTAGACTTCCTAGGTCAATTTGCCACAGACATTCGCTACATACCAGGTCCTACAAACATTCCTGCAGACTATTGTTCTCGCATTGAAACAACTTCACTTTCTTCCACTGTGTCACTCCAAGAAATTGCGCAAGCTCAGTCATCTTGTGAGGAACTCAAACACCTTCTGCAGTCTAAATATTCATCATACAAATTTCAAAACATGCCGCTTGACAACGGATTGAATCTTATTTGCGATTCTTCTTCAAAGAAACTTCTCCCATTCATTCCGCTCAAATTTCGCTGAAAGATTTTCGATTCTATCCACAATTTATCTCACCCAGGCATATCAGCTTCAGTCGATCTGGTCCAGGATAGATTTTGTTGGCGCAAATTGAAACGCGATGTATCTCTTTGGTCTAAAACTTGCATTCCCTGCCAGAAAGTCAAGATATGGAGACACACTTCCAGTGCCATTGGACAATACACCCCAGCCATGAGAAGATTCTCGCATATAAATGTTGACATTGTGGGACCATTACCACCATCACAAGGTCAACGCTGTCTGTTAACAATAATAGACAGATTTTCTCGATGGCCCGAAGCAATTCCATTATCAGATATTACAGCAGAAACAGTAGCGAACACTATTTTATCATGCTGGATCTCTCGTTTCGGTGTTCCGCAATACATCACCACAGACAGAGGTAAACAATTCGATTGCCACCTTTTCACACACCTCACTAAAACACTACGTGCAGACCACATCAAGACCACAGCTTACCACCCAGCAGCAAATGGTGTAATCGAGAGATGGCATAGAGTTCTGAAACAGACCTTGAAAGCTCATATGGACGAAAACTGGCTCTCTAAATTGCCAATTGTGTTACTAGGATTCAGATCGTACATAATTCCAGAATATCGCTCAACACCCGCTGAGATAGTCTACGGAGAATCAATCAAACTTTCCACCGACTTTTTCAACAGCACACAAGCTCATGATGTTCCACCACTTATATCTCAGCTGAAAGAAGACATAAGGAAACTTCGACCAGTACATTTTAAACATTATACTGCAAAAAAGATATTTGTCCATCCTAAGCTTATGGAAGCTTCTTTTGTTTTTGTTCGCATTGATATTCCGCGAAAAACCCTCGAACCAGTTTATGACGGCCCCTTTGAAGTGTTATCTCGAACTGACGAAGTCTTCAAAATCAAGAAATCACACGGAGAGGAGACAATTTCTGTTGCCGTCTTAAACCCGCATTCATTCTTTGTGATAACGAACAGACAACTTTCCAGCCTCAGAGACATCCTAGTGAAACTGAAAGTGACAGTGAAAGTCCAACACCTAGTGAAACTGAAAGTGACAGTGAAAGCCCAACACCTAGTGAAACTGAAAGTGACAGTGAAGTTCCCGTTCAAACTACACGCCATGGACGTAGAGTTCGATTTCCACGAAGATACTTGAACTAATAGCGTTGCCACTGAGAGGGGAGTATGTGGCGGTGGTTCCGACCGCAGTGTTTCCGTCAACACTACTCTATGTTTCTGCATAAATACTCTTGACAGTTAAACGTTGCGTTACGTTATGCGACAGCCAGCTGTCAAGAACTGCGATATAAGAGACACCAGGCGATCTCTCTCTCTGCTCTCTACCAATCGCTACAAACAACACACGTCCTTCACGCTCGATCAGTTATCCGCTATGTACTCGTTTACTGTTGTAATTGTTATAAAGTGTATTATAGTTAAATGTATCATATAGTTTATTCAGTTAGTGAAGTAATAAAATTATATTAAATGTTTACGTATGGATTTAATATCAACGAGTGCAATTAATTTCCATATATATATATATATATATATATATATATATATATATATATATATATATATATATATATATATATATATATATATATATAATAGCTAAATTAATAGAGTGTCGCAAAGAGAAAAGAAAACAGAACCATTTTCCAAATTAGGTTAAATTATAGAAATTATTTTTTTAAATCAAATATTGATACTGGCTTTGTTTAAAAATGAATTAATTGTATTGTACACTACTATGTCGTCTGTAATGGCCAAACATAATATGCTGGTAGGAAAAGGAGTTTTTATTTGTAGTAAACGAGAAATAAAGTCGTTTCTCTGTAAAATATACAAGCTGCATGCCAAGAAGATGTGGTTTAGAGTTTGTGACGGAACTCTATCACATGAGTAGACCAGTTGGTTCATCAGCTATGATTGCTTTATATAAACGAGAGTCAAATTTCCCATGATTTAATTTTCTTCTTATCAGGGTTGCTGTGATTTTCTTCGAAACAAAAAGTTTTTGTCCACATGGTATAATGGTATAATTTTTATATTCTTGCTCCCATTTCACACGAGCTTTAAGCTTTATGACAGTGACCAAATCTTTTTGCCTGGTAACACTGCCAATATGGGTATTATTTTTAGCTTTTTTCGCCAAACTGTCATCTGCGTCGTTACCTCGAATCCCAATATGTGCTTTTACCCATATAAAATTTACACTTACACCTTGTCTGGTCAATTCTTCGTCCAAGCATCTGATTATGGAACATATAATTTTGTTGTCATATTGTTTGTTAGAAAAATGCTTGCATTTGAGCACTGGCAGTGAGTCTGACAAAGTTGGATCCTTTGTTTGGCTTTCGAGCGCTTTCTAGGGCTTTGAGTATGAAAAATGCTTCAGTTATGAAAATTTTGGCGATATCCTTTAGCTTGCTAGTAAGACTTATGTATCTTACGGGTAGGTATGTATAAAGCACAGCCAGTGGCTTCTCCAGTCTTGCAGCCACCCGTGTAGGTATCTAGATGTTCTGTAAACTTTTTTGTTCCCCAAAATGTCAATTTTGGTTACATTCCATATTTTCGGTCTAAACTAAAATAGTAACGGTTTTGCTGCATCATAGAATCTCAATATTTAGTTCGTACATTAAAAAGCTTTGACTGTATGCAACTGCTAGGTTAAACTTTTTTATAAATTTAAAGCCATCCACTAAAAGAAGATTATTTTTCCTGTGCCACAATTTGTTGATATAATAGTCACTTTGCAGTGCCTTATTGATTAAGCTGAATATCTCTATTTCTTAACCCGTGATACATAAACAAAATTTTTGGGGTAAGAACAGTCTTATGTAAATGTGTGGCTCTTGTGTTTCTGCCAGAAACGCTGGTATAGAATATGACTTATTTATGCCGTGACGCATTCTGGTCGCCTTGTGCTGCAGTCTTGAGGTGCTTAGAGGATTTGTATCTGAGGCACAACCATAGAATATGCCGCCATAATCAATAGTTAGCCGGACATAATTTCGATAAAACCTAATGCATGTATATGCTCCCTAAGATGTATTACTGAATGCCCGTATTAAATTTATGTCCTTTTCGCATTTGACTTTTATGCAGTTAGCGTGTCTCGTCCGTAGCAATTTTCTGTCCCGGATAATGGCCTAGCATGTGTATATTCGCTCGAGACGCGTATGGAGAAATGGCTGATCATTTGTGTGACGTGCGTAAATATGGATATATGTGTTTTCGGTACATAAATAGGAACCATTTTCATGTAACTAAGAGAGGCATAAAGGCTTGAAGTTCACTAACGCATTTATTTTGAGATGTTTACCCAGTGTATATATATATATATATATATATATATATATATATATATATATATATATATATATATATATATATATATATATATATATATCTAACAAGGTTATCGACATATTGGATGCATCCAATTTCTTCTGTTAGTAGGGTTATACAAATCAGCAGTATAAAGGTTAAATAGAATTGAACTTAGTATTGTGCCTTGGGGTGCACCAATGTTAAATAACCTAGGTCCGTGCCAATAGTTATAACTGTCGCGAATGTAAACATTTCTGTTGGTAAATAATTCTACTGTATTAGCAGATAATTTTGTAGATAATGAGGACATTAAGGTTGACACTGTTGTACGCCCCTTTTATATCCAGGTATAAGCATGCTATTCATTGATTGTTGTTGCCCTTACTTGGTGAAACTTGTCCATACTGCATACAGACTTGGAGAATACTTCTCTGGCTTCACTGTTGGTTTTTAGTGGTGAAGGACGTAGCCAGCGCGTGAGCTAACTGGAGCAAGTGGCCCCTCGAATTCTGGAAGTTCTAGGATGTTCTTCAATGCTTCTGTGACTATAGTTTCGCTGCTTGAAAGTGCTGATAAGCATGCTAACTAATCATTTTTAGGTAAAGTAACGTACATATCAGTTATCAGTTGACTTGTCGCATTGATTGTACCTTTTCCTCTTCCAAATTCATACTGTTGTAAGGGAAAACAATCTTCAAAAATAATGTTGCCCTAATAGAAACTTTGCTATGCACCGGAATACAAGTTTTCAGGTTTTTGGAAGTATTTACGATTAACATATACGAAAATTTGCCTCCATAACGCACTTTATGCGTTTTGTCTTTTTACCATTTCTCGATGCTTCCTACAGGTGAAAGGCAGATAGATAACTAGCTATATGGCTTTTGATCGTACTTCAATTACTAAAAACATAATATCATGGATGCAACCTAAATTGATGGATTATACGAGTAGTTGGCGTGAGTGACTTTATATTTTTAGGGAGTATTGGCGAATAGTGTTGTGAATACATATATCTTTAGTGAAGTGACAAAATAGACAGAATAGTTATGCATTTTATCTTTCCCAACATACTGATTACCTGTACGCCTGCTTGTCGATGCCTAGGGTTTCTAAAATGGTCGCCAGATTATTGCGTTTAACTTTACTGCAACCAGTATTGGACTTGCATTTCTAATGTTTGCGTAATTTCCATTGCAGGTTAAAAATTAAAGCTCACAGATTGGAGAAAAATATACCCAATTAAACCTAATCTACACTAAACCTAATAAAAATAAATGCGGAAATGCGGGATTAGTTTAGAAGGGGAGAATAAATGTAATAAACTAAAAAAGATGATAAGTAAGTGACGCTTAAATAATACACATACGCATTAAACCTGCCAAACTTTAGCACAGTTAGTAGATTAATAGGAACTAACATCCATAAAACCATCATTTACACATGATCACTACCAGATACAACAAGCTAGCTTGCTGTTAATTATATTCTATATCAAGAAAGCTTAGTTTGCCCAGGTAGTTTGCCCAGGTATAAGTGATTTTTCTTGAGTTAACGTGCGTATGCCTTCGCTGGTTGCGCCATTTTATCGTCTTCGACTCCCTGGTATTTCTATCTTGAAACATTCCTCAAAGTTGTATTTAGGGACAGTAATACTAGCAAAGGGTATTCCATGACCTACTCTACCTTCAGAATCTTGTTAGCTTCTGATAGTATTATCCGTATGGTTATATTACCTTTCGTCAGCCTATATACCACAGAGTGTGCTTCTTTTAGGTGCGTAAGAACTATCTGTTTCATTATTCTTTACCTAATGCTCCCCCTTGCGAAACGTTGCATTGCTGTCCTTTTGCCTGGACGTTGTTGCCTTTTTACTTAGGGTTACTGAAATTTCAGGTTTTGGCCTAATTCTGCGGATCCCTGATCCAACATCTAATTCCGACTTGGATCCATCGGTCTCCAGACTATTTGTGCCGCGACATTTCCTTGTCTTCTCTTCTCCGGTATTTATATATTTAAATTCTCCTGCAAGTTTTATTGAGGAATTGTAATACTACCAATGTGTGTTCCATAACCGATTCTATCTACAAAATCTTGTACAACTTTAAAACTCCATTTCGCATTGTTTGACCTATCATAATTCCCTATACCACAGAGAGTGCTTCTTTTTGTATGAATAAGTGCAGGTAAAATATAACTAACATTAAAATCTAATTCTGAAAATGAACTTCATGCCACACTAAAATTTATAGTTTCACGTAGCTAAGCGCCTTTAAAATTCTACTATTAGATAAACTCACGTATTATTTGTAACTTTTTATATTTTAAGCCTTAACTGGTAGACTACAAGCATATAAGTTGGCAGTAGTATACAAATCTGTCGCTAGACTTAAGTTCCCTTTGTCCACATATGTTATAAGCCCACAGACTGTAAACACAATTAAACACACCAATTTCGCCAGACTGCAACTTTGAAAGGAGCGATTGTAATCTGGCTTCGTAAAAGCACATTGTACAGTTTTATAATCTGGATGTTAGCTAAAATGAAAAGGATTAATATCATTCCGGTAATAATTGTGTAAGCGGAGGACAAAGAAAAACTTTTAATCGATCAAGGATTACACTTCAGCTCAGCAAGTGTTCATTTCGCTGGTAAAGTATCTTGTTTGAAGAGATAAATTAAACGAGAGTTGTTATAAAGTTGAACGACAGGGTGTATAAAAAGCTTTGTATTAGATACAGTCCAATATATTTTGGTTCAATCAATATTGGCCTGGCCTAAAGAAAATGATTAGAAAAAATTCTTATTTTTAAATCTAAATTGCGGCTAAACGCCTCGCCATTAAAATGAAAACAGTAAAAATAGTTTTTAATCTCGCTTTAAACTATTTTTAATGAAAAACATACTAACCTATTTATATAGAACAGATTAATTATTTTTATATTTTTACTTACTACTTTACTTGTGTTTCATTGGGTTTATATGCCGTGATCTGCTAATATTTAAACCTTAGGTTTGTGTACAGTTGCAGTATACAATCTAGAACCTACCTAACAGTGCTTTTTTAGGAGTGCCTATCCGATCCATATATCAAGTTGTATGTTCAGTGTCATTCTTTTTATCGTAAAAGTTAAATATTAAAGCTTTTTTGATTTTAGAGTAAAATTATAGAAATCGTTTGCAGCGAAAAGTTTGTTTCATTACAAAAAAAGACTAAGCGAAAAGTAAAATTTTATAGTCTCTATAGAAATCCACTGCAAAGTCTTTTGACAGTCAATTAATAGCTAATGGCTCAGCATCGATCTGCTCTAAAATTTTTTTTTACTTATTTAAATCGTAATTATCGAGAAGTTCCGACGGCCGCACGCTCTAAAAATTTTAAATCCATGATTTTACATCAGACGTAAGTAGATAGTGCGACACTTGGACGCACTCATCTGAGCCGCCTCATTGGTCGTGACGTCACAGGAGTGGGGGTGTGACCTCTCCCCCTTTGTGCGCATGCCAGTCACATGACAGTCGACAGGTGACAGATGATAGTTGACAGTTGGCAGATGACAGGTGACAATTGACATGTGTGCCAGATGTCACAAGATGGCACTCCCGTCGCTTTGTTAAGGTTATTAAGGCCCTCCCGTGTTGATTTTGAAATTAGGTCTGATATATAAGCCCCGCGTGTTGGTTCCCGCCTGTCAGTTGTTTGCGTGGTTAGGTATCTCGTCTGACAGTGGTTTTGTTGACGTATAAACGGCCACGTGTTAATTTTGAGGTTATGGACATCCCAGGTGTTGGCAGTTGCTAGGTTAGGTCTGACATATAAGCCCCATGTGTTCGTTCCTGCTTCTCAGTTTTTGCATGGTTAGGTTTCTAGTGTGAGTTGTTGTATTGACATATAAGCCCTCACGTGTTAATTTTGAGGTTAGGTCTCTGTTAACGTCTAAGCTACCACGTGTTATTGCTTTGTTTGTGGTTAGTACTTTAGAGCGAGGATATGGTGTAGCGCTATTTTGTTGGCAGTTGACAGGTGTTTAACATATATGACATTTCAGGTCTCTCCTGTTGTCAGTTGTTTATCTTTTATTTGGTGTTTGACAGATGGCGGGTTGAGGTTATGTGTACTTGTCATGCGTCAGGTGTCTTGTTTCTGGTTACCATGTTGTTAGTTATATTTAAGTGGATATGCAGAGTAGGACCGGTACATTGGCCAGCTCGGTCACCTGACTTTACAAAAGTGGACTTTCATTGTGGGGCCATGTTAAGGGTATCGTACATAAGAAACCCGCAACAACAAAAGAAGATGTGAAGAATGTCAATGCTACAATATTGTATCGATGTTGGTGGGGGTCACTTTGAATACCTAATGTGATTAATTTAATGTCTTTATTTCCGATTTAGTTCATGCTCTTTTGTTAGTGCTGTGTTAAAATAAAAAAAATATATTTTCTATGGAACTAGAAAATTTAAATTTGATAGGTATAATATGTAAGTACTCCAAGTCTCTTTAAAAAAATTGTGTTACATATTTTATGAAAGCTACAACAGTTTTTCAGAAAAAAAAAGTTACAAAGGGAATGTACCTGCCAAATTATAAATATGGCAGGTATTTTTCCTTATTAATTGCTTGGATGGTTTCGTTTTAGTCAACCCAATCAAACTAGCTTTTGCAAACAATAAGCAACAAAAAAGCGTTTTTAAAACAAATTTTTAGGTATCAGCGAAGTTCATTATGTTATTTTTCTTTAACTTAGTACCCACGCTGCGTTTACATAGGTTTTACTATGGTTCAATATTGAAGATTCTAGCTTAACAAAATTAAAAAACATTTTTTAAGACGCAATATCTGTCAAATTATTTAAGTTACTGAAACGATAACTTACAACTTAAAAGACCATAGATAGACGTTTTTGTGTACCAATTTTCAAGTCTTTTGATCAAAGAAAAATAAAGTTATTCTATATTAATAATAAAGTAAACCTCGACATCACTTCAAACTCTGTAATGCAATATCTACAATGTTGGACGAAGACAGATGACATTATCTGTACTGCTATGCTATTTAAATAACTCGTAGATAAAACCCTAAACAATGGAAGTCACAATCGTTGCAAGATATCAGATGTAGGACGTTGTGATGTACAACAGGGACGCCATCTCGATGCGGAACCAGGTAGTATGTTGTCACGACAGCTCTAGTTAACACAAAATGTTATATATAGAGACTGCGTACAACCATTGACGTTAGATGATACCGCTAATTTTTAACAGCAGCGGGGTTGCCATTTGCCACAATTCCTATCTGAATTTGAAGATATGAGAAAAATGTATACTAATAAATAAAAAATTTAATGAAAGTGACTCAATTTGCTTAAAAGCAATCTAGAACTACGTTTTATTATATATATATATATATATATATATATATATATATATATATATATATATATATATATATATATATATATATATATATATATATATATATATATATATATATATATATATGTATATATGTATATAATATATAGGTACTTATTGTTAACTTTTCGTTTTAACTCTACACGTGGTGCATGGAAAATTTGGAGTAAATGAAACTACGTAATATAAAGTAGGTACATAGTATAAATTATATAAAAATTATATAAACAGATGTACAGGTTAGATTATTCAAATTTTAATTTTAGCAATAGTAAATAAGTGTTGAAAAGAGTTTAAGTGCCTTATGGTAGCGAGTTTTCATAAAATTATTTCAAATAGTGATAACTCAATTTCCCATTAAAGTAGAATCTCCAGTTTTGATACAGAGTAAAGCCTATGTAAAAGCAGCGTGGGTACTAGATTTAAAAAATAACACAATGAGCTTTACAGATAATTACAAATTTGTTTTAAAACCCTCTTTTGTTATTTTGTTTGCAGAAACTGGTTCGATTGAGTTGAGTAAAATGGATCATCCAAGCGATTAATACGTAAAAATACTTAACTACCACCTTTAATTTCACACATTCCTTTTGTAAATGTAATTTAAATTTTCTGTAAATTTGCAGATTATCACATGGGGGTGTTAAAATTATTTTTTTCAGAAACATGCTTAGAACCCGTTTTGGATGCCCAAACCACAAGAAAATTTCCTTGCAAACAGCCCACAAGAAAGTTACAAGAGCAGGAGTGAATAGGGGTTCTGGGCGGGGAAGAAGATAAAAAGGAAATGTGAGCAGAAAGTGCAAAATAAACAGCTTAGTTGGACCTCTGTAAGCTACCTTTATCCTGTTTTGCAGCTACACCTCCTTAAAATCCTGTTTACCTCGGGCAGTACCTCTAGATTCACCGCAGGTCCCGTAACTTTCTTAGTGGTTGTTCCTAAGAAAATTTTCTTGTTCAAATTGTTCTTGTTTATGCATTGAGAAGGACTGTAGGCATGCAGAAGACGAAGGAGAACCCCTAGACGAAGCAGCGAACCAAGATTTTCAATTTATATTTAAATTGTTATCTCATTTAATGTTTTTAAATAATTTTCCAAAAATGATTTTGAGGTTGCCCTGTTTGTCAGTCTTACATAGTAAGCTGCAATATTTAATCATTTTGAAAAAGTATGGATTCAGAAACAGTAAATAAGTGTTGAAGAGGGTCTGGGTGCAGCAAGTATGTTATGGTAGCTAATTTTGGTAAAAATATTTCAAATCCGATAACTCAATAAATTTCCCATTAAGTTAGAATCTTCAATCTTGAACCATAGTAAAACCTATGTAAACGCAGCGTGGGTACTAAACTAAAGAAAAATTACATAGTTAACTTCGCTGATACCTGAAAATTTGTTTTAAAAAAACCCTTTTTTGCTTATTATTTGCAAAAACTAGTTTGATTGGGTTGACTAAAACGAAACCATCCAAGCAATTAATAAGGAAAAATACCTGCCATATTAATAATTTGGCAGGTAGATTCCCTTTGTAAATATTTTTTTTTCTGAAAAACTGTTGTAGCTTTCATAAAATTTGTAACACAATTTTTTTAAAGAGGTTTGGAGTACTTACATATTATACCTATCAAATTTTTTTTACATAATGGCTAAACGGGACTCTAAAACAGATCTCCAAGATCCATTTAAATTTAAAGAATTAGTTTTAATAATATATCTTGTGTACAATTCTTATGAAAATTCACTACTATAACGCACTTGCTGCGTCCTGAACTTTTATAAATATCAAAAAACTTTCTAAACAAAAGCAGTAGAGAAAGCAGCGGCGCACAGTATAAAATTATTTCGAAATATACAGGATGTTTCGTGTTTCAGGTGCGAAGCAAACTTATGTTTCGTAAATTGGAATACCTATATATTACTTAAAATTCAGAAAAGCCACATTTTCCCAATTCTTAAGATGTAAGGTTTAAATACATTATACGGGGTATTTCAAAAGATATGGATTTTCTTGTATTAAAATTGTAAGTAAATCAACGCTCTGTAGAACAATAGAGTTTGTAGAAATAAATTACGTGTTGGCCAGTTGAGTTTCGGAATATGATTTAGTATCGCTACTTATTGTTATTTATTTATTTATTTATTAGCTTGCGGTTTGTAGACAGGGTGACTCAAAACTCGGATTTTCATTTTCTTTCTTAATTTAAATAGGACACTGTATTTTCTATCACTATGAGATCATATAATATGATACCCCAATTTCTGTTAAGGGTTCCCTATACCTAAAGTGGGTAGTTATCGGGATATTTTCACATTTAGTAGAGGTGATTTAAAATCTAGGATTGTGATGTTTATCTAGTAGTCGTTGGGTTTAAAAGATGATTTTGAAAATTTTGCTATTGTTTGAGAAGATTTGACATTCAAAGTTATTAGAAAAAAGTAAATCAATGTATTAACGCATCATTTTAATTAAATATGGTAACAATGAGAATAACAATACTAACACAGCACTAACAAAAGAGCAAGGACTAAATCGAAAATAGAGACATTAAATTAATCACATTAGGTATTCAAAGTGACCCCCACCAACATCGATACAATATTGTAGCATTGACATTCTTGGACGCTTCTGTAATTCTAGTCTTCACATCTTCTTTTGTTGTTAAGGGTTTCTTATGTACGATACCCTTAACATGGCCCCACAAGGAAAGTCCACTTTTGTAAAGTCCGGTGACCGAGCTGGCCAATGTACTGGTGCTACTCTGCACATCCACTTAAATATAACTAACAACATGGCAACCAGAAACAAGACACCTGATGCATGACAAGTACACATAACCTGACATCGTACTACCTGGCTCCGCACCGAGATGGCGTCCCTGTCGTACATCACAATGTTCTACATCTGATATCTTGCAACGGTTGTGACTTCCATTGTTTAGGTTTTTATCTACGAGTTATTTAAATAGCATAGCAGTACAGATATTGCATTACAGAATTTGAAGTGATGTCGAGGATTACTTTATTATTAATATAGAATAACTTTACTTTTCTTTGATCAAAATACTTGAAAATTGATACACAAATACGTCTCTTTATGTTCTTTTAAGTTAGAAGTTATCGTTTCAATAACTTCAATAATTTGACAGATATTCCGTTTTAAAAAATGTTTTTTAATTTTGTTAAGAAAACTTGGGCATTAAGATCTAATGAACGAACTCATCCAATATATTAACAAAGTAAGGGTAATTCCCAAATTTAGTCCAAATCAGTGAAGTATTTTTTGACTTATCGGTTGGATATATATATATATATATATATATATATATATATATATATATATATATATATATATATATACATATATATATATATATATATATATATATATATATATATATATATATATATATATATATATATATATATATATATATATATAAACTTTTTAACCGACCATGGAAATGGCTCATTTGAAGAAATTTTCCGAAAGTCTCACCATCGATATCTCCCTATTAGTAAATTTTCTTAATGAAAATTCACTAAAAGGAGTTATCGAACTTTGTGTGTTGATTGGTATATCCTGTTTATACCGTCATAAGACATTGTATATAATTGTTGTATCAATAAGTAAATCAATGAATAAATGAAGTAGGAAAAGACAGTTGCTTGTATAGGAAGTATTGGGATATGAAAAGGAATACCAGGTAGTAAAGTAAATACCAGGTACATTTTTAAGATGGATATAAACAATGGAAAATCAAAATTTGAGAAATTTGGTATTCCAAAATCTAAAGTATGTAAGTCGCAGATAAGCTGTCAACCTATTTTTAGAACTACGTTTAGCAAAACTATGTCAAAATATTTCACACGTCAAAAACTTTTCTGTATTGACATGTTGCATGATTATGGCCAATAAAGTACCTTATTATTATCTAAAAAAAAATTTTTTTCAATTATTTACACCGATTGGATGCATACTAATAACTTCAAATTAAAATTTTTATCACAAGTAGGCAAATTTCATTAATCACGTGGTGAGAAAATCAGCCTGTATAGCTAACTCTTATTTGATTTTAGTTAATAAAATGTTCTAATATTTACCTAATATTTGAATAAGAAATTGTTACTTACCGTCTATTTCTCTGAAGGCAAAGCGGTAAATAATGACCCAGAAATTATAAAGAAAGGCTAAGGAAACGACCATAGACCAGTAATAGCACAGCCTGCCCGCAGGGTCGAACACGAAGGACCAGTTGGGTGCACCCGTCCGAAGTCTTGAACTGTAGGAGTCTACTCTTCTGAACCCGTACCGACTGAAACATACAATTGAAAGACCCTTTTCAATGAACAGCACAGCATTAGTGCTTACAAATCCGAAGATGCCTGATAAATCTCCTAGAGGTTCTATCAACTATTTCTACCTAACTGATTAAGGAGCTTAAGCTGATTTTCTCAGTATTAATCTGGGGTGGTTTTAGTCTACAGGACACTAAGATATTTTATTACTAATTCGAAGCAAGTGAATCTAGAACGAGAATTCGTAGTTATAACGTTTTCTTTTATTTTTACTTAACTTAAAAATTGTAATATTGTGTGCCTTCAAAGTATTTTTAACTAAATGAGAAACCTACAACCGCAACAATTACTTCTGAGTAATTGCGCCTGCACAGTTTTCACACATAATGAGATTATTAAAAAGATGAATGACTAAAAGAAACTGTTTTACTTGAAAGAAAACAAATAACTTGTCTACATTTTCCCGACTTTGGTTTTATTAAACATAACTTTATTACAATTTTTTTTTTCGCTTAAACCTCGTAAAGATTGTCAAAACGTATATAAAACATAATTTGGTAACGAATTTTTTTTTGTCTGTATGTCTGTGTGTTGGTAGCCACGATAACTTTAGAACGAATTGAGATATCGTCTTCAAATTTCGTTCACAGTTAGCAGCCGGCAAACGAACGGTTCGGTTTTTTTTTCCCTCAGGGCTCGTCCGCGGCCTTGCCGCCCCGATAGCACCGCAACCCTTGGTTGATTGTGCATACCCTTAGTCTTACTCCACCCATTCCAAGATCACTGTGCCTTGAACTAGTCTGCACAGCGATTGGTAGGGTGAAGTTTTATATTGCTCTGTCTCCGGTCCAGGGTGACCGTAGATCAGTTGTCTTTTCCGGTCCAGAGCTATACACTCACACAAGATGTGCTGGGCTGATTCCTCCCCCTCGCCGCAGAGTCTGCATGCGAGGTCCCCTTCGAACTGCCCCATTTTATGCAGGTGTTTCTTGACGGCCATGTGTCCCGTCAAGAGACCTGTTGTGTTTCTGAGCTGTCCTCTGCTAAGGTTTAGCAGCTCCACAGCTCTCTTTGAACTGGGTCCGTCAATTATTGACTTCCCATGTCTGAGCCCTGGACAGTCCGCCCAGTACACCTTGTGTTGGTTTCTGACCCAGCACTTAATGGCTCCCCTGGCAGTGCTCTTTGACACGCCCAGAGCCGGTTCTGGTCCCATAAATGGTTCTGCTGACCCTCTCTTCGCGAGACTGTCAGCTTCTTCATTGCCTTTAACCCCCGAGTGACCCGGCACCCAGATGAGGGTCACCTCATTCTGCCCCGCCAGGTCGCTCGTCTCGTCTCGGCACTCACTGACCAGCCAGGAATTTACCCGTGGGATACTTAGTGCCTTAAGGGCTGCCTGGCTGTCTGTGGCTATGAGGATCCGCTTGTTGGTGTAGCCCCTCCTCTTGTTCTCCCGCACACAGTGCAGGATGGCGTACATCTCGGCCTGAAACACCGTTGCATGGGCTCCGAGGGAAATACTATGACTTACCCTCGGTCCTTCCGAGTAAACACCTGCCCCCGTCCCACGCTCCCCGCCAGATCCGTCCGTGAACCAGACGAGCGCGTCCCGTGGCATGCCCGGCGTCTCCTCCCGCCATGCCTCGCGATCAGGGATTTCCACTGTAAAGTTGTTTTCCCTGCACATTCGCGGGCTCGCGAAGTCTGACCTCATTTCAAGCATGGGCTCCTTCACGATCTCCTGAATTTTGCAGTGGCCCCTGAAGCCTGGGTTGATCTTCAGTCTACCATTGCAGGCTAGTCTGTATAGTCCTAGCCTCGCCTCTCCCATAATAACTAAGTGTAGGGGGGGTAGATCCAGCAACACCTCCATGGCGGCTGTTGGGGTTGAAGACATGGCCCCTGTGATGCCTAGGCAAGCCATCCTTTGGATCTTGCCTAGTTTTTGTTTGGCACTGGATTGTGTCACCTTAGGCCACCAGACCAGTGCCGCATATGTTAACGATGGTCTGACCACCCTTGTGTACAGCCAGTGGGCCATACTAGGTCTTAGTCCCCACGTTTTTCCATATAGCCGCCTAGTGACGGCTAAGGTCATGACTGCCTTACGCAGTATTTTTCCAATGTGGCCATTCCAGGTTAGCTTAGAGTCCAATACGACCCCAAGATATTTTACCTCCCTGGCGATTGGAACGCTCCTACCGTATAGAGTGAGAGTTCTGTGGCTTTCACACTTCCTCCTCCTCGTAAACGGCACGACGGTTGCTTTCTCGGGGCTCACCCCGAGCCCTTGATCAACCGTCCACCCTTCCACCACTTTCAGTGCAGTCTGCATACGCTCCCACACTGCCTGTGTGACCTTTCCTCGGACTATGATGACAATGTCGTCCGCATAGCCCTGTACCTCATACCCCCCTCCCGAGAGCCTCCCCAGCAGGCCGTCCACGACTAGACACCAGAGCAAGGGAGACAGAACGCTCCCCTGCGGACACCCCGCCGCGACCCCCGCCAGCAGAGTCCCTCCCGCGAGTGAGGTGAACACCGCCCTGTCCCTGAGCATGGAACCGATCCACCTGCAGCAGGTCTCCTCTATTCCACGCTCCCGGGCAGCTGCCAGAACCGATCCGAACGAGGTGTTGCTAAAGGCCCCCTCTATGTCTAGGAAGGCCCCCAGCGCCACCTCCTTGTTCTCCAGCGTATTCTCCAGTTTCAGCACCAGTTGGTGCAGTGCTGTTTCTGTTGAGAATCCTGCTCTGTATGCATATTGTCCGCAGTGTAGAGGATATGCTTCCAGTACACCGCCCCTAATGTGCCGGTCGAGCAGTTTTTCCACTGTTTTCAGCAAGAAGGACATGAGACTTATTGGCCTCAGGGACTTTGCCTGGTCTGTTGGACGCCCAGGTTTAGGCATAAATACAACCCTGGCCAGTCTCCATGCCCTCGGAATGTACCCCAGAGCCAGGCTGGCCCTCATAATGAGGGTAAGCACCGGCGCCAGTATATCTATCCCCTGTTGGAGCATGATGGGCATTATTCCATCAAATCCCGGCGATTTGTATGGCTTAAAGCTGTTAATGGCCCATCTGATTTTGCTCCAGGTAACCACCTCTTTAGCGACTGTCCAGTCTACTCTAGATGCCCGCCTATAAGGCGCCTCTATTTCTGAGTGTTCCCAGTCCGGAGGTGATTGGTTTATTATGTTACAGCCGGGGAAGTGCGTCTGGAGTAAAATTTCCATAGTTTCCTCACCCGAGCTTGTAAAGCCTCCCGTGGGTGTTCTAAGGGAGCCTATGTTAGTCTGAGGGCCCTTAGACAGGATCTTGTGTAGTCGAGCACTCTCGGACGTGTTTTCCACTTCTTCGCAGTGCCTCCTCCACGACTCCTTCTTGGCGTCCCGCAGTCTTTTGTTATAGGTCGATAGGGCCTGTCTATATTCATCCCATGCTCCCGACCTTTTGGCCGCGTTAAACAGCTTACGAACCTGCGTCCTCCTTTGCCTGAGGTCCTCGTTCCACCACGGGACGTTCCTGGTGGACACCCTCATTTTCAGGGGGCAGTTGGCGTTATAGGCCGAGGTAATTGCGTCTCGCAATTGGACTGCTGCAATCTCGAGGTCTATTGAATTTTTTATGGTACTCTTAACCCCCCTCAGTTCCACAGCCAGGTCTGCCCTGTAGGCTTCCCAGTCCGCCTTGCGGGGGTCCCGGTACCATACCGTTTCTCTTTCGACTTTGGCGACTTCAAACCGGATGTATCTGTGGTCTGAGCTACTCACTTCCCCAGACACAGCCCAGCTTTTAACAAAGTCACCCAGAAACTGGGTGGAAACTGTTAGATCTAAAACTTCCTCACGCCGTGTTGTGACGAAGGTCGGTTTATTACCTCTATTCAATATGTCTAAATTAAATTTCATAAAGAATTGTAAAAGTGCCTCACCCCTAGAGTTTGTGTCCGAGCTACCCCACAACTCATGGTGCGCATTCGCATCCATGCCGATTATGGTCTGCCATCCACCTGCTCTGCTACCCACCATCAGCTGCTCCAATTCGTTGGGTGGAGGAGGGTCCGTGCTGTCCCCTGGCAGATAGGCTGACGCGACAGTAATGTCCCTCAGCCCATCCGCTCCTCCACATCGGATTTTGATCGTTGCCAGGTCCCTGGAACAGAAATTCATTAGAGGGAGAAACTCTATCCCTTCCCTGACAAAAATGCAGGCCCTCGGGTTCTCGCTGGATCTGCTGTAGATGAGCTTTCCAGTAGCTCCGCCGAGTCCCTTGATCTCTCCTTTATAGGAGTGCGGTTCCTGGATGAGGGCCACATCCGTGTTCCTCAGAGCCATTAGTAGTCCGGCCGTGGCTGCCCTACTGTGTTGGAGGTTGACCTGAAGGAACCTAAGTCCCATTAACCCTTAGTTGCTTCCCCAGTGGGCGGAAGCTAACCCTTCCCATGCCCCAGAATGCCTTGAAGGAGGTTCCTTCAAGGGCTCTGTAAGATGTTGGGTCGATCGAGAAGGCGAGCGTCTGTCCTTTCTCCTCTGCCTTCCTGCTTAGAACCGACCAGTGTTGCGTCCCCAGTTCAGGGTTTTGGATCTTAAGTCTGCTGATCACCGTCTCCTGCGGGACGGTGTCAGGAATCCGTACGATGACCTTGCGTCTCTTTGGGAGTTCCTTGGGCTCGACGGCTGTCAAGTCCGCCCCCTCCCAAATCTGACCGAGGCCCCCGATCGTTTTCCGCAGCCAGTCCCGCGACTGCGGGCCGGCACACGTTATCCAGAGGATGCCCCCCGTCAGACGCGTCCGGTGGAACTGAGGCGGGCTCTCCCCTTCCTGAAGAGAGTCCACTGCAGCTACCACCGCAGCCTGGATCAGGTCCGCCTTCCCCTGGTCTAGCGTGACCTCAGGATGGCGTCTGTCAATCACCGCCATCCCGAGGCCCTCAGCAGCCTCCCTGTAAGAGCCAGTCTGCGCCGGTGTTGCGGCCTTGGTTCCTTTGGGAGGTCTGTCTGTAGTAGGCGTGCTAGAGCCAGAGCGCGGCGTCTTCCGACTCGCACTCTCCTCTTGCGCCTTTACAGGCACCCTGGCCCTTTTGGAACGTCTGTCTGTAGTGGGCGTGCTAGAGTTCGAGCGCGTCCTCTCCTGACCCGCACTCCCCTCTTGCGCCTTTACAGGTCTCTCGACCGTCCAGGTCCCGGCCGCCATTTTTTGCGCCCTCCGGAGCTTCTTTCTTTGCGCCCCGGAAAGACGCTTGGACTGCCGGGGCAGTCCCTCTACTCTAACAGTAGAGTCCTCACTGGTGGAGGGGCCCCCGGAGTCCGCGGAGCTCGCCGCCCTCCGGTGGGACCCAGCCTCCAGCTTGGGTGTCGGGGACAGGTCTCTGGCCGAAGCTACCCCCTGATCCCCCGTATCTACGCCGGTCGTGGGACCTCCAGAGTCCGCTTCCGCCCCCTGGCTCGTCTCCGTTTCCGGGATAGACTCAAGGCACAAGTCTGTAGCCGGAGCCACTCCTCGAGCCTCACTGGTTTTGGTTTTGTATGTGTTTATTATCTTCATGTTGTTCCCACGAGAATGGGGGAAATACTGTCCACACCATCAGAACCCCCTGTGTGGTGCAAGGCGGCTTACTCTGCAGGGTTGCCTGGTACTCCAGAGGTTCCGTTCACGACACCATCGCCCTGGTGCCATCCATCCATAGGCACGGGTCACGTGACACCGTAGATTGGGGGAGTTTAGTTCGACCTCCTTGTCTAGATCCGTCATGTTTAGTTATTAGCAGGGTCACCTCGTGCAGGATGCGGATTTTTACCGCGCATGACGGTCTTGGGGAAAGCTTCATCGGGAGTTTATGTTGTTATTTCCACTTCCTCAGCTTGCCCCCTGGAGTCCTTTGGCCCGCGACTCCTTAACCCCACGGTTCGGTTTGGTTTCGGGTAAAATCGCTCGAGGGGATAGGGAATGAATGCGTGGTGATTTGGTGAATTTTTTTTTTTACAACTCTAGTAATATAATGGTTTAGGGGTTGTTTATTGGAAAACCTTCAATTTCATCAAACATCTAGTATTCTGTACTGAAAATGAATTAGAGGTTGAATGTGTGGGAGTGGAATATCGGTGACAAAATTTCGAATTTTTTTTTTTTTGCCAAAACAAGTCTCACAACATATATAAAACTTGATTTTGTAACGAAAATTCTGTCTGTCGTTCTGTATGTCTGTTAGTAGGCGCAATAACGTTCGAAAGAATCGAGATATCATCTTCAAATTTGGTATCCAGTTAGCACCGACAAAGGAATGCTTCGAGTTGTTTTTTGGGTAAGATCGCTTCAGAGGAGAGGAGATAAATGAGAGGTGATTTGGTGAAAATTTGCATTTTTTGGCTAAACCCTCGAGTAATATATCGTTTCACAAGTTTATGTGTACAGGAATACAAATATTTTCTTCGTGGTCAAGGCATAGACCCTAGATTCATTTCATGAGAATGTTTTCCTGGGGAGAGTAGTTTATCAGAGCTATATTGAAGTTATGAATAATTGGCAGCACTATTTTATTATGTGATTTTATTACGATATTTACTTTGCAATATACAACACGCAAATATTGTCAGTCTCGGTAGACTAGCGAGTGGGGTATTGTCTCGCTCTGCAATCACTTAACTTATGATTCCGTGCACGCTCTGAAATAATAACCACTAGGGCAATGTAACTGAGTTTGCACCAGGTACGTACTACCTTTCGTAGGGGAAGTACGCTGCGAGATCTTAGGCACTAAAAGATTCTTACCCGCATAACAAACGGTAAGGAAAAAATTTAAATATTAATAAGATCAATTGGCAGCAGTATTTTTTATGTGGTTTTCTTGAGATATTTACTTTGAAATATATAACGAGCATTTTTAGCAGTCTCAGTAGACTAGCGAGTAGAGTTTTGTCTCGCTTTGCAGTCACTCAACTTCCCCGTGCGTGCTCTGAAATAATAACCACTAGGGCATATGATTCTTCTCCACATCAATTACCTTCTCTCTAGCACATCCAACCCAGTTCACAGTTACGCGGACGACAGCACCCTCCACTCAAATATACAATATTCAAAGCCTGTCTCTTTAGCCCAATTAGATGAGGATTGCAGACTCATGGAGGGTTCTGTCTCCGTGGATCTCCAAAAATATTATATTGGGGAAGTAAAAATCTTGTACAATTGAACCCCACCAAATCTCAGTCTTGCTTTCTTTCTCATAAGAGATACAGCAGCTCTAGACCCATCACAATGAACAACTAAGTTATTCAAACTAATGAGTCCTTTTCACTTGTTGGTATTTCTGTGGATCGAAATATCAACTGGCACCAACATGTCACATCAATTGTAGAAGCGACTGCTAAGAAATTAGGTTTCCTCCACCGGGCTCGCAAATACTTTTCACCAGCTAATCTCTATACCTTATATACTTCACAAATAAGGCCAAACCTCGAATACTGCTCCCACATCTGGGGTAACGCTGCCACTTCTACACTCGCTATCCTGGACTCTATTCAGAAGATAGCTATACGTATCATCGGTAACCCTACCCTCACCCAAAGGCTACCATCACTTGCCCGTCAACGTGCCGTTGGTGGCCTCTCTCTCTCTCTCTCTCTCTCTCTCTTTTATAGATATTTGCATGGGCACTGCTCAGAGGAGCTTACTTCCATAGTTCCTCCACCTGCTATCCCCAACAGATCTACCAGGGCAACAGAGCGAATGCACCCTTTTACTGTCCAGGTCTCCAGACATATAACATCTTGTTATGCCCGCTGTTTTGTCCCGAGGACTTCGAAGTTATGGCATTTCTTGCCGGCACACGTTTTTCCTTCTCCTCCAAACATCCAAACCTTCAAGGTCAGAATTAACAAGTTGCCTCTTTCCTCCTTGTTGACACCCACGGTACGATAGTATTTAGGCTGTAAGCCCTCGTGATGTGTTGTTGAAATATAAAAAAATGATACTGGGTTTGCACCAGGTACGTACTACAGGTCGTAGTGGAAGTACGCTGCGAAATTTTAGGCACTAAAAGTTCCTTACCCTCATAACAAACGGTAGGGAAAAAATTAAATATTAGTAGGATGAAATTGTTCGCCGTCATTGGTTGTATAAACAAAAATAGGCTTACGTTAAGTATATTACAAGAGTACAGAGTATTGGGATAGGATAAAAAATACGTCTATAATCTAAGACCTTAAGCTAAAAGCTATTAAAACGGTCGTAAGCTTGATTGAAGTGGCATGATTTCCACATCGTCAATACGTGTGGAGATATGGCATCGGCGACAAAAACTTCAAATTCTTTTTTCGCTCATACTTGCAGAAAGTGTCAAAATATAGAAAACATGATTTTGGAACAAAAAATTTTTGTCAGTCGGTCTTTATGTCTGTCTGTTTGTAGCCACAATAACTATAGAACGAATTGAGATCCATATGGTGAAAATTTATACTTTTTTGTTACAAGTAGAGTAATATAACGTTTGTGGCATTGTTTATTAGAAAACTTTCAATTCCATCAAGCGTCTGGTATTCTGTGGTGAAAATGTATTAGGGGTGGAATGTGTGGTAGTGGAATATCGACAGAAATTTCTTTTTTTTTGCCAAAACGGCGTAAAAAGTCTCAAAACATATAGAAAACTGATCTGGTATCCTGTGCTGAAATTAAATTAGGGGTTGACTGTGTGTGGGTGAAATCTCGGTGACAAAAATTTCGATTTTTTTTTTGCAAAACGGCGTAGAAAGTCTCGAAACATATAGAAAGATTAAATTTGTACCGAAAATTTTGTCTGTCGTTCTGGCGGTTGGTCTGTCGGTCCTTACGTCTGTCTGTGAGTAGGCGCAATAACGTCCGAAAGAATTGAGATATCATCTTCAAATTTGGTATCTAGGTAGCACCGACAAAGGAATGCTTTATGTTGTTTTTGTGTAAGATCGCTTCAGGTGAGAGGGGATAAATGAGAGGTGATTTGGTGAAAATTGGCATTTTTCGTTGGAACTCGAGTAATATAACGTTTCAGAAGTTTATGTGTATAGTAATACAAATATTTTCTTTGTGGTCAAGTCACGGACCCTAAACTCATTTCATGAGAATGTGTTTCTGAAGAGAGTATGTTACCAGAGCTACATTGAAGTTATGATTCAATTGGCAGCGGTATTTTTTATGTGATTTTCTTAGGATATTTATTTTGCAATATATAACGAGCACTTTTTAGCAGTCTCAGCTTATGATCCCGTGCATGCTCTGAAATAATAACCACTAGGGTAATGATACTGAGTTTGCACCAGGTACGTACTGCCTTTCGTAGTGTAAGTACGCTGCGAAGTCTTAGGCACTAAAAGATCCTTACCCTCATAACAAACGGTAGGGAAAAAGGTAATTATTAGTAAGATGAAATTGTTCGGCGTCATTGGTTATACAAACAAAAAAAAAGGCTTACGTTAAGTATATTACAAAAGTACAAAGTATTGGGATAGGATAGTAAATACTTCTATAATCTAACGGCTTAAGCTAAAAACCATTAAAACGGTCGTAAGCTTGATTGAAGTGGTATTATTTCCACATCGTCAATATGTGCGGAAATATGGCATCGGCGACAAAAATTTCAAATTATTTTTTTCGCTCATACTTGTAAAAAGTGTCAAAACATCGAAAACATGATTCTGGAACAAAATTTGTTTGTCAGTCGGTCCCTGTCTCTGTCTGTTTCTAGCCACAATAACTATAGAACGAATTGATATATCGTCTTCAAATTTGGTATACAGTTAGACCGCGACAAACTAACTGTTCGGATTGTTTTTGGGTAAAATCGATCTAGGGGTAGGGGATGAAGGGGGTGATTGGAAGAAAATTGGCTTTTTTTTTGTTAAACCTCAAGTAATATGTTTTAAGGTTTTGTTTATTAGAAAACTTTCAGTTTCATCAAATATCTGGTATTCTGTCCTGAAATTAAATGTGAGTTGGTGAAATATTGGTGGCAGAAATGTAATTTTTTTTTGCCAAGAGCGCGTAGAAAGTCTCAAAACATATAGAAAAGTTAATTCTGCAACAAACTTTTTTTTTGTCTGTCTGTCGGTCAGTCTGTGGGTCTGCACGTCTGTCTGTGAGTAGGAGTAATAACTTTCGAACGAATTGAGATATCATCTTTAAATTTGGTACCCAGTTACCACCGGACAAAGGAACGCTTCAAATTGTTTTTGGATCAGATCGCTTCTGGGGGTAGGAGATAAATGAGGGGCGATTTGGTGAAAATTAAAATCTTTTCTTTAAAACTCAAGTAATATAACATTTCAGAAGCTTATGGGTACCGGAATACGAATATTTTCTTGGATCAAGTCATGGACCCTAAACTCATTTCATGAGAATGTCTTTCTAAGGAGAGTAGATTATCACAACTATGTGGAAGTTATGATTCAGTTTGCAGCATTATTTTTATAAACAAAATAAAACAAATGTTTAGTTTAGGATGACATTGAAACCAGGAATATATGTATATTGGAAACGCCAGTCTTGAAAGTAATAGAATGTTTTATAATTTATTTTGTGAGGTTAAACATAAATTTTCATCGATTACCTAAAAATGTCACAAGGTCATGGTCAAAGACCTAGTTAATCTTTGTACGTTAAAATAGAGTAGGCTGTATTTTTATCGAGTAATATACAGTTAAATCCAGATTAAGCGACTATTTCTCTGACTTCACAAATTAATTTAATGTACAGTTTTAAATAAAACTAATCCTTCAACTATTGTAATGTCATCTATGAAACTGACTAGAATTCAGTTACGTAGATTACAATGGAAATATCTGATATTTAAACGTTATAACAGAGCAATTAAAAAATATATGATTTCTGTATGTTTAGGTGCCGCGGTGACAAGAAACAATATTCTTATACTACTTTAAAAAATCATTCTGGTCGGTACGGTATAATTATCTACAATCTTAAGTAAATAGCAAAACTACATCTGAAAATATTTGAGTTTGCTATGTATTCACCACAAATGTGTACTGTTAAATGGCCAAGACGCTTGCTGGATGTAATATAAATATTTTATGACCTCTTATGTAAGTTTAATATCTAACGTGTACTATCATTTAAACATGTGTCTGAAATTTTTTCAGTGTTTGGTTACTTTAATCAGAGAATATAATAATATTTATTGTAAAACCCACGTTCGTGTTGCAATAAAATTAATTTTATTACTTATTTTGTTTTATATATACATTTTTTGCAGTTTCTTTAATAAAAATAAGTTTAAGCTAATTGCAATACCGGAATATATATATATATATATATATATATATATATATATATATATATGTATGTATATATATATATATATATATATATATATATATATATATATATATATATAGTTAAAAAAATTAATTTGCCCTCCTTCTTTTGCTACATAATGAGAAGTATCGAGAATCTAATATGACATTTAGCTATTTGAATATTGTGTTCTTTGTATTAAAATATTCTTATTCTTGAAGATAATTTTATTTATGGTGTTTCTTAAAGAACCTACATCTCGAGATGGGTGTACTTTTTATATGGAACTGTTGGCTCAAGTTGTAATATTTTGGTTTTGAAATTGTGGTCGAACGTTGTTGCAATTTTAATTTAATTAATTTAAAATTGTGTGTTGTTTAGACGCTGTTGGCTACATCATTAAGTGATATGTCAAAGTCATGTTTTATCAAATTGACTTTTTGTATTTGCTGGGTATGGGTACAATGCTTTCGACCTTGAAAACGTTATTTTGTGTCGTCTCAGAGGGTTAGTTATGTTATAAAACCTATGTCCTACTTACAAAATGTTTGTAAAAAAAACGGTTTTATAATGAAGCAATATCTGAGTTTGTGTTTTAAGATATTTTATAATTTCAAAGGACCAGATGTTTTATATATTAAGTAGCATTTTGATTATGTGACAAAATCTTAAATGCAAAAATTAGAATATAAGCACGCTCAATACTTACTTACTGAATTTATAATTCTTAAATTAGTTTATAGTTGTCAGCGGTTTGCACACCCGAATTCGTATCAAACACAATTTGTTTTCTTAAATATGGTTACTAGCTAAGTACAATTGCATGTCACCACCTCTGATGCTTTGCCACTTTAGAAAAGAGAAAATTAATTATCTTTGTATCGAACATTGTTTGGCAAAAATAAAGGGCATTATGTAGTCTTATGCTCTTTTTGCCAAAAGTAACTTCCAAATGTCTTACTAAAATACAAATCAAGTAATGTAGGAGTGTACAAAATTTTAAAACCGTGGTTTAATAAAAATAAGACAAAATTATCGTAGAGGTTAGCTAATATCTAATCCACTGTTCTCCGGAAATTACCAGCATCAACAGAACAATGTAAGGACTATTTTCGGAAACAAGCAAGTAGGGTGTTTATTGTTTGCACAATTTAGTATTGCGTTCCTAAAGTTGGTTATCATTGCATCTAGCTAACGATGATATGCTTCAACTTGCTTCAGTTATTAAATTCTATTAAAAGCTTTTCTAATTGAAATTATATAAAATAGTCAACCGAATTATTTTAGGCATAAAAAAAGTAGAACCACTATTTTGTCACCTTTCAGTTCCGTTACAGCTACTTGACGAGTTAAGGTGATTGATGGAGGGTGGGTTGGTACCGGCAGTGGACCCTGGCGCAGTCCTCCAGGCTCCAAGTAAAGGCGCTTCTCCGGAGCTTGCTAAGGTCACGCTTGTGGGCAGTTTCAGTCGCCCTCTTATGTCTTTTCTTCTTGCTTTTCGTGATAGGTCCAACTCGCTGGCAGCGGAACTAACGTTTGCCGCCCTGTTGATGTACGATGTGGAGATGCTGTCGTGGGACGCAGAGAAATAATGTTGTTGCTGGTGTTGATACGACTGTTGCTGTTGGTACTGCTGGTGGTGCTGATATTGATGGACAGATGACTGCCGAGATTTTGACATACCCAGCTTACACCCCACCAGATCTGGAATCATTGAGGAAAACAAAAATATGAATGTTACATCATACTCTTAAAATTAAAATTTTTGAATCATTACACCACACCTTGCGCTTTCAATTGGTGTAGTATATTTACATTGGCTCATTGGGTATATCTTCCGGGTTCGCAGCCCGTCGATCACTTTTTTTTTAAGAAAATACTACATCTTAACAATTTATTTGTTTAGGTCATATCGGAAAATGACACCTACTGAGGAAGTGGCATTATGTATGATCTAGCTAAATTAGACTTTAGAAAGTAGACGCTAAGCTGTGTACCCTATGATCTTTAGCACATTAAATATCCTTACTCTACTTAAAATGCCACGGTAACGTTGAAATTTACAGGCTGATGAGCCAAAACTGCCACTTGTCGTGAGTAGTTTCCTATAGTGTCGGAAATTGACAAACTTTAAAGGAAAACATACATATATCAGACTACAGTGTTGTATGTTTTTTTAATTTCTACACACCTACTGAAAAGGTTGCACAAAAATTTCCTAAAAATTATTAATTTGCCCTGTTGTATAACCAAAAACTATTCTGCTACGTTTTATGGAAACACATTTTAGTCTAACATACCAAAATAACAGATAGCAGATACATAAGCACCAATAATACACACGCACTGATGTTTTTTCAATAGACTGGGTCATTGTAGCGCAGCTAATAAAAAATATCTATTACAAAATCAAGTATTGATTTGTGTGTGCGTTTTTTTTCTTTAACGTTGGCCTGTTTCCGCGACTACGGCCAATCACCGAAGCCAGGGAGCAGTTTGACCTCACTATCCTGGAAATTTTGCCGAACCCCTGCCTTTCTGTAAAGAGAGTAGGGATCTTTAACGTGCCCAACATCTCATGGATACGGGACCGACGGCTTTACGCCCTCTCCGAAGGGCGGAACATGCAGACATTCAACTTGCTCAAATACAATGCCAGAACCTCGGTTGATGTGACAGTTTGTACTGAAAAAGTGAAAGGAGAACCCTCTGATCGCACCCAGTACCCGTCGGTTCAGATGCACACGTTCTTGCCACTGGACCACCGAGGCTCTAAGTATTGATTTATTTACTTCTTTTCTTAAGAAATTATATATTATGTCTTCCAAAAAACTAGGCTTGCACTTGAAATATGACGTAGTAAATATTTAACTAATAATCTGTCTTTCTCAATGCAGTTGTAGAATTTTCATGCTGCTGTTCCCCGATAAGTGTACTTGGAGAACATAAATCACTACAACACATTTTTTACTTCCACATCGTCACAACGTGTGGAAGTATGGCATCGGCGACAAAAATTTCAATTTTTTTTTGCTTAAAAATCGTAGTTTCTAAAGACCTCATGATCGTTTCACTAACAAAGTTTGCGTCATCAGAGGATTAGAAGTTCTAATTTTTAATATGACATTGACAGTTATTCCCGATTTTCATAATTCTGATAGAAATGAAAATTGCAATGAAGATATAATTTAATATGGAAAAAAACAGGGAACAACAACTAAGTGAAGCTTGGAACCTGTTATGAGCACTGCAACGTATACTTGGAGAACCCAATTCACCACAATGCATCTTTTTTTAAACTTAACAATCGTTTCGCTAACAAAGTTACTGTCATCAGTGGTTGAAAATTTGTAATTTTTCATCACAGGTTCCAATATTAGCTTAGTTGTTGTTCCCTGATTTTTTTAATCTAATTTTTTTAATGCAATTTTCATTCCTATCAGAATTATGAAAATTGGGATTAACTGTCAATGTCATATTTATAAAGTCATTCCTAGGTGTAGCACTAGAATTCAGAAATTTAAAAATGCCACAATAGACTAAGGTCGCGGTGTAGTCTAGAACTAGAGTTCAAAATTGCAAAAATATAGTGTATATTACTTAAAATAAAAAGTCGTTCTTATTTGGGTCCATGCTGTATAATAACACAGTGTTGAAAATATGCCTATCGTAAACAAGAACTTTTGCTACATCCCTAGTCAAAAAATCGGTCAAACGGTCTCTGATATATAAACATTATTGCATCCTTATTGGGCACACGACATATTACATTACATTTTAGTTTTTATCATACAAAACTAATTTTTATTGTTTAGTACTTTACGGGTTAGGCACAAAGTAACTTTTTGCTTGGTGTATAAAATTAAATATATCCTTTTTTTTCGTGCAAAAGTTCGGTGTTGCGCACTTGGCCTTCTTGAAAAAAAATCTATTTTTAATGTGATAACTGAATTAACTTTAATATAAAGTCAACATTTGGTGCGTAGTATAGTCTGTGTTAAGTTAGCTTACCTACCAAATTCTATCTTGCAAGCGTTATTCTTTTCGGAGATACAAAATGGTTTTGTAATAAGACGGGGGTGTAAGATTTCACTAAAACCAGACAATTTTTATTTTAAATATTTTATAATAAATTAAAATATTTAGGTCAGGTTGTATAAAAAAAAATCATTATCATTACAGTGTTAAGCCAAAATCATCCCGTCGTCGCAATAATGTCTGACATGGTTTGTCTTTTAGGAAATATGGTGGTGCCCGCTGCCATCCGCATAGATGAGATAATGACTATATATACATGCAGATTTAAAATTTATTTTTATGGCTGGCGATCACATATAAGCTCGTTAACATATCTGTAGAGATTCATAAGTCTGATGCCCAAACAAATAAAGCCAAGGTCAAAGAAAGTAAAAAAAAAGTGTAACATATTTTGTTTAATTCTTTTAAATTGATTCTAGTATATTTATGATTAATATTTACGTTTTCTAAAGCGCTTTTATACTCCTTAAAGGGTGAATGTTAACTAACAGTATCTTAGATACCAAAAGAATTGAGCTGAGATGGTCCCTCGCCAAGTATTCGGACCCTGAACAAACGACTGTGGCACACTTCCTCACATTTCATAAATCGCTACAAAACATGCACAGTTGCAAGGACTACCACTTGCAAACTTGGATGTCCAGCATCACTACTTCTATACCCTTGTACCGCTTTAGTTATGGTACGGATCCGAAAATTATTGAGTCCAAGTTCAGAGAACTAAGCATACCTTGGTCCACTATTCCCCGTCCTTTATCCTAAAGTTCATCTTGGCTGAAGCTAAGATTCCCATCATAAACATTATTTATTTATTTATTGTTTTAGAGGATGGTAATGCCCTTGCCTATTACCGGACACCGGTCTCAAACTGGAGATCTTGAAATGTCAGTATATACGGCATTTGTCGTTCTTTACTACCAATATATCCTAGTTGTTAGAGCAGAACTGGTCTATGCTATACGAGTGTCGGAGATGGTAACTTAACACCTGACGCGCCGAATTCTGTCGATGCACGTAAGTCTATTCTGCTCTTCCTGCTGTCTTAAACAATAAAAAATATTTTTCTGTGATTTTGTGAGTCTTAATAAATCTTTAAAAGGAACTCATTACCTTGTCTTCTTCCGGTTTTGCGGTCGAAGCATATTCTGAGCCCAACTTCTGATTTTTCTGCTGACTTTTTCTGTAATTTTGTGAGTCTTAGCAAGTTTAAGAAAGAACTCTGGCTTTTGATGATCTTGCTACCAATCTTTAGGACATCAAAGGGAAATGTTTGCTCATTACAGGTATCTCAGATACCAAAAGGTTTGCGCTTACATGGGGCGCTCGCATATTGAAGCCTCTGTACTTGATGATCCTCTTTTTGTGTTTTGTCTCTAAGTTATTGATTTTCGGAATGACCACATCAACCATCTTAACCTATTTTTAGGACTTAATCTCTTTGTTTTATCTGGCCTCTTGTAGGAAATTCGTTAATCTGTAAGCCAATTGCAATACAAGCTCAAGAAAAAGCTCAGGAATGCATCTATACTAAGGCACCGTACCAACATTTTAGAGATAGTTCTTGATCGCTTACTTTTCGCAAATGTATCTTGCCTTTTTTGTGCTATATCAGAGCAATCGCTTGCCACCCTCAGTAACGTTTCTAGCTTCTGATTACCAAGTTTTATTTGTCATCTCGGACCAACGATCTTATACTATGTTATTTAGATTAATATTTATTTATTAGTTGTAAGACAAGGAATTACACAATGTATTGCACAAATAATCTAAGGCCTGTGGCTGTGCTAAATTACCATTATAAATATGATTCCAAAAGATTTTGACAATTCAAAATCTGACTTACTGACAGCTACCTATTCTGTTCATCTTTCTGAGTCTTATATTTTGAATTTTATGAAAATACATAAAATTTTCTATTTTATAAGATTTTTCAGCATATCACAGTGAATTTGTAACTGTAAATTTTTGATGTTTTAAGCTATAAAAAATATAATTTTTAGACAGAAACAAAAAGACCTGTTCGATTTGACAAAAAAGTTGGTAGTTTCTTGATGAAACGACCCGATGTTGTGTGGCCATCAGAAACACTCTGTTTCTGAAAAGATGTCTTGACACTAACCAGTAGTACCTGCAAGGTCTTTTAGTAGTCCATGGAGAGGCTTTCGCAACCTGGATCGCATTCAGTCTTGATCCGTCCGATGATGACTTTGCAGTTCGTTTTACCTTATATAGAATGGTCTTGAATAAGTTGCCTTCCATGGTGCGATGTAGTTGAGAAGTATGTACCTGTTAACGGAAATATCTACAGAGGTTCAATATTTGTTGATGCAACTATTTACTAATATATAACAATATTCTTCCATACTTACTCCGCCAATGGCACTACGTGTTGATACTTTTCAGCTGTTGTTAGCATTGTTGGCACCTACCGTTGTAGATTTTCGATATATGTCTTATTCTAGTTGAGAAATCCGCTTCATGTACAACAATTCGCATATCAGGCGCGCAAATCCACTCAGGCGGGCAAATCCACATTAGATGCCCTACACTGTTTAGGGTGTAGAAAAAAAAAATTGTGGCCAACGAAGTAAGCCTCAGTGCATTCATTAAAATAGAGGGTGCCTTTGAAAACATCCCATATCATTCTATCAAACGGGCCCTACAAGAAAAGAGAGTGGAATTCTCAATTGTGAGATGGATTCCAGTCACGGCTACAACAAAAAACATCGACGCAACATTAATGAAGGCAAGATGTTGTCTTCAAGGAGGAGTGTTATTACCTCTGCTGTGGTTGATTTTTGTTGATAAACTTATAAATACATTAGGCACAGCAGGATTTGCAATCCAAGGATATGCAGATGATATTTTCATAACAGTAGAGGGCAAGCATGGTGCTGTAATACCCAGATTAATGCAAACATCTCTTAATATCGTAAAGAACTAGTACGAAACAGAGGCGCTTAATGTCAATCCTCATAAGACATTTCTTGTCCCACTCAGAAACAGAAGGAAACTAAATTAAAAAGGTCCCACTCTAAATGCAACATAGATACAATGTTCCAGTAAAGTTAAATATTTAGGGATCTTCTTAGATCAAAAACTGAACTCTAACACACACTTGGAAAAAACTCTTTCGAGAGCCACAATGGCACTCTAGACATGCCGTAGCCTCATAGGAAAGACATACTAGGATGGTATATTGGATATACCAAACTGTGGCTAAACCCGTGGTCACACATGCATGTATAGTACCGTGACCAAAATGGGAACAAGCCTTAACACAAAGTAAATTGCAAAAATTGCAGAGGCTGATCTGTTCTGGAAAGCGGACGCTATGGCATCATGTCCTACAGATGCAATCGGGGTAATGCTAAATCTTACTTCACTGCAGACATGCGTAAAGAGGTAAACAGCACAAAGTGCCTGAAGACTATTTAAAGTAGACAATCTCAAACTAGGAGACTTGATTGGCCACTTGGAGATCCTGGAAATCATTCCATTGGAGTCACTTTTGGCGAACAAATAAAATGGCAGCTAAACTGGACTTTATAATCACATTTGACCTGGTCACAAATGACCGCACAGCATGGGACAGAAACAGTAAAAGGCTGACAAGCAATTCATCTGTACGGTATAGGAACGGGTCTAAAGAAATGTAGGGAACAGGACTCGCTAAGTCCCTAGAAAAAACTCCCACGCTCTTTCAAGCAGACATGCTTGATATAAATCTATGTCCACAGGGGTGCATACAAAGAAGACTCAGAAATATAGATATCTCTATCTTATCAGATAATCAGGCAGTACTAAAGACTGGGACTGCAAAAAATACTTGGAGCAACTGGCTATGGACAACAAAGTAACTTTGGAACTTTGGTGTGGGTACTATTGCATTAAGGCATTCAAGGAAATAATGAAGCAGATAGCAGAAGCAGAAAGGCAGCAACAAAACCATTTTATGGTCCAGAGCCCTATTATGGACTAACAAAAAGCCATTTAAGAAATTCTCTTGATATTTGGGGGGAAAACAAATGCTGTAATACCGGTGGAAAACGCCAGGCTTAAGGCAAACAAAACGGTTTATCACCATATCAACAAAAAAGTCTGAACTGTTTCTTAAATTGAAGAGAAACGACTTGAGAATAATCACGGGACTTTTCACAGGACATTCCCCAGTGAAGTATCAACGTATGAACATGATTAAGTCCGACAGGGAGAACTAGAGATCCTCCACTGAAGCAGCAGGAACAACAGAACACTTAGTATGCGATTGCACGGCTCAGTTCTACAAAAGGCTCAAATACCTTGGAGGGGTGACTCTAGCATCGCAGGAAATAGGTAAAAAAGCCCCCAAGAAGATAGTAAACTATACGAAAAGTCTCAACATTTTAGACAACTATTAGAAAATAGAGTCATGCACAAGGGTTCCATTAGGGTCACAGCTCTGAGAGGCCAAGGACCTATACGACTCATTAAACAATTTACAACACTACAGTTACTCCTCTTTCTATTATTATATAAAGATAAGCTTGTTTAAAAATGATTTTTATTTTCCGAACTTAAAGCCATTTTTTTACATTATATATATATATATATATATATATATATATATATATATATATATATATATATATATATATATATATATATATATATATATGATGTATTCGTATAAGAACATTAAAAACCAACGAAATGATTTCCCTGGAAAATAACCTTTAACTTGCTGATTAAAATGCGGCGATAGTGCTAGTAAAACGAGAAACAAGAAAACCAAATAAACTGACTGAATCAATCACAAGTTATATTTTATTCCAATGTGATCAATATATTCACGCTAAAGTAGTATTGGTTGATATTGAAATAAATAGAAAATTTATTCCATAAGCTTTCTATATAACGAAGCGCTTTGGTTCTCACAAACACATAGAAAATACATCTTTTTTGCAGGCACTGGGGTCCATTTTCACGACCGACTGTGGTTTAATACACGTGTTCCCTTATAGCATAGCTATTTTTCACGATGAAGTGACATATTACTTGGTCAGTGTTACAAGCGAGGAGTAGTTAGTGTTTTTTCTATGCTTTTTCAACCTTTCACATATAAGATCGAAAGCTAGGAGTTCTTATATGAAGTCCCTTTTATTAATAATAACGGAAAGTTCATTTTACTTCTTTTAAACATCTACTTGCCCTTTTTCTTATTTTCTAAATACAAACGTATAAAACGCGTTGTTATTTATATCGATAAAAGTAAACAGCTGAAATAATTATAAGGTCATGTCAGGTCAGGTCAGTGGTCAGTAGGTATATTCATTTAATTTTATATGCTCTAGCAAAAATATTTTATTCAATTTTCATAAAAAATATCGCTTATAGAGACTTTCTAATTTACAAAATATTTTTCAGATGAGCGCAAATTATAGTTTATATTATATTATATATATATATATATATATATATATATATATATATATATATATATATATATATATATATATATATATATATATATAGTATGATTATAGTTTCTATACCGTACTATATATACAGGAAGACTGGGAAGTGGTTGCATTCCTTTGAGACAGTTATAATACATCTCTTTTGCAACATAATAAACATTATGCCACATTATACAAAGTCCTCTGGTTTTCGAGTTGTTTGATTTTTAATGACTTTTCGAAAATTCACGATGAGTTGCTACTAATATCCAAATTTTAGAAGAATAGGTAAGCACTTCCTCATTTTTTTTCAGATAGTGTAGACATTAACTCACGCTGTGCAACCATTAATATGTTGAACATGATAATATTAAAGAAATGTGAGGGCAAAAATTATCAGTATCGTAAAAACATTCAAATCAACTTAACATTTCAAAGAAGTTTATTTCAAAAATTTGATAACAAAAAGTTTCTGCAAATACTGTAAAAAACTTTGCTAAACTAAAAAAGTCTCACAAACTATTCTCAAACTGGTTACCTCTATTTATTATACACGCACGAGCTCGTTTGCAAATTTCTGTTTTAGTAATTCTACTAGAAAAAATGCTTTTGATTTGTCGTGTTGCTTGCTGAATTCTCTAAATCAGCTGCCCTCGTGTGTGAATCTCCACTTCGTAAACGATTTGTTTCATATGACCACATACATAGAAATCAATTGGAGTTAAATCTGGACTCCTTAGCGGCGACAGTATTGGTCCTCCCCTCCCAATGCATTTGTTTGGAAACCAGCGATCTAATAGCGCTCTTACATTGCGACAATAGTATTCCGGACACCCGTCTTGCTGGAAAATCATATCACATCTGTTTGCTAGTGCTACGTCATCCAGTGACTCCATAAGATCATTGATAAGAAATTTTCCTAATTTTCACCTTTTAGGCTGCCTGGAAAGAAATGCGGACTTACCAGATTGTTACTAATCACACCAATCCATCCTTTCCATTACAGAAACCGTTACTAATCACACCAATCCATCCTTTCCATTACAGAAACCGTAAATAAACCAAATATCTGCATATACAGCATTCGTAAATGTTGCCATCATCAAATCAAATGTTTCACGTAAGCCAGAACTTAAGTATCACACGCGTTAACAATCAAATGTAACAAATGTTTCAGTAAATTATAATTGACATTTTTCTATTATTTCAATAGCAACCTTAAATAACTTGCAAATTATATCCTTAACTTGCAAACTATATGGCAAATGAATAAGATGTACATATGTCGCATCATTGCATGTAAAATATCTATGTAACTAGAAGACAATTAACAATTTGTACATCATTAGAAAGCTAGAGGACCGACGAAGTTTTTACAGTATTTGTAGAAATTGAATTCTTTCACGATACTGATCTTTTTGCGCTCACATTTCTTTATTATTATCCTGTTCAACATAATAATGGTTGCACAGCGTGAGTAAAGGTATAGACTATCTGAAAGAAAAAAAATGAGGAAGTGCTTACCACTTCTTCTAAAATTTTAATATTAGTAGCAACACATGATGAATTTTTGAAAAATCATTAGAAACGAAATAACTCGAAAACAAGAGGACTTTGTATAATGCGATATAAGGTTTATTATGTTGCAAAAGAGATGTACTATCACTCTCTCAAAGGAGTGCAACCGCTTACCAGTCACCCTGTATATATATATATATATATATATATATATATATATATATATATATATATATATATATATATATATATATATATATATGTGGTTTTTGGAAATGTTTATATGAACTATAGTTATATAAAAATAAAAATGTATTATTATCGCCATTCTGAACCGCTAGTGAAAGTTACGGCAATAGAAGAAGCAAAATTCCCAAAAATTCAAAAAGTGACATTAAATTAAAAGGTTTTGAGAGAGAAGTTTTAGAGGATTTTAAACTAAATCGTGTTAATACAGCCACAAAGACAGATGTTTAGTAAGGAACATTGTATAATTTTAGTCGCAAATAAATAAATAAGTAATAACAATAATATAAAAATATATTTTCTTTTTGAAAATTCTATATTTCTAAAACTCGTCATTTATTTTTGCGAAATTTAACTTTGATATTACCAACCAAACTACAGATTCAATGTATTGAGATTCGGTTTAATCGAATGAATATTGTAGTCAATTTTTTTCTGGAATTGAGTTCAACATACTTTGAAACGACCACGCAGTATATTCCCTGTTGTTAAAAAATGGATTTATAAAGTGAAATAGAATAAACGAAGATGGATATGTTGCATTTGATCCAGAATTTCTAAGTAACATAATGTCACAGTTTGATTAACATTATTAAATTGATATATAGGAAAACTTATTTTTCTTTAACTCCGGTATATATCCGCGACTATGGTCGATCACCGACGCCAGGGAGTTTCACCTTACTATCCTGAAAACTTTTCCGAATACTAGCCTTTCTGTAAAGAGGGTGGGGATAATCGATGTGTTACTGGGTGTCGAACCCAGTACCCTTGTATTCAGAGGCACACGTTCTTACCAATGGACCACCGAGGCTGCTAGAAAAACTTCTATAGCTTTTAAGTCAACTAGGAAATGTTATCCACTATCCACAGAATAACTTTAACATCAATTAGTTTAAACAGGTCCAATGATAAACGTTGCATAGGGTAATTTACGTTATATATTGTAAAACTAATGAAAATTGTCTACTATAACGCACTTGTTGCGTCCAGACTTTTGTAAGTTTTGGGAAAGCAAAAAACATTTTTTTACACAAAAGTTTTGGCGTCGTCACTTGCTTAAAATGCTGGATACTTAATAAAGACATACTTTTTACCCATAATTATGGTTTAAATTTAAAAGCCTGTGTTTTTCGATGTTACCTACTGTGAGTTTAAATATTTTTTAAATCCATAACATGTCTAACACTACCTTTTTTCAGCAGCCTATACCTATTCCTAGCAGTTTATTAAATAATCTAGTTTTATTAAATGATAAACTTATTGGTAACCGTAGTAAATTATATAAAAATGAGGCCACTCAAATCAAGACTCTGTTCAGCATTTTGTAGACAGGGGTGAAGTATATTCAGCATTATTATTTGACTGCGAGACGAGATGGCTATCACGTGGGACATTTTTTCAACGTGTTTATGAATTAAGAGATGAAATCGACATCTTTCTAGAAGAGGAAATCCGACCGGAAGCGGAGAAGTTTCGAAATTATTTATATGTGATGAAATTGAGCTACTTTGTCGACATATTCCAGAAATTAAATACCTTGAATCTTTAACTCCAAAGAGCAGACACACATATGTTGGATACGAATAATAAAGTTAATGCATTTTGTAGAAGACTGGAATTATGGAGGACAAATATAAAGCAAAAAACCTAAAAATGTTTGCAAATCTGGATGAATATGTTAAAACTGAAAATGCTGAAGAACAACATGTGAAAGTTGTTTTGGTAACAATTGAAATCGTTAGCCATGAGCCAAGGAACTTTAAAAAGTGTTTCCTTCCTGACTTCAACTTGATAGCAAGTTACGAGTCGGTTAGGGACCCATTTCCAAATATTGCCGAAAGTCTCTCAACTGCCGAAGAAGAAATTTTTATAGGCTTTAGGGCAAGTGGCGAAACCAAAAGGCAATTTACCAATAAATCACTCCTCGAATTTTGGACAGGGCCGGATGACGAGTTTTCTGCACACAAAATAAGAGCATTTTGAATACTATTTCAATTTTCAACATCTTACCTTTGCGAAACCGGATTTTCTGCGGTGGCTACTTTGAAGACAAAATATAGATCTCAGCTAAATATAGAACAAGATCTTAAAGTGTCAATTTCTAATATCAAACCTTCTTTCGAAAAACTTTGCTCTGAAAGACAGATCCAACCAATAATGATTAATCTTGTTTTATTTTAATGTTGATAAGTTAGTTATTAAATATATTCTGCAGTACTGATAGAATCTTAGTAGGTAGAGAAGCAGGGTTCTGGGACCACCACGGGAAGTGCGCCACCACCGGGCTAATACGCATACGTGTTACACTGACGAAACAAGATGACAGCTGGGTAGAGTATTTCAAGGGGTCTAACCTGACGTAATCCAACATGGCGTCCATAATGGCGGTTGTTCGCATGGACATAAGAAGAACCAAACATTCTATCCAAGATTTGATCTCACCTGTCGAAATACGAGGGTCTTCTATTTTGATTTCAGATGTAAAGACGAATGTAAAAAATGGCGGTTAGCACATACGCAAACAAAATTTCTTTAGTTTTTAAGTCAGACACCATGTGTGTTGTATCACCGTACTCGTCGTGACGAGTCGAGTTCAAAAATGTTAAAAAATTAAAAAAAAATTCGCCACTAATTTTACACATAACTAGTTGCTAGTAGCTAGGTGCCAGTGGCTTACAGCAGCATTTATATAATATGATGGATGAGACAATTGCAGTCAGAACTATTTGGTTTAGGGAGCATACTATGATATCAGCACCGAATGTTTGTGGTTACATACGAGTTTCTACGTGTCTACAATAAAGTTTTCATCAACTTTAGTCGTCATTGTAGAAAAGGCAGCACTGTTTTTTTAAAATCGTACGTGTTTCCCAGAAGAATACATGTCAAAAACGCAAATATAGGTAAAATAACATAAAAGTTAATGTATTTTAGGCACATATGTTAAAGAGGTAATTTAATTAACTGGGCTTTTTGGAATGTATAAATACCCTACACATACCTAAATTTCGTCACAGTTGTATTTTTGTATAGTCTAAAAAACATTCGCAAGTACGGAATCGCGTAAAAGAAAAATGCCTACACACGAGGCAAGTGGTAAACAAATTAAAGTTTTTAAAAAATATTTTGCTTAAACAATATGTAGTAAGTGATATATATATTATAAAATCTGTTAAAGAAGTAGAAAAAGCGAACAGACTCTTCAACAAATAATAGACGAGATGTTTTTCCCAGACGCAAAGACATCAGAGAATTATCAACCTACACAAGAAAATTTATTTAACAAGAAGTTTTTGCAAATGTGCAATAAAATTGAGAAAAAATGAAAAAGTCTGGATACAACAAGTGCGTTATGGTAGTGAATTTTCTTTAAAATGTTTTTAATAGCAAAGCTACTTTTTTTTAATGATAGCAGGTATCCAATTTGGTTACCAGTATAACCTGTAAAGCAGAAATAATGTGCCATATTTCATCAAATACACTTTTCAAAAAAAACTTCCCAAAAGGTTTTTTGCATAAAAATTTACAAACCATTTTTTTCACGAAAATCCGAAAACTTATTTTTTAAATAACTTGTTAAACATTTATTATTATGCCCTTCACTTCTGGAACACAAAATACAGACTGTTCTATTTGAAACAATTGAGTTACGACAGTATGATTGTTTTTTAAATTCAGTCACCATTTGAGAGCGTCTTGTGGATGTCATCTTTTTTTATATGAATTTTTATGATATAATATAAACGAAAACTCCTCTAAATGCATCATTTGCATTAGACTCCGATTTTTGTTGGTAAAAACGACGTATCACAATTTTTGATATGTGCCAAAAATGTGAAAACTTGAAAAACAATTGAAATAAGTCGAAAACCAACGTGCACAACAATTCGATAGAAAATGCAAAAATTTAATATGATGAGGGGTGTTCGATTTAAAAAGGAAAAACTGTATCACCAATTGTCGAAATAATCTTTATAAGATGCAGCTCAAATTGCAGGTAGTCCAATTTGAAGCATTTAATGAAAATTCGCTACCATAAGGCACTTTCTGCGTCCCGAATTTCTTTTCTTAGAAACATGCATTACATTTCGATGGAAAATGCAAAAATGCAATAATATAAGGCGTGTTTGATAAAAAAGAAAAGAAAATTTGTATCACCAGCGACTTATGGGCCAGCCTGTGATGGTAGAAATAATTTTTTAAGATGTAGCTTAAAGCACCCTATAGTTAACGTATAAAATTGTTTCTCGTATTTTGTATAATAACAGTAATATTGAGCTTCACCGTAGAAATGCGCCACCCTCTATATATGTAACCAGATAAAAACTGAAACTGACGCCGGATGCGGGTCCTAGGGGACTTAGTTCGCGCGCATTGGACAAAATCTTTTTAAAATTCAAAAGTCGCTGTCTCATCAATAGCGAATTTTTTCTATGAAAATTTCCTTAAAATTATAGAGAATTAAACCATAAACTCTATAACTAAAACTACTGTTAAAGCATCAGAGCAAATGGTGGTTGAAGCTGAAACTTGAGCACTTGTAAAACACATTTCTTGCAACATTTTCTCTACATAGCCCGTCATCAGGTTATTTGTCTAAAATTTGCTAATTTTGAGGTTTGAAATCTCGACTTCCACGTTTTAAGAGGATAAGTAATCAAAGTTTCAATGTAATTTTTAGGCATTTCTTGACCTTTTTGTGCAAAAAACTTAGCCTTTGTCTGCAGCATACACATGATTTTGTTATCCAGACAAAATATTTTACTTTTGTGCGTTTATCTGGTCATCAGTGGCACCAAAATTGTTTTTTTTTCAAATGTCTATAACTTTTCTTCCTTTCACTGTATAGGCCTAACTTTTTGTACGTGGGATACCTTTTATCGCAGAAATCGGAGTATATATATATACATATATATATATATATATATATATATATATATATATATATATATATATATATATATATATATATATATATTCGAACCGTCATGGTTCATCATCAGCACGCTACTCTGATGACGAACCGGAACGGTTCGAAACTGCAGTCAACGTAAACCAATAAAGAATCACAAAAAGTACAGCAAACAAATAAAGTGTATATTTAAAAGTGATTACAGTGTAGTGCAACATTCCAAAAGAGATAAATATATATAGACATATAACTGACCCTGGATATCGATTCTAGGGGGCCTAGTTGACGCTCATTTGAAGAATTTTTTTCAAAATTCAAAAGTCGAGATCTCCTCATTGGTGATTTTTTTGAAAAAAGATTCACCAAAATCAGAACATTCCGATTTTATATGACAAACAACGTTTTTTCTTACATCAAACGGTGAAAAGTGGTGCATTTTGGTGTGGATTCTCAATTCTTACCTTTAGTAAAACTATCACAGAAAAATGGCAACATACCGGTGTTTTTTAAATTGTGAATGTACGAAGAATTTTTTTATGTATTAAAGTCAGTAATTTGCAGTATGGAAAACAATTTTAGAGAGAAAACTGGTTAATCATATAATTTGAACAAGTACCTGGTTAAAACGCAAAGAAAAACAGCACTTTCCAAGTTTAAACTACATAGTGAGGAATTAATGAACAATTTTAATATACCATTAAAAGCTTTTAAAATAATAGAAAACATCGGGTGTGTAATTAGGGACTCATTATTAGAATTAAAATTTAGACATGTTTGTAGCCGATGTTAAAACTGAATATTCTAGGTTCAGAGACATATCAATCATTGCTTGATTGTTTTTTTATCTCGAAACAAAAATACTATGACAATTTGAGCATCTTATGTGAATTTATTACTAAATATCATCATGTAGTTGAAGAAATGGTGACTTGTAAGAAGTTTTATGTATTTTCTGTAGGAAACATTGTAAAATTTATATTGTCATTTTGTTATAAAACGTGTTGTTATAGCACGAATAATGTGATTTTGATGTTGTAATAAAGCAGACCAGTATTTATTCTAAAACGAACTTTTAACCAAATCCTTTTCACAAAATAAAGTTCCACACAAGATAAAGTATTATTCACGACGTTATTATATATATATATATATATATATATATATATATATATATATATATATATATATATATATATATATATATATATAGATATATATATATATATATATATATATATATATATATATATATATATATATATATATATACAGTGTGGAACAGCCAAATGGAATAAATTCGATAACGGATAAATGAGGACGTGTTGGGAAAAACGCTTGGACACGTCGATTTGTATTTTTAACTGCGCATCTTTTTCAAGAAAAAAAATTTATATAGGGTGCGTCATGTGACAGTGGCCAATACCAACTTTCTTATTTTAAATACAAGCCCCTGTATATTATTAGTTTTTTGGATTCTTCAGAAAATTCTAGACATAATTCATGTACAATGTCCTATACCTATCTTCAACTGTTTCGGAAATATTAAGTATTTTCAGATTTATTACAAAAATTAACATTAAAAATAGAAAATTATTTTATTTCACAAATTCTAATAAGAAATACTGATTATTTCTTAATAATTTAAAAAAACAAAAAAAATTAATGTCAATGTAGTAAATGTTCAAAATGCTCGCCACGAACATCTTGGCAACATGCTAATCTGGTATAGAAATGTCTTCTAACATTACTCAACATCTCAGGCGTGACTGATCTAATCGCAAGCGTGATTCGTCTTTTTAAGTCATCTAAGTTGAGGGGCTTAGTTTTGTATACAATACTTTTGACATATCCCCACAAAAAGTAGTCTAATAGCGACAGATCAGGAGATCGTGCTGGCCATTCTATCGATCCGCGCCTCCCTATCCACCGATTTGGAAAAATTTGGTTCAGGTACTGCCGGACATTGATTTGGTAATGGGGCGGTGCTCCATCTTGCTGAAACCATATTTTATTGGCAGGAACTTGTGGGTTTGCTGGATCTGGATATAAGTTTGTCAAAGTTGGCACGACATTATTTTGGAGCAGTTCTAAATATTTATCCCCATTCAAGTTGCCATCAATGAAAAAGGGACCTACGATATGATTTCCAACAATTCCTGCCCAAACATTAACTTTTTCAGGATATTGCGTATGTTCCTCTCTCATCCAATGAGGATTCTCATTAGACCAATAGCGTCAATTTTGACGATTAACATGACCGTGAAGTGTAAATGTGCTCTCATCAGAAAACAAAACATCTTCTAATTGGATCACATTGTTATCTAACATTGCCATCATTTGTTCACAAAAATACGTTCTCCTATCGAAATCGTCCTCCATGAGCTCCTGAGTTGGTATCATTTTATAGGGATGCATTTTACTTTCCTTTAATGTTCGAAAAATTGCTGTGTGGCTAACGTTGAATAGTTGGGCTGCTTGTCGACCAGAAGTATGTGGGTTTTCTTGAAACTCAAGCGTAATATCCAATTTCGTATCATCACTTACTGCATTGGCAGCTACTTTTTTTATCTGTCTCACATGACCAAGCTCGCGAAACTGCTTTTCTATTTTGCTAATTGTTCCTTGGGATACAGGCGGCAAATTTGGAAATTTTTCGTGAAATAAGCGAGACACTTCCATCTGTGTCCGTGTGTTATCTCCATAACCAATCATTTGTAGAATGGTTATTTTGTGCATTTCTGTTAAATGAACCATTTTTCTGATATTATTACGTACAGTTAACGAAATTCAAACGACAATAGCACTGACACTAATCACTACTGTCATGCAGGCAGACAACAAGTTGCTAAGGCTACGAGTTTTATACGAACAGAAAGAAAACTGTTTTTGTTTTTGTTTCATTTCATATCAGTAAAAAGAAACGCAGGAATGGTTTTTGTTTACTTTCTCATTATCAAGAGCTGAATGGGAAATAAGTATTGAATGCAATGTAGCGAATTTGTGAAATAAAATAATTTTCTATTTTTAATGTTAATTTTTGTAATAAATCTGAAAATACTTAATATTTCCGAAACAGTTGAAGATAGGTATAGGACATTGTACATGAATTATGTCTAGAATTTTCTGAAGAATCCAAAAAATTAATAATATACAGGGGCTTATATTTAAAATAAGAAAGTTGGTATTGGCCACTGTCACATGACGCACCCTATATAATTTTTTTTTCTTGAAAAAGATGCGCAGTTAAAAATACAAATCGACGTGTCCAAGCGTTTTTCCCAACACGCCCTCATTTATCCGTTATCGAATTTATTCTATTTGGCTGTTCCACACTGTATATATATATATATATATATATATATATATATATATATATATATATATATATATATATATATATATATATATATATGAAGTCACATAATTTTACTAGCCGTAACGGTTTCTTCTAGAACCTTGAACCCTAGTACCTAGTACCTTGCTTTCTCTGCTTCAGTGTCTTCAGTCGCAGGGACATCCTGGTGAAACATCATAGAAGGAGCCATGGAAATGAACCTTCCAAAAAAAGTAAGTAATAATCTCATTTTTAATGTAATATAAAGTTTCTTTGGTAATAATCATTCTTAGCCATAAAAATATGTTCTTATTGATTTCATTAAAAATAACCTCTCAATAAATTTTCCTTCATTTCTGTTGTTTTTGGTGAATTTTTATTTTAAAAAACTTCATTAATAGATAGGTATCCATGGTGAGACTTTGCAAAAATGTTTTCAAATGAGCGCGTACCAGGACCCCTAGAACCCATATCCGGGTCAGTTTCGATATATATATATATATATATATATATATATATATATATATATATATATATATATATATATATATATATATATATATATATATCCAACCGATAACTCAAAAACTAATTAACCTATTTCGATGAAACTCGGCAAGTACCTTTCCTTTATTAATTATTATATATTATTATTAAAATTACAAAGCTATTTTCATAATATCTAATGGATATGTTTCCTTGTAAATGACCTTACTACGTACCTAAATTCATCTCTCTAAGTTTATAAGTAATTGAGTTACTTGAATGTTGAGTTTTATTTAGAAAAAAAACTCTTCTCCGAAAGTTACACAGTTTTTTTAATGGAATTTAGTGGATATGTTTCCTTAAGAAATGCCTTACTACGTACCAAAATTCAACTTTCTGAGTTTATAGAAAATTGAGTTATTCAAGTTTGAAGCATTAAATAAAAATTCACTACCATAACGCACTTGCTTCGTCCCTAACTTTTGATCACTACATAGAATTAAAGTGGATAGTATTTTTTTCCAAACATTTTAAGGTAAATACACATATCATAAACCTATGTTTAACATTAATAAGTTCTTAGCGATTTTCATAAAATACATAACATATTTTTTTCTAAAGATAAATATAGCTACTAAAGATTATGTGCAGCATTTTTTGTTATACTAAATATCAAATTTTTTAAAAGATAAAGGCTACGACCAGAAACTTATGTTCAACACTAATGAATTCTTAGCGAATTTTCATTTATTTCAAATTGTTTGTACTAATTAACATATAGATATGAAGAACTTAGTAATTTTTTAGATATGCCATAAACCCATGAGCAACAATTTTTAAACTTTTGAGACAGAGTGTGACATGTAACACCTAGGTGCAACACTTGAAAAATTAAAATCAGTGTCACGTGCATAGTGATTTTTCAGACATATCATAAGCCTATGAGCAACAATGTTAATTTTTTGAATCTTATGTTTGTCGGTTGGATATTGATAAAGTAAGTAATTACTCAGAAATTATTGTATGGAAATAAGAATAATTGTTGGCTTCGTTTAAAATTTAATTTAATAGCAAATTTTCATTTGTTTGAAAATGTATTTATTAACATAGTACATAGTATATTTTCAGATATATCATAAGCTTATGAGTAACACTTTAAAAGCTAAAGACAGCGTGTGACACGTAAAGCATATGTGCAACACTTAAAAAAAAATTAAACATCAAGTACACAGTAATTTTTCAGATATATCCTAAACCTATGAGGGGCACATTTAAAATTTTTAAGACAGAGTGTGACATAAAAGCCTATGTGTAGCACTTTTAAAACTTTAAAATGAAGCGTCAAGTACATAGTAATTTTTCAGGTATATCAGAAGCCTATGTGTAGTACTTTTAAAAATTTTTGAAGATATATATATATATATATATATATATATATATAAACAAACCTTATGAGAAAGTCCTTATAGTAATTTTAGAGTGTCCGAAAAAATTGTTGGGTGGGCGATTCGACCCATGCTGCCTGACGGGTACCCAGTGCATACACCGGGTGCCTTAGACTACTCGGCCAACGCAACGCTTATTTGTTTTTCTCTTTACAAGTTTCGTTTGGATCCCATCTGCTCAGCTTAGACCATAAGAACAACGCATGCATAGAGGGCGAAGATAAGGTTCAGCTTCTTCAGCAAGCCTTCAGGACTGGGCTGACAACCTATAGGGTATCAACCAGGAGTGCAGTGATAGCCGCAGAAGTACTCTTATAGTATGCTCGCTCAAAAGCTTTGCATATTGTAAGAGGGAAGATAGAGCAACTCGGGTGCATTAAAATAAGCCTTGAGTTATTTGGCCTTTAGCATCATCCAGTCAAGCACCTAGACCAGACCAAGAGCGTCAACACCTGACCCACGTTGATCACCATACCCGAACAATCACCAGAGGTAGCGGAGAGACTCGAAGATGTTGTTAAGACCAAAGCCCAAGATTTTCAACACAATGGCAGTGATAAAGTATTATTTTTTAAATATATATATTATTATTATTCTCTATTTTTACATTATCCAACTATATTACTTTTTAGTGGAGTTTATAGCTTTTTGTATAGGTATAGAGACCAAAGCCATAACATGCTAAATTTTTCCACGTTGTTTTTCCACAGATTTTTCCACAGTGGCAGAGAGGAGAGCTGTCACATTTTTCACTTTCACATATGTTTTTTTTATTTGTTAAATTATCAAACAGTTACTTATACGGTTTTTCTATGCAGGATGGGTGTTGAAACAATGGCTTTGGTTAGAAACCAACATAGCTAGGTTCTCTCCGCTAGGTGGTAACTCCTATATGTTGTTGCCTAAAACCATCTTTAACAAGAAGGGTGTGCTGAATATACAAAACAGCGATGAACGGTGCTTTGTGTGGTCAATTCTGGCGGCTCTCCACTTTGTTGAACACGTAAATGCTCGCCATTGTCCAATAAAAGCGAGCTGAATTTTTCAGCTATTGGGCTTCCTGTTACTCTTAATCAAATTGCGAAATTTGAAGAACAGAATGATATTTCGGTTAACCAGGTTAGAGAAACATTTTGATAATTATACATTTAAAACTGCTATTTGTGGTCCCTTAATTATACGGCTTCCCGCAAAATTAGGCATGTCAGTTTATTACTCTTAACCGATGAGATTTGAAGAACAGAATGACATTTCAGTTAACGTTTTCAGGTTAGAGAAACATTTTGGTAATTAGATAGTTAAAACTGATATTTGTGGTCCCCTATATTATACGGCTTTCCACAAATTTCGGCATATCAATTTATTACTCTTAACCGATGAAATCGAAAACAACACACACCATTGTTTAATAAAATATATGTCTCGTCTTGTAAGAAGTCAAATTTCTAAACACAAATTCATTTTTTTATGTGATGGGTGTTTAGTCTTTTTTGAGTGCGAAGCAAAATTATTAGATCAACAAACATTTGATTGCGATCATGTTAACATTAATTTACCAACAACTGATTTGCGGAAATATATATATATATATATATATATATATATATATATATATATATATATATATATATATATATATATATATATATATATATATATATATATATATATATATATATATATATATATATATATATATATATATATATATATATGGTAAATACGTACCTGAGAATTTACGTAGGTTTGTCGATTTTAAAAGAAAATGCATGCGCCTCCTTTTGTTATCTATGCCTATTTTGAGAGTCTTTTGTGCCCTTTAGATAGTGAACAACTTCAAAATTCTCGCGGGTCTTTTATACAAAAGTCTCGTAAACACGGACCCTACCCATTTGCTTATTACATTAAATGCTCTTTTAACAACTCGCTTTCAAAATTTTAAACGTGTCGTGGTCCGAACGCCGCTCAAATTTTCGTTGAGCGATTAGGTAATGATCCAAAAGAAATTTATAGAAATCATTTAAGTAAAGTTTGGCCTATGACTTAGTTAAGCGAATAGCAAGAGCGCCATTTTCAAAATTCTAAATTATGTCACATTTGTGAAAGACCTTTTAGCTTTTATGAGGAAAAAGTCCGCGATCACGACTGTTTACTTGAATTCAATAATTATCTAGGACCGGTAGTGAACCATCTGTAATTTAAATTATAAAGTTCCAAAATTCATTTCGGTATTTTTTCGCAATCTTTCCCGTTACGATGCTGATCTCTTTATCAAAGGATATCAGAGTACGGATTAAACTTAGATGTTATCGCCCAAAATAAATAGCGATACATCATGTTTACTAAACATGTCTTGATTGATCAGTTGGAGACGGAAGATGATAAAATGCCTAAGACACGTGTTAATCGTAGATTTTTAGATTCGTTCAGGTTTGTGGCTAAAAGCTTAGAAAGACAACAGTCAGTGTAGGGAAATAAAAAATATTTCGATTCTTTGGAAAAGTTAGAAGATACTAATACTAACTTACCATCTATATAAGCTTTTTACGGTGGACTAATAGATGAAAATATTATGCAAGTTGATTATGAGAGAACGTGTAAGGTATATGGCTTTTAGTTGTAAAAATTTAGGGAAATATTCAGACTTGTAATTAAAATCAGATGTTTTACTTTTGGCTGATGTGTTTGAGAATTTTCTGAATGTTTCTTTGAAAGTGTACAATCTCGATCGTTGCCAACATGCCACAGCCCCTCTTAAAACCACAGGGGTGGAATTGGAAGGTAGTAGGTATAGATGGGCGGTTCTGAGCCCTCCTCATCCTCATCATGGCTACTGCGCCTGCGTGTGACGCCACAGTTACGAAACTATGATGGCGGATGTATAGATTGTGATAAGAGATTTAATCTGAGATGACGTAATCCAGGATGTCGCCAAAATGGCCGACCGGAAGTGGAAAACCGGGAAATTTGACAATTTAAATGAGATTTAGGCTGACCTGTCAAAATAAGAGGATACACCATTTGGATTTTTGTGAAAAATGACATTTAAAGGGTTAGCGCATGTGCAACCCAACTTTTTAATTACTTGGTTTAGTGGCATGGTATTTTATGTCATGTTATTCGCCTCGATGAGTGAAATTCAAATATGGCAACTGACGTATGTGCACAGGAACTTTTTTTAGTTTTTGGTTTAGAGGGCTGTTGTGGGGTATCGCGGCACTTGTCTCGACGAGTAGAGTTCAAATATGTAAACATTATCATATAGTTGAACAAGATGGCGGCAAGTGAATGAGCTGAACAAAATGAAGAAAAATGAACTAATTGATGTTCTAGTGTGGACAAAGTTACCACAAAATTTTTGTGAAAATCGAATACTTAAAGAATTTATGAAAGATTTGGTTCTGGGAGTCAAGTGTAGTGCACAATGTGACGAAGAATTTCACGATTCCATTAACACCGTGCCCAGTAATGGCGACTGCAACCAACGTTCATGTATTGAAAATAGGCTGAAATGTCAATTTGTGCAACGAGAAATCGGAGTAACAAGGGAACTGATGTCACAGATGGAAAAGAGGATTTGTGATCAGGAGTTTATTATTTCGTTATTAAAAACAGAAAGTAGCCGTTCAAATAAAGTTGTGAGTAAAACCGCGCCATTAATTGAAATCAACAACAGAGATAAAGATATTCCCACAATTAAAAAAACTGGCCCCACAAAAGAGGCAGATAACAAAAACAGATTGCAAAAACAAAAGTCGACTGACAGTGATAACGTCGGTGCGATGGCTGGAAAGCCGAACTCGTCTGTGAACAGCGGTGGATTTCAATCGCCGGTAAGGAGAAAACATCAACAGGTGATTACGGGTAAAAGCGGCCACTTTGCTGCTGCCAAAATACGGGGAGCAGATGAGGTTTCCTGGATATTTGTGGGGAGAGTAAGGGGCGACGTGGATGTTTCTGTGATGGAGGAGTTTTTTGTGGAAAACTGGCCGACATTAAAGTGTGAGTGCTTTAAACTTGTATCGAAAGGTAACAATAGTAGTTTTAGAGTGAGTGTCCCGAAAGAAAACAGAAGTGATATCTTCGACGAGGAAAAGTGGCCTACTGGTGTAATAGTGAAAGATTACAGATTTTTTCACAAGAGAACTGAGCCGCGACCAATATAGTGACTGTGACGTCTTACTAGATAATGAAATCACAACAGTAAGTAGCAATGTTTTTAACTTTTCTGACGCGAACAGGTGCACTTTCGGTGACCCTATTCTAAATTGTGACGTTAGGCAGATAGACTTGCTGCATATAAACATTCAGTGTTTGACAAATAAAATTAATATTTTAGAACTGTTTCTTGAAAGAACGAAATCGCGATTTATTTGTATCTGTGAACATTGGTTAACACAATCAAATTGTAATGCTGTGGCTCTTGATGGTTATGTCAAAGTCGATGCATTTTTACGAGCGATCCACCGACACGGTGGGTGAATTATTTACGCCACTGAAGCATCTGCACAGAAATGTAAACCATTGGCTTATTTAAATATACTTTCAGTTGAGCTTGATTTTGAATGTGCTGCTATACTATATGATAAACAGACATGTATTGTTAATATTTATAGGTCGCCTGCAGGCAACTTTGGGGTATTTTGCGACCTATTGTATAAACTCCTTAAAATTGTTATTTAGAGATACAAATTTGTTTATGTAACAGGTGACTTCAACATAAATAAGGATAGATCGCTTGATTATAAAATAATAGACGATCTATTTCATTCTTACAATTTAACTTCTCTTCTCAATACTCCGACAAGGGTCTTTAGATCGGGTGACATCTTGAGTAGTAGTAGCATTGATTATGTATTAACAAATATTGAGGGTGTTGTTGTAGACAATTTTGATCCAGGAATCTCGGACCAGTACGCTCAGGCAGTTACGTTTCCCGTAGCGAACGGAATTGGCCACTCTTCCATAGAGGCTAAAAAAGAAATTGTCTTTCGACCTCTAAATGAAATGACAATTAACGAATTTAAAACTCGTTTTGCAAGCACATACGATTTCAATTTGAGTGAAATTGAGGATGTAGACATGGCATTTAAAAAAGTTTTCGACACTTTTGTCTGGTGCTTTGAGGTAGCTTGTCCGAAAACTAAAAAAGTTGTAAATTCCGGTTTTAACGTAAAATATCGAATCAAGTTTTCACCAAATCTGCAACAAAAACTTAATGACCTGAAGCTTTTAAATTCAATGCGTAAACAATCCGGAGAGAGGGAGATTAACGCTATGTGTAAAGTAATGAAAGCGGAGGTAAATAGCCTAATTAAACAGGAAAAACAAAACTACACAGCATCTTATATTTGTAACGCCCCAAATAAAACTAAAGCACTATGGCAGCTTGTTATTCTGAAGAAAAACAAACCAAGTGAGGAGCACTGCATTTCGAATTTACTATACGAAAACAAAAATATAACTAGTAGGGTAGAAATTGCTGAGGTACTTGCCGGATATTTTTCAGGTGTTGCTGAGAGGAATCTCATGTTGGATTTCGGGGGCCAGATGTCTGATAGCTGCACAACCGAACAATATAAGCCCAAAACACTTTTTATAACACCTTTAACTGCATGTGAAGTTATTGAGATCATCAACGAACTTCCTAATAAAAATTCAAGCGGCTTTGATGATGTTCCAATAAAAATTATTAAGCAATGTGCTGCTGAGCTTGCCGCGCCACTTACAAAGATAAATTCCTGTATATGTCTGGGAAAATTCCCTGACATATTGAAACTGGCCGTGGTTGTTGCTGTGTTGAAGGCGGGAGACAGTACCAATTTGGAGAACTATCGTCCCATCTCTATATTAAGCATTTTTTCAAAGATCATAGAAAGGGCAGTACATAGAAGGATGGTCAAGTTTTTAAGCGCTAATAATATTATATCACCATCACAGCACGGATTTAGAACTGATCATTCTACAGAAACTGCCCTTATCGAATACATTCAATATGTAAATGAAAGAATGGACCTCAACTACATTGTGGTGACCTTATTTTTAGACCTGTCTCGTGCCTTTGACACAGAAAATCCTTTTTTTGTTAAGGAGAAGATGTGGGCGTTGGGGATAAGATGCACTTGCAACGACCTTCTACTTTCGTATCTGACCAACAGACAGTTGCTTGTAAAAGCGAATAATATTAATTCCCAAAGATATAGGGTAAGTATGGGCACACCCCAGGAAAGTGTCATTGGCCCACTTTTGTTTACACTCTATGTAAACGATTTGCCGCAATTTATACAAGACGGAAAAGTCTTCATGTACGCCGATGACACTTCTATTGTTTGTTGTCTACGGCAAGACGGTGGAGGAAACTGAATTAAAATTAAAATCAGTGGTACAATCTTTTGATGAGTGGTGTTATAGAAATCGACTCATTTTAAACTATGACAAGACTTTTTCTCTTGAAATGCATAACTGCCACCGAAGAGAGAGGATGTGCGGCAGCACTATTTTGGTGAATGGGAATGCTGTGCAATTCAAAAAGGTGGCAAAATTTTTGGGTGTTAGAATTGACAGTAGCCTGTTATATATAGACCAGATTGATCACGTGTGCAAGAAATTAAATTCCGCGTTTTATGCAATTTTGATGCTTAAAGATTCCTTAAGCTCGGAACATCTGCTGAAAGTCTATTACGCGGCTGTCTATTCACATCTGAGTTACGGTATAATTATCTGGGGCCAATCTTCGGACTGCCATAGAATATTTGTGCTACAGAAACGAATCCTGAGATTAATATACAATCTATCTTATGGGCACCCTTGTCGTGACATTTTCAAGAAAAATAACATTATGACGATAACATCAATTTATTTGTTCCATCTGTTAACTTACATTCATAAAAACAAAAGAAAATTTGTTATCAACTCGGATTTTCATAAGCACAACACTCGTGAAAAAAATACTTTTCACCTGAATAAATGTCACCCTTCTTTTTTTAAGAAGTCGCCATGTTATGCGGGTTGCTTTTTGTTTAACCAGCTGCCTTGTTCTCTGAAGGACACAAATTGTACAAAAAAATTTAGAAAGCAACTGAAGGTTGCTTTAATTCCTCATAGTTTTTATAGTTTGAGTGAATTTTGTGAAGCTGTACTGTGAACGTATCTTTTTTGTTGTGATGTGAAGCTCGTTAGATTTTAGATTTTTGGGCACGTACCCTTGTGATAAGTTGTTTTACGTTCTGTATATTTTTTATCTTGTAAGTTCTTGACTTGTCCGATTTACAATAATTTGTAACTAAAGGACCAAATAAATATTATTATTATTATTATTATTATTATTATTATTATTATTATTATTATTATTATTATTATTATTGAGGGTAATCGCTAAAAAAATATTTGCCCTATTTTAATGAAATTTTGTAGGTGCCTTCGTTTCGTAAATGGCTTGAAAATAACAAAGACATGACAACCAAATTTCGCGCACACGTTTCTACTGTTAAACTTACCCTACATGTCGAAATTCAGATTTCAAAGTTAAAAGGAAAAAAGTTATTGGCATTTAGAGAAAAAAATTTTGGGTGCCACCAGTGATCAGAGAAAAGCACAGGACTAAAATATTTTGTGTGGCTAACAAAACCAACTGAATATTACATACAAAGGTTATGGTTCTTTTACGCAAATAGAAGTAGCAGAAAAAATATTTTGAAAATTTTATAATTATTCTTCCTAAAACGCCAAACTCGCGATTTAAAACGACAAAATTTGCAATTTTCAGACAATTAATCTGAAACAAATACGGATTATGTAGAAGAAATAAAGTAATAATTGTGTTTTATAAGTTGATAAGTCGTAATAAGTTGTACTTTATTTTACTAAAATATTTTCGCAAAATCCATTTCCAATAGACTCTCTTTCTGATGCTTTGGCAGTAGTTTCAGCTATAGAGTTCATGGTTTAATAGTCTATAATTTTAGAAAATGTTCGTAGCATTGTTGAGAAAACCGCGACTTATGGATTTTGGAAAGATTTTTTCAAATGAGCGCAAAATAGAACCCCTAAAGCCCAAATACGGGGTCAGTTTTAGTTTTTTTCTGTTTATACGTATACAGGGTGGCGCATAAATGCGGTAAAGCTCAATATATTCGTTATACAAGATATCAGAAAAAATAAATACGCTAATTATAGGGTGTCTCGAGTTGCATCTTATAAATCTATTTTGAAAATCACTAGGCGGCCATTACGTCGTCGGTGCTACACACTTTCTTTTTTTAAGAGAACACACCTTATGTAATTGCATTTTAGCATTTTCCATCGAATTATAATATCTATAATGATTATAATTAGTTTGTAAGGAAAAAAATGATATCCTTCATCGTTTTTGAGTTATTTCAATTGTGTTACAAGTTTTCACTTTTTAGGCACATATAGCAAACACATGTCACAACGCGATACGGCGTTTTTACCAATAGATAGCGGATCCCCATGGAAATAACGCATTCAGAGAGGTTTTTGTTCGCATAATTCGTAAAAAAAATCGAGTACTTGAATTGTTTCGCAATTGGTTGACACATGGTGCTTCTAAAAAACTTAATTAAAATTTTTAAGAAGCACTAGAAATTCACGAGTATAAGCAATTAGGATTATTACTAAACGACCAGCTAGATATTAATAGGTCTCCTTTATTAAACATATCTACTTAATGACCCTGTGTAATCCTTTTGTGTGTATCCTGACAACATGTACTGTGACTTTCCTTTCAGATAATTCTATTATATTATAATTTTACTTCTATAGACTTAAGTGCCACAATATTCTTTGTATAACCTTTTTTGTCTCCCTCAGGGCTCGCCCGCGGCTTTGCCGCCCCGATAGCACTGCAGCCCTTGACTTATTGTGCATTTGTATAACCATAATGTTATTTAAAGAAATACTTATAACGATCAGCTTTTAAATGTACTATGTATATAAGTTTCTGTTGCATCTCAATTTTATCCAGTAATCTCATAGCGAAACTATAGTCAGACTAAATAAAGTTTTTTAGTGAAAATCTAACCATGTGTGTTATTCAACCAAAAAAATTGAGCTACCGTATACAAGCGCTCTGAAATACTGGCTAAATTAAAAAACTTTTTGCAGAATTTTTTTAGTGTCCGTAGAAATAATTTTTTGCAAGATTTTTGTGAAATGTTGTAATTATAATAAATGTTTTGTAAGTTATTGTAAAAAACAAGTTGTCGAATTTTTGTGACAAATACTATTTGGTGTAACATTACTTAGGCAATTTCTGTAAAAAAAAATGTGAATTTTGTAACAACTAAAGGCAATTTCTGCAAAAAAATTGTGAATTTTTGTAAAATAAATTGTTTGCAAATTATTTTTTCAATTTTGGTCATAAAGCTGTTATCAATCATTATACCTTGGCATGTGTGCAAATACTTTGAAGAGGTTTGTTGGCCAGGAAAATCAGACCAGTTTTTTCTGGAACTTTTAAAGTTTATTTTTGGAAAATATTTGTACTTTTTGAAAGAACAAAGCTATTTTAATGAAATATGGTACATTGTTTCTACTATATAGGTTATACTGTTAACCAAATGCCCCTCTTTTGAAAAATCTTAAAGAAAATTCGCTACCATAACGCACTTGCTGCGTCCAGGCTTTTTTACTAACGTCCACTACAGTTTTCGTTAAATATCCAAGTTGAACATTGGTAAAGCAGAGCCGTATTAACGTAATTTTAAAATAATAGCGATTTGTAGTCCAAAACTCAACAAAACAATTAAGTGTCATATGTTATTGAAAACAGAACTAAAAAAGGATTCGAAATATAACTTTCAAAATCCAGGAGCGTATTTACAAAAATTAAGTTGATGTTGGGTTCTCAGAAACCAAATGTTGAAATCAAAATGTGGCAACGACAAACTGCTTTTCGTTCTGCCATCAACTTCAGAAAAAAAAATAGAAAAACGAAAATTTACAAAATCAATTTTTTCAAGACATCTAGATAACCCAAAGAGATAATTGATTTTTGCAACCGCCGCTTACGAGGCCACCTCATTGCGCAACTTTTTTTCTAATTTGACCGACCTTGTATCTCTTATGGTTTCCGAGATCTCCATGCTGTTCATTCTTACATGGGGCACCCCGTATATATATTAACAGACGAGCCATATCAAAATATATGGGACATCATTTGGGTGCCCATTAAAAAAATTCAAGCGACGTCTCTTGGGTCTATCGCCAAACACACTTAAACCTTAAAGACGATTTCCAGTGAGAACTCAGAAGTAGGAAGATTGAGATCTCTAGATCAAACTGCAACAGCCTAACCTACACTCATCCACCGCCCCAAGGAGTAGGCAGATTAAGGGAACCTTTTCAAATCTACTCGTATGTGTATAAAGATAGATATGGGAATCACCTGTAAAGAAAGTTTACAAATATATTTCATTACTAGGTACCTAGAAATGTCATAGGTATTTGTTTTAATCCAGCTACAAATGTCCTGGTACTAGTAAGGTACAAAAACATATTTAAAAGAAATAGAGTGAATACAAGAAATGTAAGAAGAAAATAGAATATACACAAACAGATGCAAAGGAACTAAGGAGGTTCAAACAAGAAACAAATAGATAAATTAAAATAAGTGGAATATTTGATATCCTCTGAGGCGTAGGGTTGAACACACCGAGACCTTAGAAAAGCTCTCCAGCTAAATTTGCGAAGTATATAATCGAACTGTAACCACCCAACCTACTCTTATCCAAGATAACTACATACATTATTTAAATGTTTTAACACTACATCTCAGTTAATATCATCAAGTAATATTAGTTTTAATGTATTTAGTTCCATGAGTAATTAGTTCTTGTCACTGAAATACTACTGTACACATATATGATATACGTTTATTAATAGCGATAATATAATATGTTCTTTTATTTTATTTAACTGGCAACTTTATCTTTTAAAGACAGAAAATTAGCTAGACTAATGTACTTGCTCAATCCAGTTATTCCCAGTCTAACCTTTTTAATACATTAAATGTTAACATTAATTTATTTTAAAAACCGCTAGAAATATAAACTATGAATACACAAGTTCATTTATAAAAGAAAAATAGTTTTTTACGTTTCATTGCTGATAACGCACTTGCTCAATCCAGTTTTTCCTATTCTGATTAGTGAATTTTGAAAAAAAAAATTGCAAATGAGCGCGAACTAGAACCCCCCCTCCAATCCGGCGTCAGTTTCATTTTTTATATGTTTATATATATATATATATATATATATATATATATATATATATATATATATATATATATATATATATATATATATATATATATATATATATATATATATGTATCACACCTATAACTCAAAAAATAAGGTGGCGATTTTGATCAAATTTGCAAAAAAATAAGAGTTATGGTAACTAGATTTGGTAGGTAGGTTTACTATATAAAAAGTAAACTATATAGTAAAACGTAAATTTCTATCTTACAAGAAAAAAATGTTATAGTAAAATATTTGGTGCCAAATCATTTCGATGAAAATTCACTACCATAAAGAACTGGCGGCGTCCAGACTTTTTTAATACATTAGGTGTAAACATTAATTTATTCAGCAAACCGCTAGAGATATAAATTATCAATACACAAGTTCATTTATAAATAAATATTTTGTTTAGGTTTATTTAATTTTAAGTTTGAGTTTATATTATAAACACATATAACGTAAGTGAAAATAAATAATATTTTGTTGTTTATCAACCTAACATTTCAGTTTGGCTATATCTGCTCAAACTTTTCATATTTTTTGTTGATAAGTATCTAGTTACAATAATAATGAGAGAGCCGTCAGCTTTACCTTAAATTCAACTTTCTGAGATACATTACTTTGTCTAAATTATGTTAAAGTTTATATGAAATCAAAACATTATATAATTTACAATGTACACTAAACTCCACTTATTTTGGATTAAAATGAAAGATCTGGAAAACTGAAAACCGGTGAATTTAGAACTTTGCAAAACTAGGAGGTATTAAGTGTAGTTTTATCAATTTTGTGTAAAAGCCTTATAAATGGTAACTGCGAATAATGAATCCTGCGCCTAGCCTATTTACTATCCCCATCATCATTTTGTTGTGCACTAGATTTATTTTAGTTGCCATAATAAAAAGTAATCTTGTAGTTACCTAATAAGCTCTGCCTAGATACAGATTTCAGGACTCTGTGTACGCTCTCTGTGCTGGTCCTATGTGGAGCCGTGGGGGCGGCCTGTTGGACCGGCGAGGTGACGTTCAGCCGGCTCCCGCTACTGCTTAATCGTTCCCCTACCATGCAACCACCTCCTGAGGTTATAATGCCTGAAACCAAATAAAATTACAAATAGGCTTTATTTTTAACCCCAACATAATAATACGTGCACAAATTTAACCAAAGCGATATCAAAAAAATACACTTTGTCCTTTTTATTATTCTTCTTATTCTTCCATTTTTAGATAAAACTACATGAAGGGCAATTAATTAATGATACTTTTCTAGGGTACATTACTTTAACATTTAATTTAAGCAAAAAACTAGCTAACATATCTAAAAATACACATCGTGAGATGTGTGATAGAGTCGCCATCTCGTACATAACTGAAAACTATGTTGTCTCAACACAAAATGGACTTTATTCAACTAACCAACAATTTTCAAATCCGCAGCACCTTTACTTTCTTCCCTTAACAATGTACATATATTGATTTATTTATCTTATTTATTTATTTATTTATTTATCTATTTATTTATTTATTTATTTATTTATTTATTTATTTATTTATTTATTTATTTATCTATTTATTTATTTATTTATTTATTTATTTATTTATTTATTTATTTATTTATTTATTATTTATTTATTTATTTATTTATTTAACGAACACACAAATATTAAACAATAAGGTTTACAAAGTAGATACATATACATCTGTCACGCAAGTTCACTTATCCGTGAGATTATAACATACTTATTTGATATTGCGTTATTCTTGCCTAATTTATTAATATTGGATACTGTCTCATATGCCCTCGGCTTAATCAGCAAAAACAAAAATGAAAAAATATGTTTTTACCCCGAAGTGAATATCACTCCCTCCCGATACTGTAGAATAGTCACATACAGTTACAAAATGTACCAAATTGAAACACTCCGGTCAAAAACCCATATGCCAATTTCATACTACATACTTTCCACCAGTTTACCAACACAATAACATCTAACGTATCTCTTCTCTCACGTTCACTCACACTTACACACTCCCACGTGTCACACACACCCCCCCCCCACCCCACACACACACACATATGTTTTGTTACCTTATGTTTCTTATAGTTTGCTAAATACTTCAAACCCTCAAAATCATTAATTCAAGCTGCATAATGTATCTGCTGTCAGTGTAAATATTTATTACCTTCCTGGTCTCATATACTCCACTCTACACCATTGCATAATATTTTTTAAATTAAAACATTTTCTAGCAACATAAGTTTTTAGCGCTTTGTTGAATTTGTAATTATTTTAAGCAGTATTAACAGGATCTGGAAGTTTGTTGTACAACTTTGTGTCAAAAAAGTAATACATCGTTAAGATACCGTTGTTCTGTCATTAGAAGTCGAAACAGATTTGTGACTTATACAACTAGTAACATAAGGGAATTGTACAGCACTAGTTACTTTTTTATTTCTGTGTATAAGGTGGATGGTGGTTAGAATATTCCCCTTGATGTCCAATATATCTTTCCCGTAAAGTAACTCTGTGGAAAATAAAAAATCTTTTTAGACATTCTAAAAATTTAGAATAAAATTTTGCGTAGTTTGAAGAGCGGACAAAGTTAAGCAGAACTACAAGTTGTACCATATCACAGTGTCGACTCGATTAGTGTCCTTTAACTTGCGAGTAAAGTTCCATACTTTAAGATATGTCTTATCTCATAAAAAGTGCTAGGTGATGTTCTTATTTTTAAATAAATTTTTTCTTCATGACATCGCCACTATAGGCACCGGTCAAGCTCCATTCCCAAGTACGTAAGATATTAACATTATTTATAGTTTCATCATAATTGATAATGATGTTTCTCGAGAACTGAGTCAAACCCGAAACTGTGGGAGTAAAATGCATATTATTTGTTTTTTGAGTACTAACATAAAGGATATTACCTTTTCATGTATTACACAAGTTATTCACCATATCAGTTGCTTTATCATAATATGTACAATGCCAAGAGAAATCCCTAATCAAGATGGCGGTATATCACAATATAATATTTACTATATTCCAACAGTATGTCATTATTGTAAATAAAAAACAAGATCGGGCCAAGTATTATACCTTGGAGTACCCCACAGCCTATGGTAATACGATCAGTTAACACACCATCCACCCTTACTCGCTGTGTTTTGTCTGTGAACTAGTTTTCAAACAGTTTTAGAACAATTCCCCTTATACCGATATTCTTTAATTTCATAATCAATTTGGCATGATTAGCAGTATCAAATGCTTTACATATATGTTAAAATAATCCAAGAATCTTATAATTTGAATCAAATCCATTTATGATGTTCGAAACTAGCTTATGTAGTGCTGCTGCAGTAGATTTCCACCCGCAAAGTCCAAACTGTTTAATATATTTTGTTTAAGGTTAAATGTATTTTGACCATCAGTAGAAACACATACCGGTTTCGCTCGTATTAAATTTCGCCCGTTCATTATACTAAACAATCAAAATACATTTAAAACACTTGGGTGGAGACAGCCAGCCTTAGAGTACATTGTAATATATCTCACAATGTGCTCGTAAGTTGAGTTTCTTTCAATGTGCTTTGATTGCGTAGTACACTAACGAACTCTTGTAAGAGCGAAAGGAATATGTTTGTAATGATAGGCAAGATACATATTGGTGTCTTGTTTATACTATTTAATAATTTAATAATTATACTATCTTTGAACACACACATATACACACACGCATATATATATATATATATATATATATATATATATATATATATATATATATATATATATATATATGGGAATTAATTTTATCTCAACAACTGTGTGCATAAACGTTCTGCCGCTAACGATATGCATAGGTGTCCGGGCGCTACAGTGTGACGCGCGTGTGTCGAGGGACAAGGGAGTTAATAGTGTGTCAGTGTCATTACAATGACGGACGTTGTTAAAAAAAACACTCATGACACATAGAAAGGTGTCAGCACAAAAGTGTCATTCAACACGGTGTTACACATGACTAGTTCGTACGAGACGGTCGGAGTGTGAAGAGAGCTTGAGTGAACATAGTGCGCGAGAAGTACGACGAGAGAGTACCTAGAGACGCCGAGGTACTCAACGACGGTGTGCAAGGCCATCCATCCACGACGACGACGACTATAACAGATGGATCCCGTAGCTAAAGACGATAGTCTATTACTTGTCATTTAATTACTTCATTGTTATGTTTATATAGTTCTACAATATAGTTATAGTTAATACCGGCATAGTTTCAGTCTTAAAAGCACGCACGACCTAAAACCTTACATATCTCTAGAAACGGGGACTCATTCCGGGATATACGTGAGTGTTCCAGGGATAAGACACCCTATAAATGGGGGCTCCAGCCGCGATATAAACAGTGTGGTAGCTGAAAGACAGTTTCTTGCCGGAATATAAGTGTGTACAGTGTATTATTGAAATCTACAGTAGCCAGGACTCGACCTAAGACGCAAGGCCGCAGCACCAGCAGCTACACGTACGCGACGTTTCACATACCTGAAGTTACGGTAGACGTTCTAAGAATTGAGGTAACAATATGAAGACGTTAGGAGATATAGACATTATTTTGAACAATATAAAGTCGGCTCATACTAGTGCTATAAAGAACTTGCATAAACGTATTTTTCAGAGCGAAGGTGATAATTTTTCGGACAATGACCTAACGTCGGTTGCAAATATTTTGTGTTTGGACTATAATTGTGATAAAGACGCGTTAATAAAAAACATTTGCGATAATCTAGTAGACATTACAAAACTGTCTATGCGTGACGACGACGAGACTGAAGAAGCCGAGAAGGAAGATCATCTTTCAGAAAATTGTTCTGTTTATTCAAACTCTTCATCGAATGGAAAAACGTTCTTTGCTATGAATTTTAGGGACGTAGAAGATTCGATTCAACGCTTTGATGGAAGCAGTGGCTACCCAATAGAAAAATGGATTCAAGATATGGAAGACATGGCTGATCTATGTTCATGGAATCAGCTGCATATGTTTATTTTTGCAAAAAAATCATTGATAGGTCTCGCAAAGCTGTTCATACAAGGAGAAAAGAATATAAAATGTTGGAAATCTTTGAAAGAAGTTTTAATCGACGAATACTCTTCAAGATTAAATAGTGCCCAACTGCATAAAGCACTATCTGAAAGAAAGTTGATGAAAAACGAAAGCATTCATGAGTATTTATTAATAATGAAGGAGATTGCTAATCGAGGCAGAGTTGAAGATGAAGCAATAATGCATTATGTCATAGATGGTATAACAGATGAACCATCGAATAATATATTTTTATATGGGGCCAAGTCATTTAAAGAATTCAAGGAAAAATTGCGAATATACGCTGAAATCAAAACTAAACAGGAATCTTACAAGCCGAAGACAGGTAAAAATAAAGCAACAGCTTCCAGTTTAACAGAAATGTCAAATTCCAAGTCGACGCAGATGAAAAAAATTCGTTGTTTTAACTGTGGTAACCAAGGCCATAAGTCGAATGAGTGCAGATCTAAAAATCTAGGCACCAAGTGTTTCAGATGTAATAAGTTTGGACATAAATCTTTTGAATGTCTAACTCAAAACAAAAAGAGTGGCGCTTCTCCAACCAACCCCACCACGTCGAATGTGCAAAACGTTGAAGTAATCACGATGAGCAAAATGCACAGAATTATAAGGATCAATAATGAAAATATTATTTGTCTGGTAGATACCGGAAGCCAAGTTAACCTTATAGGGTCAGAAGTATACCGACGTATTGGAGCACCAACCATTCATGATTCTAAAATAGTTTTAAATGGTTTCGGTAAGTCAAAAGTGAAACCTTTGAGCTATTTTAACTGTCAGATCGATTTAGATGACGTACTGGTTGATACCAGGATGCATGTTGTCAACGGTGAATATATGTCTAGTAATCCTGCTATACTAGGTCATGAATTTCTCCAACATGTTGAACTTACGATTAATCCAAGAGGGATCACCATCAAGAAGATCGACGACGACGACGGCATTAAAGAAATAATGCAAGTAGATGTACTTGATCAAGTTGATATTGGAAATGAAGTACCGACGCGTATAAGAAAAGAAGTTGAACATATTGTGAAGACGTATAAACCAAGAAAATGCAAAACTGCAAACGTTGTAATGAAAATATTAGTCAAAGACGAAGAACCGATCTACAATAGTCCTAGAAGACTACCATTTTTTGAAAGAGAGATTGTTGATCGCCAAGTTGAGCAATGGGTTCGAGATGGTGTAGTAGAACCCTGTACTTCCGAATATGCTAGCCAAGTGGTAGTAACCAAGAAAAAAGATGGGACACCAAGAGTATGCATTGATTATAGAAGAATCAACCAAAAGATAATAAAAGACCGATTTCCGCTGCCGCTTATCGAAGATCAGCTAGACAAGCTGCAAAAAGATCATGTTTTTAGCACAATTGATCTTAAGAATGGTTTCTTTCACGTTCCCGTAGAAGAACCAAGCCGAAAGTATACAGCATTTGTGACGCACCAAGGTCAATATCGATTCCTGAAAGTTCCCTTTGGTCTTTGTATAAGTCCCTCCGTATCTATGAGATACATCGACGTAGTTTTTAGAGATCTGGTAAACAAAGGAATTGTACTGCCCTACATGGACGATTTAATTATTCCAGAACCAAGGACGACAAAGCAAGTACAAAGCTTTTTGGGACTTGCCAGCTATTTTAGAAAATTCATTCCAGGATTTTCAGTGATAGCATCGCCGCTAACCGATCTTTTGAAAAAGGATCGTACCTTTACATTTGGGTTCAAAGAAAAATATGCATTTATGAAGCTCAAGCAGATATTAGCCAAGAAGCCAGTGCTAAATATTTACTGCCAAGATGCCGAGACAGAATTCCATACAGACGCATCAATGGAAGGATACGGAGTCGTTCTTCTCCAACGTTCCTATGAAGATAACCAGATGCATCCAATTTACTACATGAGTAAGAAGACATCGGACGCCGAAAAGAAGTACTGCAGCTATGAGTTAGAAGTTTTAGCAATAGTCGAAGCACTCAAGAAGTTTAGAGTATACTTACTTGGAACACACTTCAACATTGTGACAGATTGCTCTGCCTTTGAGAAGACTATGAGCAAGAGAGACTTATCAACAAGGATTGCAAGATGGGCCTTACTACTTCAAGATTTCGATTGTACCGTAGTTCATCGATCAGGCACCAGAATGAGGCATGTAGACGCTCTAAGTAGAAACCCTGTTATGTTGGTTTGTACTAGCATTCCCCATGCTATACGAAATAGTCAAGAAGAAGATGGCGAAATCAAGGCAATCAAGGAAATTTTAAAAGAAAAGTCGTATAAAGATTACATCTTGAAAAACGACTTACTTTACAAAATGGAAGATGAAAGGGAAGTAGTTGTAATTCCCAAGCAGATGCAACAAGAGATAATTAAAGAAGCACACGAAGAAGGACACTTTGCAGTCAGAAAAACTGAAGACTTAATAAAAAGAGAATACTACATACCGAATATAAAGAAGAAGATCGAGAGGTATATTAGAAATTGCATTCCTTGCATCTTATTTAACAGAAAGCATGGAAAGCAGGAAGGATTTTTACATCCACTTAAGAAAGATGACATTCCTTTACAGACATACCATATTGATCACCTTGGTCCTCTTGAGTCTACGAACAAGAATTACAAATATATTCTTGCCATAATTGACTCATTTACGAAGTTTGTTTGGTTATATCCGACGAAGAGCATCTCCTCGAAAGAAGTTATTGCCAAACTTGAGATCCAAAGAAAGACTTTCGGAAATCCTGTTAACATTATTTCCGACAGAGGCACAGCCTTTACGTCTGAAGAATTCGAATCTTACTGTAACGAGAATGGCATAAAGCATCATAAGATTACTACTGGTCTACAAAGAGCTAATGGTCAGATAGAACGAATTAACTCTATTATTATTTCTGTTCTAACCAAGATATCCTTAGAAGACCCAGCAAAATGGTACCTTTACGTAGATCGTGTCCAGAGAGTTATAAACTCCACCTACCAAAGAAGAATTGGAACCACGCCATTTGAATTGCTGATGGGTGTCAAGATGAAAGATAAGGTTCAAATCAGGATAGGAAAAATCATCGAAGAAGAAGCGAAAAACCAATTTCAAGAAGATAGGGAAGAGTTGAGAAGATTAGCAAAGGAGCAACTGCTCAAAGTCCAGGAAGAAAATAAGAGAACGTATAACCTGAGAAGAAGAAAACCTGCCGCTTATGGGTTAAATGATCTAGTCGTCATTCGAAGAACCCAGTTCTGCCCAGGGTCGAAGTTGAAGTCGAAGTTCATAGGTCCATACAGAGTCGTGAAGGTCAAGACCAACGATACCTACGATGTCAAGAAAGAAGGTCTCCACGAGGGTCCAACCTACACTTCTACATGTTCCGAATATATGAAGTCATGGCGTAAAATGTGTTCAGATGACAATGGTTCATCATCCGAGGCGGATGATGGTCAGGAGAGCCGAGTTGTGGGAATTAATTTTATCTCAACAACTGTGTGCATAAACGTTCTGCCGCTAACGATATGCATAGGTGTCCGGGCGCTACAGTGTGACGCGCGTGTGTCGAGGGACAAGGGAGTTAATAGTGTGTCAGTGTCATTACGATGACGGACGTTGTTAAAAAAAACACTAATGACACATAGAAAGGTGTCAGCACAAAAGTGTCATTCAACACGGTGTTACACATGACTAGTTCGTACGAGACGGTCGGAGTGTGAAGAGAGCTTGAGTGAACATAGTGCCCGAGAAGTACGACGAGAGAGTACCTAGAGACGCCGAGGTACTCAACGACGGTGTGCAAGGCCATCCATCCACGACGACGACGACGATAACAGATGGATCCCGTAGCTAAAGACGATAGTCTATTACTTGTCATTTAATTACTTCATTGTTATGTTTATATAGTTCTACAATATAGTTATAGTTAATACCGGCATAGTTTCAGTCTTAAAAGCACGCACGACCTAAAACCTTACATATCTCTAGAAACGGGGACTCATTCCGGGATATACGTGACTGTTCCAGGGATAAGATACCCTATATATATATATATATATATATATATATATATATATATATATATATATATATATATATATATATTTGTGTGTGTGTGTGTGTGTGTGTGTGTGTGTGTGTGTGTGTGTGTATGTATATATAAGATAAACATGTAAAGTTATTTGTTTATTTTTATTTTCACCCACGCTGTTATCAAAAAGTCTACCAGGAGAACAGCGAGACACTGTTGCCTCCCAGTTTAAATAAACACTTCGAATCTTGGCGCAGTGCTAACTCTACTACTGAAGATAAAACTTCCTCCACGTCGTAAAAAAATCATATAAAAGATCAGACGCCTTGTAATGGAATCAAAACTTCTGAGTTCTCATCTTTCGGTCCTGGTTGCAATACCTTCGGTCGGCATTAAATCCCGATAAGCCCCTTTAGTATTTTCGAGTGACTGCGTGGGGCCCAGTTTTGTGGCCTAATGCGGCAAGTAATACCACGGTATCTATCGCCGAGTTTATCACCTACCGCGCGGCAGACCCTTTTTGTTTTTTAGCACCTGGTTCTCCATGTCAGCGTGAAGTTATGCGAACGCAATAGTACTGATATGTAATAGTAAAACTTCACCTTACCAATTGCTGTGCAGACTAGTTCAAGACACAGTGATTTTGGAATGGGTGGAGTAGAAGAGACTAAGGGCATACACAATAAGCCAAAGGCTGCAGTGCTATCGGGGCGGCAAAGATGCGGACGTGCCCTGAGGGAGAAAAAAATAGTACTGAAGTCGACGGCAGGCAGCAGCATCGATTGTACGATACCAGCTCTTAAAGAGTCAAGTAGTACAACGTACAACCCAGCATCAAGACTAGCTGTAGAGAAAGGCAGTCAGATGTATAATATTATATATATATATATATATATATATATATATATATATATATATATATATATATATATATATATATATATATATAATATAATTATATAATATATATAATGAATAGAGTATCAGAGATAATTGGAGGTATCCATGGGTTAGCATCGTCATCGGTCAAATATCACATGTCAGGCTGTCTATTTAAAAGTCGCATATATTATAAATAGTAGATAATGAAGAGAAAAATAGATATAATTTTGGTTTATTATATATTTGACAATATTGTTTTCCCTATTGACTCCTATCGATAGTTCTTTGCACCAACTTAAAACACAGTAAATGCGACGATTTTATTAGGCTAACTAATTAACCTCTGGGTGAAAATATCTTACTGGAATAAATACTAGCGATCCGTAGGTAGGACCACTCTGTCCAATTTCTGAGTAGTGAGAAAATACTTTACAAACTTTCCGCTGAATATATATATATATATATATATATATATATATATATATATATATATATATATATATATATATATATATATATATATATATATATATATATATATATATATATATATATATATATATATATATATATATATATATATATATATATATATATATATATTTGTGTGTGTGTGTGTGTGTGTAAATAAGCGCGCGCGAGAGTGTGCGTGTGTGTGTTTTATTGCATTGTATTGCAGCATCTTCAGGACGCTCCTATTTCACAAATACTTCAACTGACTCTTGTTCTACCATTTTTATTTTTGCATACTTCTGTTAACTTATAGTTTATTTTTATAAAACCTATGAAAATTTGCCACTATAACGCACTTGCTGTGTTCCGACGGTTGTACATAAACTGAACATCGGATATAGCTGTTATTTTTGCACACAATTAGTGAATAAAGTGCACCATATAAAGTAGATTCCATAATATTAACATTTTTGTAATAGTTAACAATTTAAAAAAAATGCAGATTATGTTTAGATATATCCCATTTTCAGTCTCACAAAGGCGGGTTCTTTCGACTGCAGTAAATTTTGCTTAATGCGTAAGCATTTAGTGAGTTATTCATTTTATCCATCCGGTTTCTATAAAAAATAATCTTAGCTGAGTAATCTGGCAAATAACGATTTGTTATGGTATCAATTATAACAAAAGTATGTTCTGTAGCTATGCTGTTTTTTAGTTGTATTATATCAAGCTTTGATAACTTGTGACATTTCTGATATATTCTAAAATGTAGGCATTGTGAATTTACGCTTTCCTTTAAAATAAAAACAACCTAAAAGTACTTAATAAGAAGCCACTTAAACTAAATATAACAATATAATTATAATATTTACCCACATTAGTATTTTAGTTATTATTGTTTTATAAGTAACAAAAGTGTGATGTTTATTTTTCACCTTCTTTCACTAAGTAAAGATTGAAACGTTCGATGAGCACTGATAGGCACACTCGGAGAACCCAAATCACGACAACATATTTTAAAAAACCTGACGAGAGTCTTTATAATTTTTTATCCTCTGATAACGCTAATTTAGTCAGTGAAACGATCGTCAGATTTTTAAAATGTGTTGTGGTGATTTGGGTTCTCCAAATGTACTTGAACATTTTCGTTGTTTGTGTTTGGAAAGGATCATGTAAGAAATTGGCATTCATTTTTAGCATTTTTGAATTTTTTGGATTTGCGACTACAATTTTTGTACAGAAGTGTTATTTTTGTACATAACGAAAAACTATGTACTTCGATGCGATTCTCTATTTAACCATTTTGATGATTTTCACTATTCGCAATGTATAGTCAAGTGTAATTCTTTAATGTAAAAACATATATGCATGTCATTAATAACCTGTTACATGCATGTAAAGTTGGTCTTTGATTGTAGCCTGCCAATTTTTTGTTCTTCGCGATCAATTTAATATTTTTCCTGGTGATAAATGGCACATGATGCCGACGCATCGCGTGCTTGTCCAGCTATTTCGTCTCTCTGAACAATCACATTTATAGCTGTACACATGTATGCAGTTAAAACAATTGGTATGCGATAAATTGCCTTTTCCCAACGAAATTCATCGGATAGCAAGGTAAAGTTATCGTTTATTGTTATTATTTGATTTTTTTTTAAATAATTGGTGTTGACAAGGAGCTTCTTCAAATCAGTGCAAACTAGAAATCCTGCAACGCACATTCAGGGTCAGTTTGAGATTATATTTATATGTATTGTACACATATTATATATATATATATACATATATATATATATATATATATATATATATATATATATATATATATATATATATATATATATATATATATATATATATATATTTGTGTGTGTGTGTTTTCACATTTTCCTTTTTTTGACTTCTTCAAACTTGTGTTATATACAAGCACAAACTAAAGCTTATCTTGTATGTCACGCTATATAATTAAGGTAGATAAATATATTAAATATATTGCTTTATTATTGTTTGTATTATTTGTTTTATTTCAATTTGATTTGAAATTTGTGATAGAGTGATTACAATGTTTATCTACATTCTTGATTAATATGTTATGTTAAATTTATATTAAAATGTAAATTAGATCTAAAATGGTACTTACCATATTTCATTTCGTTACCATTCTATTTTTCACCATTTTTTCTTTGTCATTGAGCGCCATTAAAATCTTGATTATCATACACATATAAATCGCTGTACATACTTTAAATGTGAATAAATACTTTTTGGCCAGCTGCCTTGTTTTTTTTTTTTTTTGACATTAATTAAATTTTAAAAACATGTAACTTTATATGAGCATAAGAATCTTCACCACAAAGATGTGGTTCTAGGTTAGAAAATAGGTAGCTATTTAAACGGGAATTGTAACTAATAAAGTCTTATTTGTTATTCAAGAAAAATTTCATCATTAATATTATTTTTTATGCTTACTGACTTCTTTAAAAGAACTTTGACTCCAAATTAAAATTATAATTAAGGTTCCAAATAACAAACATGAACACTTATATTATCTTATTTTAAATCGATAACAAACATTTCACAAACCTTTTATGGAATGATTGTTCACTAATAGACATTGAGTTTGAAGCGAGAAGCCAGAACCCCCCCCCCCCCCCCCACACACACACACACACAAACACAGTTCACTAATGACTTGTATAAAAAAATGATACCTTATTCATTTTAACAACTATTTTTCTACTGTCCCTCTTAGATAGATCATTTGGTTTTGTTTGCTATTTTCACTTATTTTATACTAAAAAGTCATTTAGAATTGACTTACTTGAAAACTTTTGACAGCTTCATTCCGACCATATCAATTTAAAGTTGTTTTACGTCTTTGCTGAAAATGTGTCATTTAAAATCCATCACTGATGCTTTAATGAACACATTTCAGTTCCATCTTTGGAGATATCAGGTAAATCAATGTACACAGTCAGGTATGTAAGACTTCACAATTTGAATAAACTCACTCTAAATTCTAGAAAATTCAGAGCACACTCAAGCGTGGAGACTTTCCCAGCGATATTTAACGCTCTCCCCTTATAACTTAGGACATTTTCTTATGTATCTTCTCCTTCTTTTTGTCTCAATTCATCCAATTAACCTTATTCCAAAAAATTTTTTCGACATCTATGACGTCGCTGACATACCTGTTATATTTAGATTACATAGCATTTAAAGACCCAGTCAGTACCGTTTTTTGAGGACATCTTCTTGAAGACACCTTTTTGGAGACATCTGTTTGAAGGCAACTTTTTGAAGACCCGTTCAGTACCCTTTTTTGAAGAAATTTTTTGAAGATATCTTTTTGAAGACAACTCTTGTGAAGAAACCTGTTTGAAAAACCCGTTGTGTATCGTTTACAATACCTGTTTTGTACCGTTTTGAAGACACATTTTCAAGACACGTTCCTCCGCACAAATGGAATAATACGGGCAGTGATGATCCATCTATGACTTGAAGCCCACTAACGTCAAGCCAAGCAGAGCCATACTAAAGTCTGTCGTCGGTCTGGACAGCTTTGAGTAGTCCCCGCGGCCTTTTTGAGTGGTCATGCTGGCCATGAACAGCTACAAGACTCTGCATCTATACTGAGTCCCCACGAAGCACCCCGTCGGAAGCAAAAGTTAAGTACCTGGTCCATCTGCTTTCTTTGTTTTCACTTTAGATTTCACTAAGAACTGCCTCAAGCAATAATTATTACATACAACACTTATATTATTAGTATTATATATAACCACCTTTTATCAATATACAACAATAACCGAGTCTTGATTTTTATTTGTGTGTTCTACGTCACGTAGATTATAAGGCCAGTAGCAACCTTTTTTTATTTGCATTAAATGTTATCTCGCGGCTGACTAGCCACATCATTTCCCTTTATAATTAGAATATTGTGAATTCTTTTGCCATTAAATTTTAAATAAAATACCCATTCACTATTAACCTTATAAAACTGGCAAAATTGACGTTCTATAGTTTTTCGAAAATAGAAAACGTGAATTTTTTCTTTTATTTCAATAGTACTAAAAACGAATTCCCTACATTTAAATATGCAACAAGTACAACTCTGATCATTTTAGAATGTTTAAATATCCACTTCAAATCCACCTTTCTTCACAGTTTCTCAATTTTGGCTCCTTCATTTTCATATAACTTTTTGTGTTGTTTACTATACCTTTTACTGTCCAGATGCACTTGCTCCTCGTAGCCTGAACTTTATTTTGACACAAACAAGTTATATGCGACACAAAATTATATATACTATTTTCCTTTAATCAGGTTAGTAATAAGCCTGAGTTGCCCTGTTTATTTTCTTTAAATTTCTTTCAAAATCAAATCAAAATTAAAGTCATATTTTACTTAAACAAAATCGATACTTATTTAAGAGCACAGACAGTTTACCTGTTTAATCTCTGTTATAGTACATTTATGCCTTTAATTTTGTGTAATTGGCAGACCGTTATTTAAAATTTCGCCAGCCAGGAACTCATTCTAGAATTTTTAAATTTCTCTACATTCATTGAAAACAAACCCGTATTAAAGTGGTGCTTGTTAATCATCAATAGATTATGTATCATCTACTACCTATACTTAGTTATTATCCTTATGCCTTTTAAAAACATAATTTTGACTTTTAATGTTGATAATTGACTTTTTTTTTTGTTGGTAAAACGACATTAGAGTGTACCTTGCAATTTTGATTTTACATTTTCTTATCTGTACGGCTTAGAAAATGGAGTTAGTTAGTCAATTAGCTAGATGAAGGATTAAATAAACCACATGATTATGTCCCTTTATATACTCCGACAGTTGATTTAAAAGCAAAAGTCTGGACGCAGCAAGTGTGTTATGGTAGCCAATTTTCATGGAAATGATCAGGCACCAAATATTTTTTATAACTTTTTTGTCTGCTAACATAGAAATATTAATTTTGGTATATAATTTCTTTCAAATATCATAACCTCACGTACCAAATTTGGTAACCATAGCCTATCTGTTTTCTGAGATAATTTTTTTTCCGAAAAAAAAAACCCAAAATTTTTCCGGAATACCTGGTTCGATTTTCTTGGCTAACGAACTTATCCAAGCCACTTACAAAAAGAAGGTACATGCTAAATATTATCAAAATCGGTCCAATAATTTTTTAAATATAGGTGTGATACACACAAATGTATATATATATATATATATATATATATATATATATATATATATATATATATATATATATATATATATTATTGTGTTTCGGGGGTACGTATTGTTTTGGTGAGGGTGTGTAATGTAAGGGTGTAATTTATATTGTATTTTTGTATAGTGTATTGTGTTTTATTGTAATATTGAAATAAATGTGTTATTAAAGTTTTTGTTGGTTTTATTATTTTTACTGTATTTTTATTTAAATATAGGTGTTGATATTTGTGTTATTTGTTTTATTATGTTTTTGTTGGGCGCCTTTTTTTTTATATTATTATACTGAATTAAATTATGAGTTTATTAAGAAAAATATACATATATATATATATATATATAATTTTATCAAATTAAATATCTACCTGGTTTTTGATCTACTTACTATGCCACAGCTATTTTGTTGATACTCTTCTTACCTACAGGGAATGTTTAATAGTTGGGTCCACCAATGTCGAAAATTCTTACTCTTGGTGCATAGGTATTATATTTGCTGAACTTTTTATATACTGCTAGAGGATTAATTGGTCAATGGACAGATATGTGTGACATTTACAGAAAATAAAATAATGAGCAATATATAATTTGAAATTTGAAATATTTATTATTATTATTATTTTTGTCAAAAAGCTTTTTGTTTGGTTATTGACTTAATTTTACAAATTTAAATTCTTACTTGGGATCCCGTATATTACTAATTTTAACATACAAATATGCCAGCTTTATTAATGCAATTATGACTTATTATTGAGAATTTTATTTCCAATGCTTTGTTTAAAAACAAGGTTATGACTTCCTATGACGGATCTGAATAGTTTCATTGGCATTTATTTATCACCATGGTAACGTCGTTTCAGGTGAATTTTGTTGCTTGGCAACAGAAATATTAAAATGGAGGAAATAAGGTTGAATTTCTTACGTTTACTTATCGCCCTCTGGTGACTCTCACAAGTACTTCATAAATATTTTATATTTAGTTCTTCATTTGGTATGATTGCCTTTGCAAATGACATTTAACTTCTTGGATTGACGTTGACATATTATTCCTTTATAAAATTTACAGGTTCATTTCTTGTTTTGAATATATATAATACACTTTTTAACAATTATTGATGCATTACCCCAGAGTCTGCTTGGCGTGGGTCAATCTTCGAGCCCATTCACTGTTTTTACCTAATTTATGTACGAGTATTCTTGATTGGAGTTGTTGTATAGCTGTTTACTGGTAGGTATAACCTATAAAATACTTTCACTCTCGTTTTTAATCACTTATATTAACTTTTTTGAACATTTTCTGTTGCTGCAATCTATTAGCTTCCTCTTTCTACCAGCGTCTTCTTCCCAATCTCACGTTCTTCCTCCCGGAAGTTCTAATTTTTATCTTTTGTTTGCTAACTTCGAATCATAGTTGTTAATTTTCATTTAAACTTTTTATTTACCAATCACCATTTTCTGTTTTCAGATAAGCCAATAACATGATTTAACTACATTAGTCAAAAGAAAGTCATTTCCTGCATATAATTCAATATTCCGATTTTATACATGTAAGTCAAATTGTGTTTGTTTTAAAATTTATAACCTATCATTCATTAACACATTAAACCTTATTTTTCTAGAATAATTACTAACACATAGTTTCCCTTATTGATAATTAACAAATTTTTACTTATTTTCTATACATATTAACACAATTTGTTAAAATCCCTAATCACATTCTTATTTAAATTCACTTTGTTCTGTCGAAGACAGTTTATAAATTTGGTCTTTTACCAGCTTGTTTGTGTTTGTAGCTGTCTATACCGGGCTTATATCACTTTGTATTTTGTTAAGCAGTTCATTCATTGTGAGTTTAATTGTTCAATGTTTTCTGATACAAAAATGTTTTTTTATGCCTTAACTAATAAATTTAAACTATGTCAAAATCTATTCATTGACGAATATATTTATATTTAATTGTTTTTAATTTGTAGGTTCAGTAGGATAAAAGGCTGCAATTTACCACCTGTGTCTGACTATAGCTAGGACAATAAATTGGATTTTTACTTCCAGGTATGTGTTTATTTTAAAACATTTTTTGTCTGTGCATGCAATAATATATATATATATATATATATATATATATATATATATATATATATATATATATATATATATATATATATATGTATATATATATATATATATATATATATATATATATATATATATATATATATATATATATATATATATAAACATATAAAAATTGAAACTGACCCCAGGTATGGGTTCTAGGGGTCCTAGATCGCGCTCATTTGAAGAATTTTTTTCAAAACTCGGGATCTCCCCATAAGTGATTTTTTTCTAGGAAAATTCACTAAAAATATGACACGTGGCATATTCCAAATGAAATTTTACACAAATATGGTTCAGCAAAGACGTGTTTTAGAAATACCTATATAGTTTTACAAAGAATAATTTCTATCACAATTGGTTTGCAGCTCTGGTTTGTTAATGGCGTTAATTTTAATGTACGTCATTGAGATTTAATGTAAATTTTTAAATATATCATGAAATTTGTCTTATCGTTATCTACTGGTTATGTTCGCCATATATTCGAAAACTACCTTTATTCTATTTTTACAGTTTTATTTGTGTTTACACTCAATTTTTATGATCTGCTGGTGATATTTCACTACAAGATATTAAATGTTGTTTTTACAACACAATTGTGTTCCTTTTATTGTTATATTTCAACATACTTATATAATTATCTCGAAAATTAAATACTTCTATAAACTCAACATAATTTCGTGAATATTTATGTTGATCTATTGAAAATTGCAGCTTCGGTGTTTCAGGGGTAAGAACGTGTGCTTCTGCACCGAATGGTACTGGGTTTGATCCCAGGATTCTCCTTTCACTTTTCAGTACTTACTGTACAATCAACATCAACCGAGGTTGTGGCATTGTATTTGAGCAAGTTGAATGTCTTAACTTTGCCCTTGCGATATTGAACAGATTAGAGATCCCTACCCTCCTGACAGAAAGGCACAGGTACGGCAAAATTTCCAGGATAAGTGAAAGATGAAAGTGCCCCCTGTCATCGGTGATTGTCATAGTCGCGGAAATAGACCGACGTTAAATAAACAAAAACACAGACACAACCAAGGCATTATGTTCGAGCAAGTTCCGACCTTCGTAGGGGGCGGAAGCCGTCGGTATCGTGTGCAATACGGTATTGGATAGGTTAAAGATCCCTACCCTCCGCACAGAAAGGCAGATGTTTGTCAAAATTTCTAGAATAGTGAGGTGAAATTGCTCTCTGACGTCAGTGTTTGTCCATAGTCGCGGAAATAGACCGACGTTAAAAAAGGAAATAAAAACATAATTATATCAATTCAGAAAATAAAAACTCTAATTGAAAATAAAAATAAGTGCACAAACTGGCTATATTACTATGTCAAACTAAATGTATACTCAACCTGGCAAATTAAAGATAATAAACATGAAGGAATCCACTTGTGGAGAGTTTTAATACATGTTTGTCTCTCTTACTGACAACAATATTCTAATTATTATAAATTCATAACGAAGTTAAACAGTATTGTTAAATTTTTAATATTTTAATCCTTGTGACAGAATTGTCCTGCCTGGCTGTTAGGCGGTACATTAACCTTTCATTCCTCCCTTATTTTCCCCTCTGGTAGCATTAACCGCACTCTGATGAGCCAGGATTGTGTTCATGTATCTAGCCACATGTGTAACGAGGGCTACCTCAATAATTACTCTCTATTACAGACTCTGACTTGCCACTCCTGTTTAAGCAGACTATGATAACGTCTTATACATCGTGATGGCGCCAGTTATCACGGTCATTTACTTGCTTGATGAAAAAATTGATGAAGGTTATTGTTAAGATAAAGGGGAATAATTAAAGTTTTCTTATAAAGCTTGTTTGTAAATGTTATCAAAATTTTCTACATGAGGAACAAAAGTATGTGTATTTGCCCTATACTATACTGTAAGGCTAAGATAACAATGAGTGAAGTTTTGAACGTATGATGAGCACTAATAACTATAATTTGGAGATCACAATTCATCACAATACAATTTTTAGACCTGATGATCGTTTCTCTAACAAAGTTAGCGTTATCAGAGGGGTGAATAAACTAAGCAAAATAAGTCTGAGCGCCGCAAGTGCGTTATGGTAGCGAATTTTCGTTAAAAAAATCAATGCAAATATGTCTTCTTTTTAAAAGAAGTACATTTGGTTGGCAGTATAACCTATATAGTACTACCAGTTTACCATATTTCATTAAAATAGCTTTGTTGCTTCAAAAAGTACAACATTTTCCGAATATATACGTAAAAAGTGCCAGAAAAACTGGTCCGATTTTCCTGACCAACGAACCTTTTCAAGCTATTTACACACCTGCCAATATATAATTATTCACAAACAGCTTTAGGGCCAACATAGAAAAAAAATGAAAATTTGCAAAAAATTATTTTACAAAAGTTGACCTTTTTTTTAGAGAAACTGCCTTCAGTAATGTTACACTAAATGATATTTTCACAAAAAGTCGACAACTTTTTTTACAATAACTTAGTAAACATTTATTATTAACTACCAACAGATCGGAAAATCTTCCAAAAAATGATTTATACGGAAACACTAAAAACATTTCTGCGAAAACTTTGCTAATTAGCCACTATTTGAGAGTGTCCGTATGCGGGAGCTCGATTATTTCGACAAATAATACAAACAAAAAAGCTCTCTGAATGCGTCATTTCTATTAAGCTCCACTATCTATTGGTAAAAACGCCGTATCACAATTTGTGATATGTTTGTGATATGTGCCAAAAACGTGAAAAGTTGCAAAACAATTGAAATAACTCAAAAACAATGAACGATATCATTTTTTTCCTTACAAGCATGCATTATAATTCGATGGAAAATGCAAAAATGCAATAACAGAAGGGGTGTTCTTTTAAAAAAAGATAGTGTGTGTAGCACCAACGACTTATGTCAAAATAGGTTTAAATTATTAAACCATAAACTCTACAGCTAAAACTACTGTCAAAGCGTCAAAAAGAGGGTCTATTTGAAATGGATTTTCCGAAAATATTTTAATAAAATGAAGGACAATAATGGTTGAAGCTGAAACTCAAGGCTTTGTAAAACGTATCTATTACGACATTTTTCTACATAATCCGTGTTTGATTCATATTTGTTGTCTGAAAATTGCAAATTTTGACGTATCAAATCGCGACTGACGTTTTAAGAAGAAAAATTATAAAATTTTCAAAATATTTTTTCTGCTACTTGGTGCCCTTTTTGCGTCAATAAAACTTAACCCTTGTATGTAGTATTCAATTGGTTTTGTTAGTTACATAAAATGTTTTGTTCTTGTGCTTTCCTCTGATCACCAGTGGCGCGCAAATTTTTTTCTTCAAATGCCTATAACTTTTTTCCTTAAACATAAAGATCTGAATTTCAGCATGTAGGGTAAGTTTGATACTGGAAACGTATGCGTCAAATGTGGTTGTCATAGCTCTGTTATTTTCAGAGATAAAATTTTTTTCCGAAAATAAGCATTTTCACGGAAAAGCTGGTCCCATTTTCCTGGCCAGCAAACTTATACAAGACACTTGCAAAAGGAAGGTACATACCAAATTTCGCCAAAATCGGCCCTTTGTTTTCTGAGTTATCGGTATGCGATATATATATATATATATATATATATATATATATATATATATATATATATATATATATATATATATATATATATATATATATATGTGTGTGTGTGTGTGTGTGTGTGTGTGTGTGTGTGTGTGTGTGTGTGTGTGTGTGTGTGTGTGTACAAACACAGATCTCATCATTAGTGACGTTTTCGACGAAAAATTCGCTAAAAGCTAGCAGTTGCGAACACAGTCTTCTAGAAAGGTATACAGACAGGTTACCACTGTTGAGTCTTAAATCTCTGTAATTAAAATTGCATACCTGCTTTTGTAAAACTGTGTGTCGTTTTCAAATATACGTTGTAAGAAGGAATATTAAATTGAAAAATATTCTAATTCATGCAAAGACTTATTAAATTTTTATATTCTTTGCAGACTTCTTCATCTCTGTTGTTCTTTTTTTAATGAATAAGAGAGATGAAGAGTTCTGCAAGGAAAATATAAATTTAACAAATCTTTGCCTGTATCAGAATATTTTTCAATTTAATTATGATTTTTTAAACAAACCCATGGCACAGCAATGGGCAACCCCCTTCTATGCAAAGTAGATGATTTTGTTGCCAAATTAGACAGTAAATTTGACTCTAGAAATTCACCCATTAAATAGTAATTCATGACAAAATATCTTTTTTTGATGTATTAGTCATAAAAAGTAGAGGCACTTTATAATTTGGCATCCACGGGAAGGAAGCCACTACTCTGAGTTACATTTCGGTTGACTTTCATCATAGTTTTCCACAAAAAAAAACTTCTAGTTAGAATTTTCTGCTGCATAGATTAATACAGTTTCCCTTAAATAAGGAAAGGTACAACAAAGAACTTGAATATACTAAAAATGTAGCTAAGTATAATGGTTACTCTATCTGCTTAGTGGAAAAATTAGCCAAGAAACTTAAAAGAAAGAAAATGTTAACGGAATCTACTGCTTTCAGAAATAATAAAACAGACCAAACCGTTGTCTGTTTACCATTTGAACCGCGAATTACAAGAGTTTTTAATAGCATTTTTAAGAATGTCAATCCACAGCTGACATTTTCTACCAAAAATACAATAAAAAAATGCTAGGGAACACAAAGGATAAAGATAAAACCACAGAAGTGTCGGGAATCTGTGAAATAGGTTGTAAGGATTGTGAACTTGAATACATTGGGCAAACTAAAACAACTATTTAAACTAAATTGAAAGAAAATTTAGCGCAATTGAGATGTGGCACTATTGATGAATCATTTATTGCTCAGCATATCTGGGCAAACAATCATCATCAATCTAAAGGTAATTAAAAATGTCAAACATTCGCGGCAGTTATATGTTTACGAAAATATATATCGTTAGAAATGTGAACAAAAATGTTTCGATGAATAGAGTAGGTCCGGTTCTGTGTAGTCCCTTGTTCGAACTGTTATCTTAATAATCAGTCTGCCCTTTTTAGAAAGAATATATGATAACGACACACAGTTCAAACTCAACAGTGGGTGTCTGTATGTATACCTTCCTAGAGTAAGCTGTTCGCAACTGCTTGGCAACTAACATATAAATTGTAGTTTTGACTCTATTCGCTTAGTTTTTTCATCAATCTGATGACGCTAACTTCGTTAGCGAAACGGGTGTCAGGTCTAAAAATTGTAGGTATTGTTATGAATTGGGTTCTCCAAGTTGTGGTAAGATAACAGCTTATATAATAAAGTCGAAATTCCTAGACAAAATTAAACTATATATATATATATATATATATATATATATATATATATATATATATATATATATATATATATATATATATATATATATATATATATATATGGTATTTAAAAAATGTGTCTAGCTTTTAGATTAATAATATGGCTCAAAATATGCAAAAAAGCCTTTATTATCATGTATCGCCAACTGGACGGTTTCGGATGTACAAAATAATTTGCACTTTGCATTTTGCTAAAGCAAATAAACAAGCATTATAATTTATAAACAACGAACAAAGGTAAAAGGTCAAATGAGATGTTAAAATGCTGACCCTTTAATTTAGGGTAGGGGCTATATCTTTCCCACAAGCAAATTCCGACTCGTTCAAAAACCACCGCATTGTCTCGAACATAGTGGCATACTTGATTTACTCACTATAGATGACATTTGCAGGTAAAGCGTACACTGATGCTTTTGAATATCTAAAAAGACAAGTGTGTTTATATCGGGCGATCTTGCAGGCCATAATACATTTTCGCCCTTTGTATCCATCTTGGTTCAAAATTAACATGTTAAGGACAATTGAAAATTGCTACAAACCGCCATCGTGCTGGAACCACATCTATTGCCTTTAATTGAAAGCAATGTATTTTAAAGTATCATACTGCAAACGGCTTACGTAAGCAGAGCCTCTTGGCCGGTTTGGTAAAACAACCGTAGCGGATATACTGTCGCCCAAAACACAAATTCAGATGTTTGATGAGAAACGTACATGACATCTGGATTCCATAATTGCATGTGGATTTTCGCCGACCACAAATGGGTATTGTGTAAACTAAAAACTCCATTCCATGTCAACTCGATCTCTTAAATAACAAGAGTATTAGCAACAAAATTAGTGTTTTCAGCAACATCTGGTGGAGACCAGCGGCAAAAGAAAACCTGCACTATTAGGTGGATTTACGGCACCCATTCGTCATACATGGCATGAGTAAGGCTGCTGCTTGTAGCTGATTGTCCAAACAAGAGACGCACTAATTCTTACATCGGCTGACATTCTACGGAAATTTGTTCCCGGATTCTGGACTTCCCGTTCTAAAGTTGTCTCTCCTGCCTCAGAAGGGGACACCGACCATGTTCTCTTGGAATTATGGAAATTTTTGTCTTGCCTTTTTTCTTCTTGCCCTTTTACACATACTGACATAATCTGCTGGAACGTTGATTTTGGTATTTTTCAAAACTCGTTCTATGCTGGAATGCATAGAATCTACTTGCTACTGGGTGTGACCCTTCTCCAAGAATTTTTGTTCAAATGTTATGTTTTAGCCATTGAAATATTTGAAATATTTAACAGCGTGTTTGATAAAATTACACTACGATATTGGTATCCACACCCGACGCTATAAAGTATAACCTTCCTATCTTCCAAAGGTAGAAGCTTTTCCAATCATAAAATCTGAAATATGAACTGCCAATTTAGTCTCGTAGTACATACTGGAGACGTTTGACCTAGGACTAAGTAGCGTAGCTTGTAAATTCATCGTGTATACATGAGGTTCATTTTCTTTATCTCTAGCCTTTTCTTGTCGGGCTGCTTCCTCCTTCAACTGATGTAAATTATACTCATCATGAGAGATGTTTTTCTTTTGATTAGCAACACAAATGTCACACGGATCCGTTTTTGTAGATACATATTTAAATCAAATCAAGCGTTTATACAATAAAATATATTAGAGACATTTAAGATAAAGTTAAGAAACTTGGAAGAGAAACACACTAAAAACTCAATTGCTTTGTTTATTTAACAAGGTATTCTGGAGAATCCCAATCACTACAACACATTTAAAAAGACCTGACGATCGTTTCACTAACCAAGTTAGCGTCATCAGAGGATGAAATAGAAGAAGACTTTTTCGTCCTCTGATGACGCTAACTTGGTTAGTGAAACGATCGTCACGTCTTTTAAAATATATTGTGGTTATTTGGGTTCTCCAAGTGTAATTATCAGTGCTCATCACAGGTTCCAATCTTCACTTATTGAAAATATTCTGATAAACTAAATGCTTGAGAAATTATTATTTTAAGAATTATTCATCATCTGATGACGCTAACTTGGTTAGTGAAACGTTAGTCAGGTTTTTTAAAATGTGTTATGGTGATTTGGGTTCTCCAAGTGTGTTTATCAGTGCTCATCACATGTTCCAATCTTAACTTAGTGAATCTATTGCTATTGCAAATAGTCCATGCCTGTCTCAAAGTCTTATTTGTAGTAGAATACTGGCTGGATTTTAAGACATGGGCCTGGAAATAAACCGAGTGACCATAAGTTGTCAAGTTAAGTATATGTATTAATCAAAACACTATGCTACAAGTTATGATTCATTGCTATAATTCTAAGACGAAAAGTGTATCAAGTAAAACAAAAGAAAAAAGTATGTTGCTCGTTTATCGCCAAACTTCGACTAATAAACCAACAACAAAAGTTGCCCAGAGTAATGTGATTTACTTAAAGATACATTCATCATGGTTTAGATATTCAACGGAAATTTGGTTTCATTTTTTTTATTGTCATTTTTTATATCATAAATACAGGGCGAGCTGGCAACGTTGAATAGATTCAGTTAATAAAATACAGCCTTAACATTGTGAGATGTACGACAGGGTCGCCACTTCGGTGCGCAACCAGGTTCAACCAGCTTCAAATAACACAAAATGTTATAAAATAGAGACAGTGTACAACCAACTAACAATTTTGCAAATTGTCAGCCCTGACTCATTTCTTCCCTAATATAGGGACAATGTATGTAAGGCTAGATCTATTCTCACGATAATGAAAACCGCAGACCGGTTTCGCTCCAATCAGGGCTTATCATTAGGGTATACTAATTACAGCGAGAACACACCTATAAAGTAATACGGCTATGGTAGCCAGCCTCCTAGAACATTGTGATATGTACGACAGGGTCGCCATCTCGGTGCAGAACCAGGTAGTATGTTGGCACAACAGCTCCAAATAATACAAAATGTCATAAAATAGAGACTGTGTACAACCAACTGACAATTTTGTAAATTGTCAGCCCTGGCCCATTTCTCCCCTAATGTAGGGACATGTATGTAAGGCTAGATGTATTCTCACCATAGTTAGAACCACAGACCAGTTTCGCTCTAATTAGAGCTCGTCAGTGATGTCTACAAATTAAAGCGAGAACACACCTATAAAGTAATACGGCTATGGAAGCCAGCATCCTAGAACATTGTGCGCGGTACCCAGGGTCGCCATCTTGGTGCGGAACCAGGTGGTATGTTATCACAACAGCTCCAGATAACACAAAATGTTATAAAATGCGGTTCTAATTATGGTGAGAATCTAGCCTTACAAATACAGATTTTTTTCAAAAATGATGGAATACGTTGATCAGTATTTTAAGTTTCATTCTTTGTAAAGCAAGTGTTGCCCATTCGCCACTGGCAGTGCCTTAAACTGAAGTAAAACTCGCCTTAAACATTTCTCATTACCTTAGGGTAAGTTCGTCTATACTCATTTCTAATTCGGGCTTTTAATTTCTCACGATCTATAATAATAGTCATTTACTGAGTGAAGATTAAAACCTCTGACGGGAACTAATAACTACACAGACTATACGTCATCTCGTGACGCTAACTATGTAAATGAAATGATCGTCAGATCTTTAAAAATATGTTGTGGTGAATTGGGTGCTCCAATGGTTTTTTTTAAAATAGTTATTGTACTACAGATTCGAAATTTGGTGGACTTAACTTGACAAGACGCCCTCGTGGCGCAGGTGGATAGGTGCCAGCATGCAAAACGAGAGGTCCCGGGTTCGATTCCCGGGCGTGCCAAGTTGACTTTGTCTGGAAAATTTGTAAAAAATATTAAATGATGGGAAAGAATGTGCTAATGGCCTGAGATGCCGCAGCCAATAATATTAAATTAAAAAAAAACTTGACAAGAACTGTAAAAATAGTAAAAAAAAGTCAGCGTTGCGACTGAAAAAAAATATATCGATGACGTCATATAGAAGTTGGCAGCATTTGCGAGCATTTTTGAAAAAAAGCTGCATTTTATTATATAAATTTGTTACAAGTTAACTCGCACGGTATAATTTTTGGGTACCGCGGAAACTTCTTTTTGCAATTAATTGCTGTAAAGATAGAAAACAACTCCATTTAACGCTGGCGAATACTGAAGCCACATTTGACCTTTCCGAGCAATATCGCTTGAACAAAATGAAGTTTATGCAATACAATAATTTATATCTTGTAATTTTGTTAACAAATAATAGTTTTAAAAATGTCCGCAGGTTTGAAATTAGTTGTTTAGGCAAGCGTAACCAAAGATTATATTTAAGTTTTTTACAGCCAACTACAAATCAAATCTTATATGGCGATTGCGTAAGGTAACAAAAGTTTTGGGTTTTATTCGATATTAAAGTTACCTCTTTAGATTTTTTGAACAATGTACCTAGAGCCAAATGAAAATCCATTCGCCGCAACTGTTGTCTTGTGTTTGCGTTCTAAAAGCACATTTCTTTTTTATTAGTAATTCGGCGTCATTTTTAAATGGGTGATTTAAGCGAAACTTCACAACACAGTCTATATTTGTCTTTAAGATCAAAATGTATCTATACAGTGTTTAGTAAACCAATTATGATGAACAAAGATACAATCTAAGAAAATAGAAAAGACGAACACAAAAAGAACCTTGGAGTAGCTTGAGTGCGAGTGGTTCCCTAACACCTTAATTCACACTTACAAAGATTGTGTATATGTCAAGTAAGTAATTTTAGCCCTTTTCAAAAAAAAAACTGGTTGTCATTTTTAAATGAGTATGTTTAGCAGAAAATCACAAGTTAGGTTATTTAAAATATTTAACAATATGTAAGGTTTGTAAGGTTCCATAAATTTGTTTTACTCGCTACACTTATAACACTTTACTCTATTGTCTATTATAAACAATTTTATTTATAGCATAGGGAACGCTAGCTTTCTGATGCCATAGATTTTCCTAATTCAACTAGCGTTGGTAGACATTTACAGTTGGCAGAACTGTTGTCTTCTTTCTCTAGCCAATTCCGTTATAAATAGCAGAAATTCCGTTGTACACGCCCTCCTTTCAACTAAGTATCTGGCTGCAATAACACCGAACGTGCAGTCTTAAGAAAATTAACATCTTGCTCATGGGCCAGTAAGTGTAGAACTACAAAAAATGCAGGACTTCCACTACAATTAATACACCAAAAAGTATAGAACTGCAGAAAATGCAGCGAGTCAACATCAACTGAGAAAGTGTAGAACACAGAAAATATAGGGATTGACATCATTTAAACAATAGATCAAAACTGTAAGAGGATAGAGTACAAAAAACTATATATTTGTTCTGTCTACGACTGCACCGACCAATAACAAATTCGTAGAGCTAAGGACCGTTAGTGTTTCGCGTATAAATCTAGCCTGAAGAAAAATTCGCGCGAAAAAAGTATTACGTCGTCATACCTGGAGCACACAACTGCTCCGCAAATCAAGTAGATCACAATACGACAGAGAAGATAAGTGCTCCATGGACTAAATTAGTTCGTGAGCTATATGGTGCAGTGACTTACTCCTAGTTTACGAGTGTATGCCAGTAAAGGCGGTACCCTTTTTTACGAGACTTCCAGCAGGATAGTCAGTCAGTTGAGCTACAGTCGCCATAGGGCACGGTAATCAGTGTAAATAAAGTACACATTAAACAATCACGATTATTTTAAGTGAAAGAACATAAATTTGAGTTAATTACTTAGATACGTAGCTACTAATGTAATAGTACATATTAATACATATTCGTTAAATATACAGTCCACTTTTATCATTTCGACCTAAAATACCCGTTGTGGAAGGCATCAGCAAAGCCACAACAAATATTTTGGTCCATTCTATCCGCATACCTATTACTTCGTGCTCCAACCAGCGCAGGAATCACAATAATATCCCGAACTTTCGCATCGGCGCAGGACAGGAGGCGGCTAATACCTTGACATCGCAGTCAGGAAGCAACAAGTTACACACCGACAGACGTGAAAATTCAGTTCAGACGTCCAATCGTCTCCACCGTGTCAGGGCAGCGAGAACACGACGTCACCCAGAGCACAACCGATCGATACGTCGACGTCAAGACCTGTTCAAGGATCCGTCACGGCAGGCCATATTCTCCTGCAAGATTGCAACGGCATATTCGCAGAGCGTCGCGTCACCATCACAGACAGCAGTCAAGGTAAACGTGCCTTCCTTTCAACCCTTTACCCTGCTAGATAAACCGTAAATTCCAGTTTCTTAATTGTTGATTTCTACGTGTTCGTATATTAATGTGTTTACATTTATTTTATATCAGATGACTAAACTTGAAAGACTTACATTATTGTTAAGTTATATCTAGACAGAGATTAATACCTCAATAATTTGTTGTCTGACATTTTCTATATTTCATTTGCAGGTCTGTGTATTTACTTTAAATTATGTTTGGTAGAGAAGATCTTACAAAAAAAGAGCCGCTCTCAAAGACAACTTACACGATCAAAATATAGAGTAGATTCAACTAAAGTAAATGGCATATACAATAAATCATTTTAGAACTAAAATCGCGTTTACAAAAAGGCAAAACTTTATGGGACTTGTATCAAGATATTCAGTTAGGAATCGAGTTACTGACTTCAGATGTGGAAGCTGGAGCATTTGAGTCTGAGGAGTGGTATAAGTTTGAATACGAGTATTTTTCAGTTATTGCTGAAATAAAGCATCTAATTCAATGATTTAACGCTAGGTCTGATGCAACTTCTGATGGCTTAACATGTCGCGATACAAGTAATAAGCGGCAAAATCAAAATGCAAGTTCAAGTCAAGTCAATATTGAGTCTTGTTTTGACAAAATTGATCAAGATAATTCTAGTTTATCACAAGTAACAAGTCAAGATACATCTAGGTCTAGTAATGTCATACAAAGTAATTTACAAGAGACTTCCGAAATGTAACCCTGTGTAAACAATCTATCAATTCAAGGTAGTTTGCAGTCTAGTGTAAATGCAAGCGCAAGTTTTGGTAATGTACAAGAACAATTGGTAAAGTTGCCGGTTATTAAATGCCAATATTTAGCACCCAATACGAGGGCTGTTACGAATTTCGAGATTATTTTTATGTTCTAGTGCATCATAACATACATCTGAGTGACATACAAAAGTTTTACTATTTAAGGTCATCACTACAAGGTGAAGCTTCTGAAGTTGTTCAATCATTTGAAGTTTGTGCAGCTAATTATCCTATTGCTTGGAAGCTTTTGGAAGACAGATTTGAGAATAAGCGTATCATAATTCATAATCATGTAAAAGCATTTTTTGGATTTCCACGTTTACAAAAGGAATCGCATACCGATTTAAGAAAGCTTTTCGATGGTGTTACTAGGCACTTGGGTCCACTAAGGGTGATAGGTGAACCCACAGACAATTGGGAGAACCTGTTAATACATATCATTGTAAACAAGTTTGATTCCGTAACAAGACGGGATTGGGAGTCATTTGATCCAATTGGTGAAAAACAAATACCCACCATGGATGATTTAAATAAGTTTGGGCGTATTAAACGTGAGCTTCTAGAGTAACTGCAGCTAAACAAGTCCGAATCAAGACAAGATATTTCACAAGCAAAAAATAAATACAAGTAAGTAAATAATAATGTCACTACATACAATTATTTGTGTATGTTCTGCAAGGAAAAACAATCAATATACTATTGTGAGTCTTTATTAAAATTGCCAGTTCACATAACACTACAAAGGGTTAAAGCTATGCCTCAATTGTTTAAAGCCTAATCATAATTATCAAGATTGCAAATCATTTTTATGTAAAACTTGTAATATGAAACATAATACAATTTAATGTCAAATTTGTGAAGGGCAAACAAGTAATTCTCTTCAGGAGAATAATCAAATATTAACAGCTGGACACGCTGTTAATAGTCTAGTAGCCACACAAATATTTCTGGTCACATCAGTAGTTCAAGCAAGAGATAACCTGCACAAGGCTCGGTGTCTTCTAGATAACGGTTCACAATGTGTCATTAGTGCCACGGATTTAGATCCAATAACAAAGAGATCAATTTTATCTGCAACGTCGCAGATATCTGATCCTCTGGGTTTTCTAGGACCAGTCATTGTGGTGGCAAAATTTATTATTCAAAATTTATGGCAATCAGGTGTTGGTTTGGATGAATCAATTCATCTACATGTATACACAAAATGGAGAGTTTCAAGCTAGTTTGAAATTACTTAACGAAGCAAGAATTCCCAGATGGGCTTTAGAAGATAATGCAAATCATGTGGAGCTACATTTGTTCTCATATTCTTCGGAAGTTGCATATGGAGCCTGCACATACCCCAGGTGCAGGAACTATAACCAATCATATACAAGCAAATTGTTATGTGCACAGTCAATAGTAGCACCTTTAAAGAGGGTAACATTACGGAGACTAGAATTGTGCGCAGCTGCCCTGCTAGTACACTTGTTCACACGCGTGAAGGAATCTGTCAAGATTAATATCAGTGTTATTTTTGGCCAGACTCCACCAAGACACCATCATGGATCAAGGCATCACCAGCAAGATGAAAGACTTTTGTAGACAACCGGGTAAGTGATATTCAAACACTTACCAACATTGAGGATTGGCATCATGTTAGATTTCCCGAAAATCCAGCTGACTTACTATCAAGCGGCTGTCACGCTAAGGATTTATTGAATAACCAAATGCGGTGGAAAGAGCCTCATTGGTTATGCAACGACAATTTTGAAGAACAAGATCAGCTCGGCATATCCAGCATAAATTACAATGAATTACCTAAACAACATACGAGTGTTTGTGTTTTGACAAGTTACCTAGAAGGTGACTTCGATATCTTCGACCGATTTCCATCATTACGGAAGTTACAAAGAGTATTTGCATATTCTTTAAGATTTGTAAATAATTATAGGAGATCGTTTTCTGATGGTCAAGTTTTACGTCAAACTCTCAGAATTAGAAAACTCAATAACAGTATTATTGAAACTTTCAAAAATTCAGTGCTTTCCTCAAGGTCATCAAGACTTACAAAAACGCAGATCTGTAAAAAGTTTAACCACATTATTGTCTTTAGCACCCTTCATAGATGAAGAGGGAATCATATGAGTATGTGGGAGAATATCTGATGCAAATTGTACTTTCTCAAAGAAGCACCCCATCGTGTTGTCCTCCAAAGATCCACTTACAAGATAAATATTTCGTCATGAGCATTACAGACTTATGCACTGCGGAGCTCAACAGTTATTGTCTTCAATACGAGAACAATACTGGCCCGGTGCCGGTCGTAATTTAGCAAAGGATTCAATTAGTTTATGAGCTATATGGTGTAGTGGACCAATGTATGCCAGTAAAGGAGGTATCCTTTTTTTACGAGGCTGTCAGCAGAATAGTCAGTCCAGTTATCGCGATACAGATACAGTCGCCATAAGGCATGGTAATCAGTGTGACCCAAGTACACATTAAACAATCACGTTTATGTTAAGTAAAGCAACATAAATGTGAGTTAGTTACGTAGATACGTAGGTAATAATGTAATAGTACATATTAATATACATATATGCTAAATATACAGTCCACTTTTATCATTTTAATAACCTACAATACCCGCTGTGGAAGGCATCAACAAAGCCACGACAAACGAGAACTGAAGAACCTCCTGAGGTTTTACAAAGATACCAAGGTTCCAACACACTTAAATCTTGTAACACAGTATGTCTTGAAGCCAGCCACACTTACAGTGTACCTCAACGTACTTGCAGTGTACGTAAATATAGAAAACTGCCTGTGGCTCTACCCTCAGCCGGACAGTCACCTCTCCGATGCTATACGGGGGCCCTCTTAGTGATGGAATGGCTTCCCTCTTAGTGCTTTAATGGCTTACAATATGAGTATCTCTGAAAGTGTAAACTAAAAGATTCTTCACATATTTCACATACTTCAGATATTTTCAAATTACTTTATATCAATTTTCATTAGCATAATCAATCTTTTAAATTTATATGTATATGCTACAAGTCAATGTAAAATAATTTCATTCACTTTTGTTATTACCTTAGATATTTCCAATTATATTGTGTTAAAGTCATTTTAAATGTTCAGTTATTATTTGAATTTGCTTCCTGTGTCATTACATTATAAATTTTTTATGATTTAAATACACAACTTGAATTAATATACTTGTGATAGTTCCTTGATAGTGTAAATGATTAGCGGTTGTCCTAAAATCGACCCATTACGTGAGCTATCATGCATACCGCTTACTGGTCGGAGAAAACAAGAATGTTCATTTAAAACGGTAAACATTAATTGGTTTCAAGATAACGCTTTAAAACTTCCAGCCGGTACTTATTTAATTTAAATAGTCCGGACCCATCAAAGGCGTTACGGTGGCGAATTTTTGAGAAAAGGTTTCTGAAATCATTTAAAACATTTGAATGAAATAATGATAGAAGTTTGCGGTGAAACAGTAAATATAAATATATGAACAAGAGCACGCATTCCACGATTGGTTATAAATTCTTGGGTTATTAAATATGTCACTCTAAAGTTAGATCTGGTATTATTTGTCAATAATACACAAGCAGCGTAGTCATATATTTTTTAATATAGTACGCCTGAGCTTTTAGTCTTTCTTTTTACAAAATATAATTATGTTTTTGGCCACTTTAAGTACCTCAACCCAGAATGTCTTTTCTTTTGTCAATTGAATTGAATAAGTTGTCTTTGCAATACAAACTATTTAACCTTGTGCTCTCTTTCTGAAAAAAAACCTTTATATGCATAAAACTTAATTCTCTGTGAAACTACAAAACCGTAGTCTCTTCCAAGGAAACTTCAAATACACTTTTAAATAAGACTATAAAAATGTATTTGATATTTTTCCCGGAACAGTTGATCCGATCGGAAGGCCCAACGAACCTATTTATAATTCCAATCTTGCAGGTATTTTTCATTGCTAATCCCTTGGATAATTTTGTTTTAGCCAACCCAACCAAAGCAATTTAAAAAAGCTTTTGGAAATACAAATTTGTAGCTTCAAAGAACATTATGTTATGTTAATAAAATGCAGTATCCATGCTGCTTTTAAAAAAGCGTGTTGCAAAATTGAGGAATTGAAGAAAAATTCTTGAAAATTTGGCACCATAAGGCAATTGTCGACTTTTCTAACACATACTACCCAACTGACAATTTTTTAATGAACACCATTATTTTAAATGAAAATTCACTAACGTCACGTAACTGCTGTGTCTACGCATTTTGATACTAATAATATAGTAAAAGGTCGAGGTTGTAAACCAAAACACAAAGCAAATAATGTTACTTTCCATTAAGACTGACAAAAAGGTATACTTTAAATGAGATAATTAATTTTCTGCAAGTAAAGGGGGTAATAATTTAAAGATACATGTAAAGACTTACGAAACACATGTCACACAATATTTTGTTCTCCAGAAGCCGCATTTCTTTGAGAATCATCGTTTAGATATTATTAAATTTGACCCCAAGTACCGGCCAACGCTTCAGAAATAATTAACGGTCCCAAAATTTTATATTCAAGCTGCCAGAAAGAATATATTTCAAACAAATCTTTTGCTAATATTTTAATTAAATAAAGAAAAATAACTGCTGAAACGTATGGATTAGAAGATTTGGATCTTTAAAGGAGGTTGCAAGATGTAAATGGCAGAAAGAAAACCTATAGAAGATTAATAAATACCAAAGATGTAATACAAGAAGGAAAGCGCCTGTTTCGGTACAGAAAAATGAGTGCCAACAAATAGTAGATGCCATAAACCGACAAACAAAAGTAAAAGAGGCCGAGAAAATGGAAAATGGCTATTAATGAAAATATAATTTATTTTGGAAGTTGATCCAAAGAAAATATCTGTATCTACATTGATATGGGATAACTTCAGCAAATGCATATAATATGCATTCACCACAGAATATATATATATATATATATATATATATATATATATATATATATATATATATATATATATATATATGTATATATATATATGTATATGTATATGTATATATATATATATATATATATATATATATATATATATATATATATATTTATTTATATATATTCACTGAATTGCCAGATCTCTCTTAGGCCTACGGTTGAACACACTGATACCTTGGAGACGATCTCCGGCGAGATTTGGGGAGTAGGCAGATTGAGGCCCCGTTATCCAGCTACAACAACCCAACCCACCTTTGTCCACAGCTCTAAGGAGTAGACAGATTGAGGCCTTATAGTTCATGTCCTTACGTAATTCTTTTACCTCTTAAAGATGGCTCCAAAACAGGAGCCGAAACGTCGAATTTTGATAAATTCTGGACGCGATTCAACCCGAGAACTAAGTATATCTCACATTAAAGACCTCGAAAATCTTAAATGTTATATATATATATATATATATATATATATATATATATATATATATATATATATATACATATCTGTGTGTGTATAAATCTACACAAAAAATATGATGAATTTTACACCTTCAAAAACCAAGACTAACTTTTTTAAATGCATTATTTGTGAAATAGACCGGCTAGTTCTTTTTGGTTTCTCAAATTTCACAAACCGAAAGAAGTTGCCTTATGTTCCGAAATATCAAGTTTTTGCTATTTGAATTGAGTCTGCACAGATGAAACCCAAAACAACACAGCAAAATATCATAGCAAATATATAAATTAATATCAATTGGGTCTCTCTAGACTGTTTTTGTCAGCAGTGGCTACAGGATTAACAACTTTACATTGCTTTCCGTTATATTTAATCCCGACAAAATTATTTAACTTAGAAAACACCAGTAATATGCTAATATGTTAACAGAAATGAAAAAACAACTTCACAATATTAGCACCAGAGTGTTTTAATTATACGTCAAGTAAACAAAACTCACAGCTCACTGGAGTAATGGGGGCCAATGAGTAGCACCAATACAACCATACCAGCCACGAGATATTACCTTTGTAAGACCTAGAAGGCGATAGTTGATTGAATTTAAAAAAGGGAATCCTACATTCTTAAATTAAGACTTGTAGTGAGTTCTCTTGCCTTTTTTCCGGCATAATGAAAATTCCCGCTGTAAAGCTTAGCCCCGTATAATAGCGTTTATTACATTTTTTCAGATAATGGAAAATGTTTATGCGTCAGCGACCTCAAGGGTGAAAAGCCCGGTAGAAACCGCAAGGAAAAGCAAAAAAGATTTCAAGTCTCGTTTTACGATTGGTTGTATGACAAAACCCAATAAAGCTGAAGTGCAAAATATAAAATTAGAATTTTGTGGACAAATAAAACTTTAATTTCACAAAAAAATTATGCGGAACTTCTGCATAACGTGCAATCTCAATGTTTTAATATTTTGCGTCCTAAATATAAAACCCTACTCATTTCCTTTTTATTTTGTCCATATATTTGCTGGTTCTAATGCTAGCTTGCTCAAAGTCTTTTTAAATAATGCCGCAAAAGAAATGCACCACAGTTAACAGTGTCAACACATATTTAAAAATTTCACCACAATCTTAGCCATTTTAGTGGCTAGTTTTTAATATGTAGACCTCTACGATCATCCTTTAGAAGGATATCAGAAACAAATAAGAGTTGTAGTCCAAAATTTTACTGATATCAACTTTGGACACGATTTTGTGTACATACATCTGTATATCATTTGTATTTGCTAGCGATACAAAAGAATCAACAAATTCCTTCCTTAAGACCGACTGGTTGCAGCGTAGTTATGACACACCGATGAGTCCAAACAACGAGGAAACCTGTTTTTGTCTCCTTAAACGTCATAAATAACATACTGCAATTTTCGGCAGGACTGAGATGATGGGCGCTAGCGAGTGATGTGGTTCAACGCCCGTCGTTGTATTAGCCAAAAGAGTATCTGTTTTCGCTGGTTAGTTTCTTCTCACAGCTTCTCTTTGCCTGTACTGTGCGTGTGTGTAAGTTTCTGTATAGGCATTCTTTCGTTGCCGATGCCAGATATTTTTTATTGCTAATTGCGACAATGGTTGCCTCCATGCTGAATTGTTGGAGCGTGGGTATGACAAACTAATGGGACCATACAAGGACGAAACCGCTCTGTGTCTCCTTAAACATAATATACATGTATATATATATATATATATATATATATATATATATATATATATATATATATATATATATATATATATATATATATATATTCTATTTAACTTAATACCACAAATTGACTATTGTGTAAGCTGATTGATTTAAATGTTTGAAGATATATCTTAGGACTATATTGTTCCTTATAGTAAAACGGTGTTTAATATTATTTGGTGAAGCATAATACACATGTTATTACAACAAATTAGATGAAAGAGAGTGCTCTTTTTATAGATCGTTTATCTAACTCTTTACGTTTCCTATCACAGTCGCTTGCGTTAACCTTGGACTTCAATCTGCATCAGTGTGACAGGAAATGAAAAGAGATAAGTCATGCTGTGGCAACAAATAAAAATAGATAACACAGGATAAAAAAAGGTTCATCACTGCTTTCGAATCGCATATTTGGATCATATGTATGTTTCACAACCGAAATTAAAACTTTTGATATGTGCGTGAGCGAATCGCATGTGTTCGGACTTCAAAATTGCATATCCAGATTCTTTTTTTTATGTCTCACAACATATACTTCAGTCGAAAAATAGAAAGTCTGGACGCAGCAGTGCGTTATGGTAGCGAATTTTTATAGAACTAGTTTTTGATGTTAAATATGTTGTTCTTAAAAAATGACATCAAATTTAGTAGATAGTGTTTATAGTAGAGACCCTATTTCATCACACTGACTTTTTGTTTTTAAAAGTACCTCACTTTGGCAAACATAAATTTAAAATTTTACCGAAACAATGAATGTCACTTCTATCCAAGCAATTTACACAAAAACTACAAACACAAGACAGAAATAAAAATATATATTTACATTAAGATTTGCAAACAATTTGTTTCATGAAAATACGCCATATTTAAAAAATTGGCCAAGAAATTGACGACAATTCCTAAAAGACACGAAAATTTGCTATACAAAGTTTTTTTACTAAAATTCGAAAACATTTTTTTTACGTGAATTCGCAAAGATTTTTTCACAGTTTATACCAAAATTTGCTAGTGTGTAATTACTCTTGAAAAAAAAAGAAAATTGGAAACAACGGAAGTAAAGAAAAATATAAGCGGAAAAATGTCAATTTAATCTCTAATTTATAGTTTACTTTATAGCTGTAAAGTGGGTCACTTTCAGTTTTATTTGACATTTGTGAAAAGAATTTATGAAAATGTAAATATGTATAGATAATCAAATGAATGACATCCTGCCTTTTTTAAACCGAACTTAATTTAAATATTTTAATTTTTTTTTTCAAAAATTCTCTAAATAATCCTATAATCTGATTGGTTAATAGAATTAAAGTATAAACTGAAAAAAATGTGTTGAAAATCATGGTATGCGACTTCTAAAACAAAAAAATGTTCCATTTGAAAAAATTGAGTTACGGTAATTTAATTTCTTCCAAATTCAGCCATTATATAAGAGCATCTATATATGGTATCTTGATTCATTTGACAAATAATATAAACGATAACCTCCCTTAATACGTAATTTTCACGGGATTCCAATTTACATTGGTAAAAACTGCCGTATCAGAATTTTTGATCTGTGCCAAAAATGTAAAATAACTCCAAAAGGATGGACGATATCATTTTTTTACAAGCATGCATTATAATTCGATGGAAAATTTAATAAAAAAGGGGTGTCCTATTAAAAAAGAACTTGTGGGCCAGCATGTGATTGTCTGTATATATGTTATCATGTAAAAACTGAAATTGACCCCGGATATTTTTTCTAGAGGCCCTAGTTCGCCCTGATTTGAAGAAATATTTTCACAAGTCGAGGTCTCCCAACAAAGAATTTTTTCTACAAAAATTTTCTAAAAATGATGGACAATTAAACCACAAACTCTATAACCGAAACTACCGCCAAAGCATCAGAGAAAGGGTCTATTTGAAATTAAATTTCTGCAAATATTTTAGTAAACTGAAGGACAGTGATGGTTGAAGATGTAACTTAAGGCTTTGTAAAACACACTTATTACGACATTACATTTACAAAACCCATATTCGTTTCAGGTTGTCCGTCTGACAATTGCAAATTTTAACGTTTCAAATCGCGACTTTGGCGTTTTAAGAAGACGAACTATAAAATTTTAAGTATTTTTTTGCTATTTCTTGGCCTTGTTGCATCAAGAAAACTTAATCTTTGTCTGTAATATACAAGAGGTTTTGTTATCCACAAAAAGTATTTTGTGTGTGTGAGTGTGTTTTGTTTCTTTAAGCGACGCCAGGGAGCAGTTTCACCCCACTATCCTGGAAATCTAACCGAAACCCTGTCTTTCTGTAAGGAGGGTAGGGATCTTTAACGTGCCCAACATCGCATAAACACGGAACCGACGGCTTTACGCCCCCTTCGAAGGGCGAAACGCGCAGACATTCAACTTGCTCAAATACAATGCCAGAACCTCGGTTGATGTTAGTGTTATAATTTGTACTGAAAAAGAGAAAGGAGACCCATGGGATCAAACCCAGTACCCTTCGCTTCAGAGGCACACGTTCTTGCCCATGAACCACCGAGGCTCTTCAAAATATTTAGATTTTGTGAGTTTCTCTAGTGATCAGCGGCACCCAAAAGTTGTACCTTTAAATGCTTATATTGTTTTCCTTGTAACCTAAAGAAATGAATTTCGGTATGCAGCGAAAGTTTAACAGTGTAAACGTGAGTACCAAATTTGGTTGCCATAGCTTTGTTATTTTCGGAGTTTCAAAACTTTCCGAAGGGAAACGCAAAATTTTCCCGGAAAAAGTGGGTCAATTATCCTGGCTAACGAACTTGTCCACGCCACTGGCAAAAGTAAGGTACTTACCAAATTTAATCAAAGACGGCCTTTGAGTTATTGGTGTTTCCACATTCGAGTGAACTGAGCTATTCGGCCTGTAATATTATATATATATATATATATATATATATATATATATATATATATATATATATATATATATATATATATATATATATATATATAGGATATAGGGTGAATCAGACCACCCGTACCAGTCATTTATTAGCCTACTGGCGGCTCTAAGGAAAAATAAGATATGTTTGTATACCCCAATCGGGTACGCTCTATCGATTGGTGATAAGAGTCAACTTCCGGAACAAACTGGGAGTATATATATTTAATATTTAATTTTTAAATGTAACATGATATTTTTTATTACAGATTTGGGTTACATGGAAAAAAGTGAGACTGCTTTCCCGATAGATGTCACCATTAACCTTGAAAATAATTTTTAACTGTTCTTAACACAAACCAGGCCTAACGACATGGACATGGACAATTTGTCTATGAAGTTAAAGAACCAGATTTTGCTATATCTGCAGATAATGTAAGTCTCCTTAAAAGAAACTTGCATTACAAATTTCATTAAAGTTATACAAAAGATTTTCAGAAGGAAACTTAATTCATCTTTAGAACTGTAAAGTATCTGTCAAATTATAAACGTAGCAGTTATTTTTCCTTATTAATCGCCAGTATGATTTCGTTTTAGTCAACGTAATCAAACCATTTTTAGTGAATTTTCGTAGAAAAAATTCACTAATGGGAAAATCTCGATTTTTAAATTTTTGCAAATGAGCGCGAACTAGGAGCCCTAGAACCCATATCCGGGGTCAGTTTCAATTTTTATATGTTTATATATATATATATATATATATATATATATATATATATATATATATATATATATATATATATATATATATATATATATATATATATATATATATTTGTTTGCTGTACTTTCAGTGATTTGTTATTTGGTTACGTGGACTGCAGTTTCGAACCGTCCCGGTTCATCCTCAGTACTCTATTGACTATGATCGCTCACGTATGGTCTATTTTTGAGACTGTACGTGACACCTGCTCGTTGAGCCTCTATTGGTCGGTTGACTGTTCTGTGACTGGTTGTGTTCTCGGAATGTGTCGTGTGTATCGGTCTCCTGTCTTGATCACTGTGGTTTGATAATTTGTCTATTTGTATGACTTTTATTAAGTTTTGTTTAAACGTTTATACCTGGATTTGTTCTGGCATTAGTTGTTTTTTACTGTTTGTTTGTTGAATGTATTATTGTTTCCAGATTTCCATTTTTTTTGTGGTCTTTAATATGTTTCATTAGTTGTAATTGGTTGATATTTGGTTTCTTGTGTTTTCTGTTGTGAATGTGTGTAGCTCCGTTTGATTTGTAGCTAGGTATGTAGATTTTATATAGTGCTGTTATATGTTCATTGAATCTTGTTTATATTGATTTTTTGTCATTCCTATATATTTTTATTGCATGTGTTACATTCTATTTGATATATTCCGTTTAATTCATGTGGGTTGTGTTCTTGTTTTTTATTTATTTTGTTTATTATTTTGTAATTGGTTTGTAGCTCATTTTTAAGTCATATTGTTTGAGTGTTTGTGTTATTTTTTTGATGTGGTGGTTATAAGTGAATGTTGTGTATTTTGTGTTTGTTTCTGGTGTTTTGCTTTCGGTTTTGTTTATTTGTTTGTTTTTGATTTCTTTTACTGGCTTTTCTATTGTTTTCTTGTATCAATTTTTTTGTGCTATTTGTATTATGACGTTGTATTCCTTTTCTTGTTCTTCATTATGGAGTGGCACATTTAGCATTCTGTTTATTAAGTATCTGTATGCGGCCATTTTGTGCGTGCGTTGGTGTATCGAGTGTTTAGGTATCGTGATGTCTGTTTGTGTCGGTTTCGTGTATATTTTGTATTCAATCTGGTTTTCTTTTCTGACTAGTGTTAAATCTAGGAAGTTTATGGTGTTGTTTGATTCTTTTTCTCTTGTATATTTTATGTTGTTGATTTGGTTTATTTTTTTTCGAGGATATTATCTATGTTGGTTTTTTGATTGTCATATATTATTAATATATCAGCAACGTATCTTATCCATTTGATGTTTGGGTCTGTTTCTTTTATGATGGTGTTGATTTTATCTTCGAACTGTTATAAAACTAGGCAGAAATATACATACAACAGTTGGAAGATAAAATCAACACCATCATAAAAGAAACAGACCCAAACATCAAATGGATAAGATACGTTGATGATGATATACATATAGATATATATATATATATATATATATATATATATATATATATATATATATTCAACCGACCTTGGTATTGGGTTCTGGGGACCCAAATTCGCGCTTATCTGAAGACATTTTTCAAAAGCTTTTCATCGTGATCTCTCCTATAGCTAATTTTTCTTAATGAAAATTCGCTAAAATAGAGAAACAAATATCCCATTCCTCCGAGGATAACCATATCTCCATTATACAAAGCTCTCAAGACGAATGGGTGTCAGAAAAAGAAGAAAAACAATCAGTCAATCCCAAACATCCTTTTAAATACATCAGTAAATTCACATCTCTTATACATTGGAACTTCCGCGGTCTCTACAACAATATTGAAAGCCTACATAATTTATTTTTTTCAATAACACATCACGAGTGCTTACAGCCTAAATACTATCGTGCCGTGGGTGTCGACAAGGAGAAAAGAGGCAACTTGTTAATTCTGGACTTGAAGGTTTGGAGGTTCGGAGGAGAAAGAAAAATATGTGCCAGCAAAGAATTCCACAACTTGGAAGTTCTCGGGACAAAAGAGCGGGCGTAACAAGATGTTCTGATGCCTGATGACCTGGACGATGATGATGATGTTTATAATTTTAAAAAAACTAATAAAAAATCGCTGCTATAACGCACTTGCTGCGTCCTGATTATTATTCTAAGTTCATAATACGCATGCAATAGAACACATGTATTCTAAAATTGTAAGTGTATGTGAAATAATCAGGTATTCACAGCAGAGAAAAAGTAAACTACATTTATTGATCCTAAAAAGTTTACATAGCAGGTCTTTTTTAAATTGCCTTATTTCATTTTTCCACAACTTATTAAATAGATAAATAAGACAATAATTATATTTATACAGAATTTCTAAAATAACGTTTTAGATCATTCTAAAGACACTATCCTTTGTCATACTGCCACCAAAAAATAAATTCGCTGTTTCAATGACAAAGATATTACACGCGCTCCTAAAATATTGATTCGTATTGAAACGTAATCATAAGTAAAGGGCCACACAAGAATATTGTAGAAGAGCAGTTCTCTCAAAGGTAGGAAACGGAAAAACGCTTCTGTGTTTAATATTTGGCGTTCCACAACTCTTGGCCGAGTGAAAAGTCTTTCGTATCGCCGCGGTTATTGATTCAACACGCTTGTTGCATCCTTTGCTTTAGGAGTTGTTGCTGAATATTCAGACGACCCTTTAAATTATAACTGAATTTCTAATGTAATTACATTATGTTAGAGACGGTTCCACAGTTCTCAGATACAAACTTTCTAAATTATTCAGGTGTTGATTTATGAATGATTTCTGCAAATTTACGAGGTCCTCTAAGTGGATAAGAAAGCTTGTAAAGATAGAATTACAAAATTATTTCTAAAATAATCTAATGTTCTACACTGTGTTAAAGAAATATGTTAGTTTTTATAGACCTCTGCATATTATGATTTCGTTATCCTTCAAATGGTACCTACTGTGTGTTCCGAGAAAAAATCTTAGAGCTGGATAATTCATCAACTAGATGAACCATTTATTCTAAGGTAAGTTTTCTGTTTTAGATAATTTATCGAAAGCCTGGACGCAGAAAGTGCGTTACGGTAGTATGTTTTCACAAGTGTCTTTTAATATATAACACAACTTAATTTTAAGCATATCATTGGACCTCCTTAAATGTATTTATGTGGATGAATAACCCTCCAAAGTTATTTCTTTCCTTGCATACACGTACATGTAAAACTCAAGTAGCTGATTTTTCGAATCGATTTACTTCAAAGCATCTGAGTCTTTTTCTTAAATTAATATGTCACTTATGTGACATTCTATTGCTTAACAACACTACAACGATTAAATCATTTAATGTAAATCCTTGCTTGTTGTATTCAATTGCTAGTGCACAGTCATATCCTTTTCTAACCACAATGAATACAATTAGCGACATTTTCCAAATTATCTTAAATTTAATTCCGGAAAAACTTAGAATCAACAAAATTGAATTTAGGAACACTTCACCTGTAGATTAAAGACAATACAGAGGGCGAATTTTGTAGAAATGAATTGACGAGTTTCAAAGATACAGATAGCATTTTCGAAAGGTTAATTAGCAAATTTAGATGAAAAAACTTGACTTTCAGAACTGGTCAACGAACTTAGCCTCCGAAAAGAATTTTCCAATGTAATGAAGAAAACGGAGGTCTCTAGGTGTTCTGCAAGGTTCGTAAACCAGGTTACACACACAAACACACACACCATCACACAAATACATACACACGCACGCCGACCAGCGCACACACACGCACGCTCGCACACACAGGCACACGCACACGCACGCGCGCGCACACACGCGCCCGCGCGAACTTATCCAAAAGGAAGAAACTTGCCAAATTTTATCAAAATCGGCCCATTATTTTTTGAGTTATCGGTGTGACACACAAACAAACACACACACGCACACTGTGTATATGTGTGTATCTCTTGGTTTAACCACAGAATTTTATGTATAATTCTGGGTCGTATTGAAACAACACTTTTTTACCATGGTTAATAATTCATTAGTCAAAGGAGCGTTTCTTAGATCAATGAGATCAGTCAGAGTATCTCTTTTGCAGACAAAGAGCTTCTAGACAACTGGCGGGCCGTGTCTGTGTTAACAACAGATCATAAAATGATTATTGATTACATAAAATGAAATAACTGATATAACTTTCCAATTTTCATTCCCATTATTTCCAAATAAATAACTTTTTTGAGACTAACTGAATTACATATATAAATATATATATATATATATATATATATATATATATATATATATATATTTGTATATGTATATATACATTGTGTCTAAAAATGACATCGGATATAGCTTCCAAAGGCCAACTCGCGCTGAATTAACAACATATTTCAGAAATTGGAAAGTTGCTACCTCCTTAATAGGGAAATTGGCTACATAAAGATTCGCGACAACCATAATAATTTGTTATTTTATGTAGTTTTCTATGTGTGTACTCTCCTTATGTGTTTCTATTTCTTACATATACTTTATGCTGATATTACACTGATAAAAAACTACAGATAATCTATAATTTTTTGTGCACTTTTAAACAAGAAATAAAGTAGCTTAATTTAAAAGCATTAACTAGAGATAAGAGTTGCCATTTTACCCCTGAAGTGAACTGGCTCTAGTTTAAAAAAAATGTTGAACAACCTGCATTGAAATCGATATAGGATTACAAACCTGGCACGATAGCCCTGTTAGATATTCACTAAGTAAAGATAGGAACCTGTGATGAGCACTGACATATTGGAGAACCCAATTCACCACAACACATTTTAAGACTTGACGATCGTTTCGCTCACAACTTTAGCGTTATCAGAAGGATGGATAATCTAAGCATTTAAACCTTTAGATCTAGTAGCATATTGAACGTCCAGGATGTTGAAAAACAACTATCTGATTTTGATACCTCTTGGGTGAGCTGAGACTATTATTCAAAAGAAAACTCTGCGCATACTGAGCAGGAAAAATGCAGTAGCAGAGCAGCCACACTTTCCTGAATAAATAGTGCTGGAAATTAAATCATAGCTGTGATAATTTATTCTCTCAGGAAGACATGCTCATGGAATGAACTTAGGGCCCATGATTTGACCATAAACAAAATATTTGTATTTCTGTACCCATAAATTTTTGAAACGTTCTATTACTCGAATTTTATTGAAAAAATTTGAAGTTTCACCAAATCACCCCTTATTTATCCCCTACCCCCTAAAGCGATCTTACCCAAAAACAATTCAAAGCGTTCCTTTGTCGGGTGCTAACTGGATACCAAATTTGAAGATGATATCTCAATTCGTTTGAAAGTTATTGCGCCTATCAACAGACAAACGTACATGCAGACAGACCAACAGACCGACCGATCGACAGACCGACAGACTAGAAAACTCGTTCCAGAATCAAGCTTTCTATATGATTTGAGACTTTTTACGCCGTATTAGCCAAAAAAAATTAAAATTTTGGCAACAATATTCCACCCCCGCACATTCAACCCCTAATTTAATTTCAGCACCGAATACCAGATGTATTATGAAATTTAAAGTTTTCTAATAAATAAACCCTAAAACATTATATTACTCGAGTTTAAAAAAAATTATCAATTTTTACCAGATGACCCCCCATTCATTACCTACCCCTTAAAGCGATTCTACCCAAAAACAAACCTAACCGTTCGTTTGTCGAGTGCTAACTGTACACCATATTTGAAGACGATAGCTCAAATCGTTCTAAAGTTACCGTGGCTACCAACAGATAGACACAGAGACCGACCGCCCGGCAGACAAAAAATTTTACGTTTCCAAATCGTGTTTTTTATATGTTTTGATTCTTTTTACGACGTTTAAGCGAAAAAAAATTTTTCAAATTTTTGTCGTCGATGCGATACTTCCACACGTTGTGACGATATGGAAGTAGAAATAATAGCATAACAGCATTAGAACGCCAACAAGCAGGGTTTAAGCATTTAAAACTTCAAAATAAAACCTGTAAGATAAAGGCAGCCTTAAACGAAAAATTGATCATATTATTTAAGACGTGTTATTCTGAAGCTTAGCAAGCCAATATTAAAAAAACTAATCGGTAGATTTTAAAGCTGCAGAGTAAGTTTTGAAAGCAAACATCTAAAACAAGTAATTGCTAAATTTTAAAATTGCATGAAGAATCTATAACGAAAAGAGTTTTCCAAAAAGGTGGCACTTGAGCTACCTTCGCTATATATGTTAAGGTGGTGGAAATCACCCCCGCTTGAGGTTAAATGCTACAGATTCTGCTGAGTTGAAAAAAGTGTCCCATTTGCAAGAAAAACACACCAGCTTTAGTGTTTTCAAAATTGTCAGCAGTTTTCTGTAAAACCTTGGTGCGGCCCTTTATAATATACACCATGTATATAATTTTTGTAACAAAGTGTGTTTTACCTCTATAAAAATTTGCTACTATAATGCACTTGCTGCGTCCAGACTTTTGTATTTTAGATAAGTTATTTTTCTGCCGCTCTAAAAAACAACTACCATGCTCCCACATGCAAAACTTATTAAATTGACATTTTAAATAACACTTTCTATGTAAGAAGTGAAGGTGATTGTTAGTTTTGATATATCTCTTTTATTCACGCTGATTTTGGAATATTTGTTTGTGAGACTGCAAAAAAAAGTAACACAAACAACAATCTTAAGGTTTATAACCCACCGGATTATGTTTTGTTGAGGTAATTTCTAAGTCCCCTGTTGTTTTTTTTTTGTAAAGAAAAAAAATGACCCCGAGAAGCTTGCTATTTAGATATACAGATAAAATTCATCAACCAGATTTCATAGTTCCAGACAAACGAACTAATTCCAAAGGTTATCTCGTAAACAGAAGTGCTCGTAAACATAGATTTAGAAACTAGTCTTCATGTTTTGCTTTTATGGCGTTATAAAAGTTTCAGTCTCAAGTACCTTATTTCAGATCACCAACAAATATGGAACTGGCCATTTCATAAGCTTTTTTATTAGGCAAATTTCTCTATTTTCTATTTTACGAAATCGTTTCAACTGGAAGCAAGTTCAGTGTGTCAATGAGTGTAAGGATGCATTCACACATATATTTGTACATTTGTTAGATTCGATGCACAGTATTACACATTTTGCAAAACCATTTAGTGAGATTGTCACCAACGAAACATCCTTGTTACGTCTTTACTTAAACCTTAGAATCCCGGTCAAGGGAGTTTTGTGGAGTAGGTTGGCTGAATCGAGCTACGATAACCTAACTTGTACTTTACATGTAGGAAAATAATGATGTATTACAAAAAAAGAAACCAAACTTATACTTCACTTTATATCACTATTCATTGTTCTGAAAAGTTGTGAGATCGAGACTATATAAAACATATTTTTGTTTGTTTCCCAATATTTCTTAAAAACTGTCCCAAAACAGAGGCGGATACCTCCAGACGTAATTGCAAACGCTGCTCAACCCAGGAACTAGGTATTTTTTATACACAGAGTGTGTCTGAAAGGTTGATACACGCTCTATCACGAGTTTCTAAGGTAAAAATATGATTACATACATACATACACGTTCATTTTAGGAAAATTATAATTTTGCCGGGCGATTAACGCTATAATCATGAATGCACTTGCGTTGTCATTTTCAGTACGAAATTTTGCCAAAAATTCAAATTAGGAGTACTCGTTTTTAGTGAATTTTCTTTAAAAAAAATCACTAACGAGGAGATCCCAACTTTTGAATTTTGAAACAATTTCTTCAATGGAGCGTAAACTAGGCCGCCTAGAACCCATATCCAGGGTGAGTTTCAATCTTTATATGTCTCAAGAAATAATGGCCCCATTTTGATGAACCTTTTGAGTGCAATTTTTTGTGGCTTTGATAAGTTCGTTAGCCAGAAAAATTGGTCCATATTTTCCCGGAAAATTTTGTGTTTTCTTTCGGAAAAAAATTATATTTCCAGAAATAACAAGGCAAGGCGTGTTTGCATTATAAAGGGTGAACCATGTACCAAAATTTAGCTCTGCAAGCTTAAAGACAAAAAGTTATAGGCATTTAAAAAAAGGGGTTTTCCCCAAAGTGTCAAAGTCGCAATTTGAATCGTCAAAATTGGCAACATGTAGGCAAAGAACCCGAAACAAATACGGATTATGTAAAAAATATGTTGCAAGTTTATGATTTAACAGTCCATGATTTTTAGCCAATTTTCGTAGAACAAAATTCGTTAGTGAAGACACCGCGACTTTTGAATTTTAAAAAGATTACTTGAAATGAGCGCAAACGAGGTCGCTAGAATCCATATCCGGGTTAACATTTAGTTTTTATCTGTTTACGTATATACAGGGTGATGCATTTATACGGTAAAGCTCAATATAATTATTATTATACAAGATATGAGAAAAAATTGTATACGTTAATTATAGGGTGGCTTGAGCTGCATCTTATAAAATTATTTTGAAAATCACTGGTGGTTCATAAGTCGTTGGTGATCCCTACAAACTTCCTCTTCGAACACCCTTATTTTATAGCATTTTTGCATTTTTTTTTAAATTTGATGCATGTTTGTAAGAAAAAATCCAGACGCAAAAAGTGCGTTTTGGTAACTAATTTTTATTACATGTTCAAATTTCAATAACTCAACTTGCTATTTACCTAAGTTTCCTTGGCTAGGAAACCAATTTTCTCGGAAACACTTTAAGTATATTTTCGGAAAATTTTTGTACATTTTTAAACAATAAGTGAATTTGACAAAATATGGTACATTCTTCTACTACATATATAGTCTATACCGGTAACCAGATTCATGCCTGCTTGCATTAGAAACATATTATTTGCTATTAAAAATATTTTTATGAAAATTTACTTGCTTAAAGCACATGCTTCGTTCAGACTTTTTTATTTAAACAAGTTACTTTTCTCATATAGAGCGGACCTGAGAACTGGAGACGCAGTGTTTGCACAAAAGACAATAAGCAAAAAGTGATAGAAAGGAATAGGGACATCTGCGTTGCCAACCACTAACAGTATTTTTCAAAATGTTCAAATTATGAAGATTATGATGTTGCGGGGATATTAACGATATAATAATAAATGCACTTGCGTTTTCATTTTCTCTACGAAATTTTGGCAAAAATTAAAATTGAGAGTTAACTTGTTCTAATTTTGATCGGGCCTGAGAAAGGGAGACGAAACGTTTGCACCAAACACAATAGCCAAATAGTGCTTGAAAGGAATAGAGACAGACAAGCATTGAATAATATAGTTTCAAATCGTAAAAGCCGGCTTAGATTGTAGAAGTAGACGTATCATTTTTTACATATACAAAAGTTTATACGCCCCAATAATAATAAAGGATTAAAAGTTGAAGCTAAAATAAAGGTGCACGTCAAAAAGGCCCACTATCGCAATATTTCTTTAATCTATTAATAGAAGATACAATTAATAGACTTAGGGAAAAATATCAGGAATTAAAATCAATGGACAATGGTTACAATGCATAGCGCCGATAAGAAAAAAACACATAACATTCAGAAAATATGTTTGATGGTGTACTGGGAACAGTCAAACTAAAAATAAATATAACAAACACAAAAATAATAAGGATAAGTAAGCGTAAGCTAGCGAAAATGAATATGTAGGTTAACGACCAAGAACAAAACAGAAAAGAAAGAAAAAGCAGGAAAGTAGAAATACTTGTACGTACATGGAACTAAAGATAATGGTTGCGATGGTGAAGCAGGCATTTAGTATAGCCTTTTCGCTAAGGTAAATAAAAAATAAGCATTGAAACTTGTGCCTGAGAAATATATTCACAAGTTATGTATATGAAGTGCTGTAATATATGTCAGAATGTTATAATACATGGACTAAAAGCTAAATGTGGACAAGGTAGAAAATGGAGAGAATAGGAGCTTTTAAAAAGCCTGGACGTAGCAAGTGCGTTATGGTAATGAATTTTCATAAACATATTTTTAATAGCAAATATGACCTTTTTTAAAAGAAAGCAGGCATTAAATTTGGTTAAAGGCATTACATTTGATTACCAGTATAACCTATATAGTAGAACTAATGTGCCATATTTAATAACTTAATTGTTTGAAAATGTACAAGAATTTTTAGAAAACAAACTTAAAATTTTCCAGAAAAAACTGGTTCCTTGGTCAATGAACTGTATCTTAATAGCAAATTAAGCTATTAAAATTTTAAGCGTTTAATCCACTATCATAACGCACTTTCCGCGTCCCGAATTTTTTTTCTTACAAACATATATTATATCGATGGAAAATGCAAAAATTCAAGAATAGAAGGCGTGCTCGATACAAAAAATGTATCAACAACCACTTATGGGCCATACTGTGCTTATTAAAATAATTTTGTAAGGTGCAGCTCAAGACACCCATTAATTAAATGGATACAATTTTTTCACGTATCTTGTATAATAACGGATATATTTACGTATACCGTACAAATTCGTCACCCTGCATATTATGTGGGTTCTAGGAGCAAGTTTGTGCTCATTTGAAGAAGTCTTTTCACAATTAAAAATTCGCGGTCGCCTCAAGAGCAAATTTTTTCTATGAAAATTCGCTAAAAATTATAGACCATTGAACCATACAGTCTATAACTAAGACTACTGTCAAAGTATCAGAGAACGGGTCTATTTGATTTGTTTTTTCTGTAAATATTTTAGTAAAATGAAGGACAATGACGGTTGAAGCTGGAACTTCCTGGCTTTCCTTGTGACATTTTCTCTACATAACCCGTATTTGGTTTAGATTCTATGTCTAAATGTTGCCAATGTTGAAGTTGTAAATCGCGGCTTTGACGTTTTAAGAAGAAAAAGTATAAAATTCTCAAGTAATTTTTCTGGTATTTCTTGACCTTATGGTGCCAAATAAATTAATCTTAGTTTGTAATATACAATAGATTTTGTTATCCAGTGTACACATAAAATATGTAGGTATTATGCGTTTCTCTGGTCATCGTTGTCACCCATTTTTTTTTCTTTAAATGCCTATAATTTTTTATCTTTTAACTTAAAGAGCTAAATTTGGCTATATCGTGTACATATATATATATATATATATATATATATATATATATATATATATATATATATATATATATATATATATATATATATATATATATATATTATATATATATATATATATATATATATATATATATATATATATATATATATATATATATATATATATATATAAATATATATATATATATATATATATATATATATATATATATATATATATATATTCATAAAAAAAATTGTCAAATTTGTCTTCGTCTGAATAACGGGGATTCCGCTAATATTTTCTTTGTTCTGTGTCTATTAAATTTTCCACTAAGCTAAGTGAGTATACATTATACCTTGCCACGTTTTTAATTCACCTCTAATTATCTGCTATATCTACTTTTACTTTAGGAACATTGTTTTACTCTATTTACTTACAAATTTAAACTAGTCGTTTTTGTGTAAAAGAATGATGTGAGTCATTTGTAATGTAACTTAGAGTGGTGGTTTGCTTCCTGTTGATATCGAATTCAAAAGAGTCATTATTTTTAATAACTAGTCATCTAGAAGCGGTAGTTTATTATTTATTTTTTATTTGTAAGTGAACTTTATTGAATTAAGTTGACTATTCAGTCTATTAATCAAATCATCTAGTTTGCATAAATTTGTGTTAAACACTGCGAATATATCATCCACATAACAAAATCATACTCTTTCTTAATCCGTTTCAAATCTACACATAAAAAGAGCTGCAATGAGTGGAGAGAAAGAGAGTTGCCCATTGCAGTGCTTTTAGTTTTTTTAACTCATTGTTAAATTAAATGAAACAAAAGAAAGTCTCTTTTAATTTAACATAAACTATGTATGCTTAGAGGTTTATAAAATAAATCACGTTCCCCAAGTCCATAAAACTTTTATGCTCTTAACCTATGCAGTTTTAACTGATAAAAACGTAAATTCGAAGTGCAGCAATGTTTAAGGTTATATAAACTCTAATATATATTTGACTTTAACTTTGACTCTATTTAATAAAGTTTTAAACGACAACAATTCAAATTTTTACAACGAACAAAAGACAAAATTAAATACTAAGAGCTTTACCACGAAGATAAAATTAGTTGTGGAAGTAGTATGTAGAGGATTAGTGATTATGAGATGCCTTAAAAACTCACATAAAGAAAACTGCTGGTGTAGACGAAATATTAGAAAATTCTGGTTAATCTATAAAAGACTACATTTTTGCAACTTATTCCAAAATATAAATCTAAAAAGTTATATAAATTGAATGTACTACTGTTCGAAGAACGCTCAAAGTAGGAAATGCTGGTAACCAGATAATAATAAGTAGACTGAGTCAGGTGTAAAAAAAATTGAATAAGAAAAAAAAAAGAATTGCTTGGATAAAAATTAGTTGGCTGGGGAACCTAAGAAACAGTGCTAGCACGTGAAATAATAGACAGCAGACTTAAAGAAAAATAAGTACGTTTATTGTATCTCCAGGCTTGGAAAATGCAATCCAAAATGCGCATTGGAAATACTGTTTCATACAATGAAGAAAGCTGAATTATTCTCAAACTACACAGAAATAAAAATACCATAACTGATATTACTAGAAGATAATTGGAGCTTAAATAATAAGAGAGATATGAAAAGGATGTCCATTATCTCCATATCTTTTGAATGCATTCGCAAATATTTTAATTTGTACTTGAGGAGGAGGTTCATCAAGTAATACGTATTAATTGTTATAATGCTTAAGGCTGAAAGCTGGACTGTAACTAGGCAGGGAATAGCGAGAATAAGGGCTTTAAAATTCTATAGAAGGGTTGAATGGAAACGGCAAGGTCTACTGATAGAAAGATTAATCAAATATGCTAGTTGAAGTGAGAGAAGAAATATGCTTGCTGGACTAAATTCAGGGAAGAGCAGCAAAATTTATTAGACATATTCATAAATATAATAACTCTCTTAAAAACTCTTTAAAGGACCCATTTTTGAAAAACGATGAAAAGATATATCAAGAGGATAATTTCTGAGAAACCTGGACAAACTGATGAAATGAGGAAGCTACAATCAAATAAAAGGAGTTGCTGGAAACAGAGGGCCGTGGTTGCGACGACAAGGTGACATCGCTCTTAGACTGTTATGATGATGATAGTTACCTTATTTATTAATAACCTGATTGTTTTATTTTTAAACAAAATTTCTATGCAAATATGCTATGGTATCACACTCGCTGTGCCACCTTTTTCAAATGAAATTATACAAAATAGGCAATACTTAAATAATATCCTTCCTTACCTTATTCTGTCGAAACCAATTATGTATCTTAGTCAGCTGAGACAACAAAATTATGAACATTTAGTATTTGCAGTAAACGACTTTCAATTTTAGGCCGGCAAATTATCAACTAAAACTGGCTTATGTGCCAGCATAATGCCAAGCGGGTACAAAACATATGACTCATATCAGGAATTTCACCAATTAGCCACACTAGTCTGTGAATAGTTTAGGGAGAGAAGACCCTGGCTTTCAAATTATTTATGCCCAGCCCCAGCTACCACAGATAACTGAACTGGCGGGAATACCTTCAACGAAATTATATGAATTTAGCTTTGCTTAGATCTTTTAGATATTGTTTTTTGTTCTTCAATCATTATTTACCAGCAAAGGTTACCCTAACAAAAATAAAAGTCTGAACGCAGCGAGTGCGTTATGGTAGTGGATTTTCATAGAAATAATCTAAACTTTTATTATAAATAATAATAATAATAATAATAATAATAATAATAATAATAATAATAATAATAATAATAATAATAATAATAATAATAATAATAATAATTATTATTATTATTATTATTATTATTATTATTATTATTATTATTATTATTATTATTATTATTATTATTATTATTATTATTATTATTATTATTATTATTATTATTATTATTTTATGACGGTGAACTATATGTAGTTCACTGTTTTTTTGTGGCTACTTGTAGAAAATTTTCAAATGTCTAAAAGTCGTGATCTCCTTATAAGAGAATTTTTTTTTTGTGCCAATTCTATAAAAAAGTATTTGCAACGAAAATTCAAGAAAACAACCAGAAAAATGTGTTAACAAAATTGTAGCAAAAAAAAGTTAGTTAAAAAAAAGATATCTGATATAGACGCAGTGTTTCCCACATTCAATGCTCAACATTGCTATCTTGGCGACCTGGAATATTACTTAGACAAGGTATGTTTCAGCAAAATGCAAGCCCCATTCGGATTAGTTAAGAATGTAAGACCAACTACGATCCGTTTTGTTGCTTACTAGCAAACAGAAAATATAATTCGACGATTTTGTTTTCAGCTTTTAACAATTTACATAAACTAGCTATTGTAAATCTGACACAGATTTTCATCTCATTCGAACACTTTTAATGGCAAATACTTCACAAATTTTTATTCTCCTCAGCAATTATGTTGGCTTTTTGCCTAAAATATATCACATATCAGCAAAAATAATTATTTCTTACGAGTTAACAGAGCCAAATTAAAATTTTCGAACAAACTAGTGTATCAAAAAAAATATCTGTTATATGTAACATGTAACCTGAATGTTAGTCACTCCCAAACATATTTAAAAACACAAGAAATTAAAGCTTGTAAAAAGGTACTTAAAAATTATTTACTAGTGGAATTCGGTGTGACTTCAAACAAACAAGCCGTTAGATATTTTCCAACTTCATTTTTTTTTGTAATAGAGGTAGCATTGCTTCGTTTTATTGTCCACTTTAAAAATTCCCTACTGTTGCATAATCTAAAAAAAAAATGCGTGAAGAGAACCATTATCTTAAAATACGATGTCTAATATGTAAAAAATTAAAAGCCCCATATTTTCCTTTTTTATAAAAGTTTCAGAAAAAGAGTGACAGCGTCAAATTACAGAATCTTTATCAAAAATTTTTTCAATTTACAATAAATTGAGCTAAAGAAAATCCACATTTGTCTGGAGCAGACCAGACCAGATCAGACTCAATTAAAATGTGTGGGGTGACTTACTCGTGATAGATACCATTCTCCTCTCTATTTAATACCTATAACCCATGTCCTTTGATCGTTTCTAAATCTGTCATCTCATTTTTGTCATCAAATACTGTCGTTATGATGTATAAATATAAGCTGTGTCGAACTGAGAATAAATCTGCTAGAATGAGCACATAATTTTCTTTAACAACTCAAAAATTATTTTAGTTGCCTTTAATAACTGTTACTGGCATCATAGAGAATTACAAAAAATATCCTACGTATAAAAATTTTAATAACAAATAAAGTCTGGCTTTATTTTTCGTTACTTACCACTGGTCGAGTACTCAAAAGTTACATGGAAGCACGCGTAGAGTAGTATACTACCCCATGAGCACATATATTTTTTTGTTAAAAACAACAGAAGTTTCTTAAAGCGAGTCCTGCCACTGTTTTGTAGTCCTCTGTTTCCGCTCTGTCTTTGCTGTAGATAAACATTCCGAAACCTGTCAGGTAAAGTGATAAAAGGAGTTCAAAAACCTCATCCGGCAATTAAAATACAATTCACAGAAAATTTGCCTGAGGCTTAGCCTCCCTCTCGGTATTAATCTTTACCTAATATTGAGTATAAGAGGTGACGTTAGAAGTAAGTAGTTAGAATTTTTTATCCTCTAATGATGCTAACTTTGTTAGTGAAACGATCGTCAGGTCTTTAAAAAGATATGTTGTCGTAATTTTGGTTCTCAAGTGTACTTATCAGTGCCCACCACAGGTTCCAATCATCACATAGTGGTTATTTATTTTTGAGTTTAAAACCATTTTTGTCAATAATTGGTACATATACCACAAATGACATCAAGAATATTCTCAGAAATACTTGGTATTAGAAATGAATAAAGGAATATGGAAGAAATTGCTTTATTTGATAGAATTCATGTAAGGCTAGATGTATTCTCACCATAATTAGAACCGGAGACCGGTTTCGCTCTTATTAGCGATCGTCAGTACGGTATACTAATTACAGCGAGAACACACCCATGAAGTAATACGGCTATGGTAGCCAGACTCCTACAACATTGTGAGATGTACGACAGGGTGGCCGTCTCGGTGCGGAACAAGGTAGTTGTTGTCACGACAGCTCCAAATAACACAAAATGTTATAAAATAGAGACTGTGTACAACCAACTAACAATTTCGTAAATTGTCAGCCCTGACCCATTTCTTCCCTAATATAGGGACAATTTCTGTAAATCTAGATGTATTCTCACCATAATCAGAACCGCAGACTGGTTCCGCTCTAAATAGAGCTCGTCACGACGGTATTCTAATTACAGCGAGAACACACCTATAAAGTAATACGACTATGGTAGCCAGCCTCCTAGAACATTGTGAGATGTACCACAGGGTCGCCATTGGTAATAATACATCTAGCCTTACATCGTTGTCCCTATATTAAGGAAGAAATGGGCCAGGGCTGACAATTTACAAAATTGTTAGTTGGTTGTACACGGTCTCTATTTTATACCATTTTGTGTTATTTGGAACTGTCGTGACAACATACTACCTGGTTCCGCACTAAGATCGCGACCCTGTCGTACGTCTCACAATGCTCCAGGAGGTTGGCTAGCATAGCCGTACTATTTTATAGGTGTGTTCTCGCTGTAATTAATATACCGTACTGACGAGCTCTAGTTAGAGCGAAACCAGTCTATGGTTCTAATTATATTGGGAATACATCTAGCTTTACATATATTGTCCCTATATTAGGGAATAAATGGACCAGTGCTGACAATTTACAAATATGTTAGTTGGTTGTACACTGTCTCTATTTTATAAGATGTTGTGTTATTTGGAGCTGCAGTGACAACATACTACATGATTCCGCACCCAGATGGCGACCCTGTCGTACACCACACAATGTTCTTGTTAGAATGCTTCAATTTAAACGCCAATTTTCATATTGTGTAACTACAGTTATTTATAAAATTATGTGTAGTGCATGATGCATAGTGAGAAATAAGATAAAAACGCAAGGAAAAATATTATGAGCATGTATATAAAAAAATCACAAAAGATTTGCTTGTCACTCTTCAGAGGCATTGTCACTCTCCAACCTTTCTTTTGCACAAGTGAGCAAATATAGTTTGTCTGAACTTTACATGCCAATTTATCACATTTTGTACACGCTATAGTTGATTCGTTGTCTCGTTTTCGTGGACAAAGATAACAGCGTCCAATTTTTTGCTTCTTGGTTGGTGGACCCTGCGAAGCAGAAGCGGGATGCTCAGAAACAGAAGCTGGACCACGCGAAGAAGCAGAAGCTGGTCCTCGAATAGTCAAAGCTTCACCCTGAGAAGGAGAGGCACTCAAAAGTTTGCTTGCTCACGAAACTCTATTGGGATTCTCTTCGATTGACTCCTTTTTCTCATTTGCGGTTTCATCAATTCCTTAGCCAACTCTTTCACGAAATTCCTTCTTTGGATGCTTACAATGTTATTATTAGACAGTATAAGTTTAAAGCATTCATTTCTCCGATACTAAGCATGACAAAAAATTGCTGATGGCTAACGCCTGGTGGTTCTGGAAGCATAAAAGCAATTACTACCTAGAATTACACTAGAATACCCTAGAATTATGGGATCTTTAACAATAAACTGTAATACGCTCATTTTTCGACACATTTAGTACAGCCGGTTCCTTTTATGAAGGCTAGAAATACTGTTACGTCATCTCATCGGCATGCAGGCGGGTGTAGTTTCAAAATAAGAATATTCTAAAGAGGCGTGTGCAAATACTACCTCTTCATAGGTAAGCGTTGGAAATACATACGGCATTATTTGACTTTCTGGTCTACACAGGTAACACAGTATTACTCTGACACTCAATTTGGGTGTATGTAGCAGCAAAGATAGTTAACTATTTCTACGAATTAGAATTTTCCGTTCTAGTTTCATAATTGCTTCCAAACGCCGTTTGCTAGGCAAGGTAAAAAATTTGAACAAAACTTCAAAACTCGACACGGAAGGTCACGTGGGGTACTATACTACCCCCAGGTCGTTCTAGGTCACTTCTAGTGAAATTCTAAAAAAAAGAAAATAAGCTAAATTGGTTCTGACCATTGCATATGTTGGGGTAAAATATACCCCCGCGACCATTCCAGTTTTAAAGAAATGTGTTTTAGAAATCTAGTTTTCTTCGATAACGGTATATTTCTATATGATGATTGTTTAAATACCTGGAGCTCATTTCTCTTAAAATCTACCGTGATCACACAATCGTTATACCTACAAAGTGGACGCTACTCAAAAATACTTGAATTTGGTAAAAGGATAAATGTGACCTTTAGAATGTTTACTTGCACCACAATTATTATATGGACATTTTGCTGTCAACTTATGCCGGCGGAATAAATGCTTTATAATGACCGCCACAATACAATAAATAAGTCAAAAATCAAAATAGGTTACACTTCAGTTTTAAGTCAATTAGAAATCCCATTTTACATGTCTTCACCAAAACTAATGACCAAGATATATGTTCTTTTCTTAGATATTTAAAGGATACATTTTGGGTAAGTCCGATTTAAATTAATACCTGATTTACACTATTTCACTGTTTTTAGCATTATATGAAATGAAATAAAATATTTGGCTAGCTAATTTCCCTAACCTGCCCATTTACATTTATTAGTGACTTAATTAAGAAAATACGACTCAAAAAAAATCTTATAGAGATTAAACTACTCACCAAATTTCAAGTTTCTAGCTTTGCAAAAAATTGAGTTATGAACATTTAACAAAAATGTTTTGCTTCCTTAAGAAGCCAAAAGAGGACACAAGACTAAAACTTGTATAGTTGACACAATCAGTAAAGTGTCACAGGAAATATAGAAATGATTTTAGATCCAACCGCTTAAGATTTCAAAATATCAAAACATTACAATTAGGTTTTGCGGCAAAAGGAAAACCTAGAAGCTAAGACCTGATATATCGGATAACTGAATACAATCGTTGAATTGTTGAATACAATAAAATGTAATTGACAAATGTGATATCTGACATCAAACTGACGATTTTCGGAGCCTTTGATTTTCTGGCAACTTGCGAAATACAATATGGGTACGCTCCTTTTTCTGATATTTATTTTGCACACGCAAATTTTAATTTAAATATTAAGGTTTGGTATACCTGTTTATTTACTTTTTTAACTTCTGTTACTAAAGGCTTCCTTGACATTTGCCTCGATAGTCAGGTCATGCAAGTGTAGTGTCTACACGGTGATGCAGCACTCTCAATAATGCTGGTAGTAATATGGCCGTAACTGAGAAAATTGCAGCTGTAGCTGCTATCATTGGCCAAGTTATGAAAATCAAAAGCACAGAAAGCAAGAAGTGGATCCAAAGGAAAAATGCACTAGGCGTTCCCAAAAAACTAATAAGGGAACTTGCTCTAGAAGATCCATGACGTTTTTTTATCATTTTTTTACGTATCTACATACTCAAACCAAAATAATTTTGGCTTAAATACGTTCTTCCTTCCAGTGCCCGTGCTCATCGACTTTCGAACTGTAGCTTTTTGTTGATTATATGTGCACCTAATGTTTAGAATTTTCGTCGAAGCTCCTTTATACTTTTCTATTCAAAAAGGGGCTTTGTGCGATTCTCATAATCCAGGCCACTCTTTTGACACAGGCAAGGGAAACGTTTATATTGTTCTACGAAACTTCGAATATTAGAATTGACAAATTGTTTTTTTTTTTTAAATAAATTATGCACGTGTACGATTTGATCGCGAATAAACAGTTTTGGGCAGTGTGAGAATTGTATTTACTATCACAGTATTTTTCATGGTGAGATTTGCTGTTGTACTCACGTTGGCTACCCTTAACTTTTTCCTCAAACGAAATAGTGTAGTAGTTCTGTGGCAATGGCGCGAGAGTGACTATCGACAGGTTTACCCGAGGCAAGTTACATGAGAGTTACTGCCATGGAAGCAAGCAAATCTCACACTAAACTATCATCGTGAAAACGAGCCTTTACAATTTCTATGGAAAATAGTTTTGATGAGAATTCGCCACCATGAGGCACTTACTATGTCAGGATTTTTTTTAAATAAGCACAACATACTAAACTAAATTGGCGTTTCTCGTTTTACAATTTAATTAACCGCAATTGTTCGAGATTTGCAATATAGGGTACGACTCCGGTTATTGGCACCCCTCACAGTTATTGCCACCTACTAATATAAATAATCTTTAATCAAACACAGTAGAATTTCACGATATTGTGCGTATGAGTACGCATTCTGGCAACAGTGTTTTATATACGAGTGATGTTTGCAGTTGCAGTGGAACAGGTGTGTCAATTTTATTCCTAATTTAAATTCAGCCCACCAGGTTAAGAAGTAAGTTTTCAAAAATTCTTAACAACATAGGTGTACAATCTTAGTTCTTAGTTGCACCTATGTGACCTAATCTTGAATTATCCTTATGAACCAAAGTGCATATACATTTGTTTATAACATATTACGCTTGTAACATCAACATTATCATTTTACCGCGTCATTTTGCAGTGACTACAATTTATTTCAAAAGCGATGAAGATCAGTTATTGGCACAGTATGCCAATGACCGATACTGCTTCCCATTGGGATTGGCACTACCTATACATTATGCTGAGTGCCACATGCTGGATACTTTTAAATTATTTGCTAAAAGTGTACCTTCATTTCATTATCTAGTATGATACAATTTTGTATGTAATTCAATGTTAACTATTAAACTACTAAAAGCAAATATATTCAGATAAAAATTACATTAGTGAATTCGCAGTTACAACATGCCTAAACCAAATTGCATATTGGATAGAAAAAGTCTTATACTGAAAATAATAAGGTGCTGCTCACCAGTACAATGTACCCATAGCAACTTTACAGTTCAAGTTAGACAGCAAATTTGTAAAAACTGCTCACGGTCCTACGCCCACTCTGTCTGAGGAGGAGGAGAAACTCACTGTCAAATGGATAATTTAGTACCGAAGGATAGGAGGTCTAATAATAAGAGATGATATTCTGGCAACCGTCAAAGAATTTGTTAATCAGTTAGCGCATACTAACCTTTTTACGAATAACTGCCCCGGTAAAAGTTGGTATAGTAGATTCTTAGCAAGACATGTAATCCTCGGGGAATGTACATCCGAGTCAATAATGGCAGCAAGTTCGACAATTTTAATTTTAATATCAGTAATTGGTTTACCAAAATGGAGAACTATCTCCGTGGTAAGGGCCATCTGGACATCGTAGAGGATCTCTCACGATCTCTCTCTCTACATATAATGGCTCAAAAGATGCAAGAATGTATATGAGGTAGATCGTGGGAGAGACAAGTCAAATTTAACTGTTATGTTCACATTTTCCGCCAAAGCTGACGTCAGCACGTCACTTATCAGATAAGCACACTATGTAAAGAGTTAAGAATTACATTGCTCGCTTTGTACTCCAATTCTACGCGTATCATGCAACCGGTCGCTGTTTCTGCTTTCAAGCCGTTAAAAGACTGTCGGAAAAAGACAGTAAAAAGTTGGCGCAGGGATAACTCTATGGATTTGCTCACCAAAAACAAGTGTGCTCCTATATTACAATGTGTTCCGGAATTAAATGACAATGAAATCATCAAAGTGCATAGGAAAATATCGCCGTGCGGTCCGAGTACCAACATAAGACATTTCCACAGGAATGTGATACATTTGTCCAAATGGTGAGACATACCAGCTAAAACAATGACAGAAGAGTGGTGATGATAAAAATATTGCTCCCAATGAATAATTTTTGCTTCTCCAGAAAATCTACCGACAATTTAAAAAGAGCAATATAGTAAAACGTTTCTGAATGACAATGTAACAATCCTATGCCTCATTTGAGAATAGCGAAAGTCGAATATCATTCAATGAAGAGTTAGTCTGCGATACCATTTATCATAAAAAGTGTAATGGTCTAGGAAACTTATATATTAACAACCCTTATTTCAGAATATCAAGTACAAGTCCCATATACGAGTAGTACAGCAACTGCGTGTATATATAAATTGAAGCCAGCCTACAAGTAGCATTGGCAATCTCTGTTAACCACTACCCATACAACATAGTGAACTCTCATTCAAGAGTAAAATAAATACATGACCCATTTCCATGTAAAGTACTCACTTCTACAATTCCAAGTATGCAGCAGAAGACTGATAGTGCTGAAAAAGTATAGCCAGCAACTACCATGAAAACCCGAGACTTTTAATATTCTTTTATTATTCATATATATTAAAAATAAAACTAACACAAATATGTGTGAATTTGTTCGAAATGGATTGATTTTTTTTTAAGTTTCCACAACACCTAGGAGCTTTATATCATTTGGCATTATGGATGTCAATAACTGGTGTCTGTAGTGCCAATGCTTTGGAGAGGGGTACCAAAAACTGATTTTTTTACCGAACCTACAATTTAGTTAAAATCACAATTATATTTGATGTTTCGCAGCAATTTCTAATTTTCCAGTTATTGTTATGACTACAAAGAAACCAACGACACTAAATTAAACACAACAAGCTTTTTATATACTTTTTAGTGTTATTTATCGTAAGATATGCTTAAGGATGTCAATATAGCCAGGGTAGTTACCCTTTTTTTTATGAGTTTATTTTTTGTAGCGTTGTAGAGTTAACAATTTATTACTTATTATCTGTAAAGTAAGTCAAAATGCTGGCCCAACTTTGTGCATCATATTCCATATAATTTTTAACGCCGTGCAATTACTTTCGAGTGGATTAGGTAAAGGGTTGCGATTCAAAGCGTCTGCTGGCTGATAAGGTTTTTAATTAGTCCTTTTTAAACAACTCTTTTATCGCAGATGTTAATTTTTCGCCCGGTTGCTGTAATTATAACAAACATTAAAGCAGTTTATTGCTAAAAAGAAATGCCGCGACACAAATTCAACTACCCACATAGCATTTGTGTAATTATTTATTACATCAAATGTAAACCTGATTTCAGCGGTATTTTGTTGTTTTCGCGAATTTTAATTAAGAAAAAATCGCTAATAGAGAGGTCACGGTGAAAAGCTTTTAAAAAGATTTCTTGAGATGAGCGCGAATTTGGGTCCACAGAACCCAAAACCAAGGTCCGTTAAAATTGCTATATGTTATATGTTAGTTATTGTTTGGATCACAACTTAAAATCAGGCTTAAACTCTTTAGCTGCCGGCTTTACCATACAGCTTTTTGTATAACAAATCAATTCTAGAAATAAATATTACCGTTAATTTTCCTAGCGAGGGAACGTTCTCAAGTTTGTGTAATAAAATTTTGAAGCTGACAACTCTGACTGTTTCAATTAATTAGGAAAATTTTCTAGCTAGACAACATTTCAAGAAAACAAACTAAGACATCCGTTATGTCAACCTCTCCCACGCACATTACACAACGCCTTAATAAACTTTTAGGAGCGTGCGGTAGCTTTTAAGTCTCTTTAATTCGGGATAACATAAATTTGTGTTGAGAGAAACGCCTCAAAATTAATATATGAGAATATCTTTGAATGCTCTATATATGTAAAAAATTCCGTTACACTCACTTTAATAATTTAAGAAATATAGCGTTTTCAAAAAGTTTTCCTCGGTTTTGCAACGGAAAAACTTGAGCATAAAGGCTGATTAACGAACTCGACCTCGGTTTTCGCCAATCAAGATTTTTGCCAGGTTTAATTGAAATCAGTTTAATATTTTTTGAGTTATCGCTCGGGTACATACATAGCTTTCCAACATTTAAAAATAAACTTTTAGGAGCGTGTCGTAGCTTTTAAATTTATTTAATTCAGGATAACTTAAATTTGTGTTGGAAGAAACGCCTCCAACATATATACATATATAGATGTATATATTTTCAGAAGGAAAAATTTTGTTAATGAAACATTTTGAAAATTGACTGAGAGTCAGTACATTTTTGCCCCTGTAAGGGTTGTTGATGTTCATACATGATGGTGGTTTGACATTAGCACATTTTTCCAATTTGGTTAGCCATAAAGTATTTCCATCTCAACAGTTTATCTACATTAATTATATATATATATATATATATATATATATATATATATATATATATATATATATATATATATATATATATATATATATATATATATGCTTCAGATAACTCAAAAAATAATGGGCTGATTTTGATAAAATTTTGGATAATTTCGTAATTCAGGAAAATCGGACGAGGTTTTCCGGGAAAATTTTGAGTTTTCATTCGAAAAAATTTTTTATCTCAAAAATGAAGAAGAAAATGAAGAAGCCAAATTAAGTAGGCAGGTTTACGATATAAAATGTAAACTATGCACGAAAATTTATATTTATATATATATATATATATATATATATATATATATATATATATATATATATATATATATATATATATATATATATATATATAAACATACAAAAATTGAAACTGGCCCCGGATATGGTTTCTAGGGGTCCTAGTTCGCGCTCATTTGTAAAATTTTTTTCAAAATTCAAAAGTCGGGATCTCTCCATTAGTGAATTTTCTCTACGAAAATTCACCAAAAACAACGATTCTCGTCCGATCACCGAAGTTAACCAACCTCGGACGTTGTCAGTACCTGGATGGGTGACTGCCTGAGAACACCGTGTGCTGTTGTTTTTTTATTAGTTAGTGACATTTCTGTTTTGTTCTTATTAGCAATTTTTTTTTAATAAGGCGATTTTTATTTTGAAAAATTAGCTAATAGAGAGGTATCGATGGTGAGACTTTGCAAAAATCTTTTCAAATGAGTGAACTTGGACCCCTAGGACCCGAAATCACGGTGCGTTTAAATTTTTATGTTTATATATTTTGACGAAACTGGGCAATTTTTTCATTAATTGCTTAGATGAGTTCGTTATACAGTCCCATAGGACAAGTTAATTTTTTTCCAACAAAATTGTATCTCAAAAAAATAACCAAATTATTTGGATGACATTTGGTTGCCATGTTGCACTCGTAAATACCTTACTCCACCAAAACTCTACTTTCTAAGTTTATAGAAAATTGAGTTATACAAGTTTGTGACATTTAATAAAAATTCGCTACTATAACGCACTTGCAGCGGCCCGAATTTTTTTTTACTTTCACGTAAAACCATAAATTTTCCGAGTAATATGTACATAACTATATTTGTGTAGTCAAAAGTAGTAAAAACAGTAACGGCATATAATATGCTAAATCTAATTTATTTGCAGCTAATGTTGCTGTGTAGTAGCAGTATAACACGGAAAACAAAGTTTCGCAATTACCTGACGTGCATATTTTCAGCAATAAAGTAATATATACGGAGTGTCTGGATTTGGTCACATTTATGGGATATTTCGGCTATGAGTAGAGATAGAAAGTTACAGATATCAAAATACTGTTCTGCTTTTTTGTGAAACAAACGATGTCAAAATCAAACTGACATGGCCCTCCTTGCTTCTAAGCTATACGGTGACTTCTATATGTGACGATATAATCAAAATGTGGAAACTAATTCTAATAGATCTTTTACGCAGAATTTAATGATGCAAATAGTTTTTCTATTAACCACAGATTTTGTTAAACACAACACTTTGCACATTTTTATGTAATTGAATCCAGCTTATTGAAATCTTTTCAAACAGATATGATTATATATAGATATATATTTAAAGTAAGTTATGTAATTTGCATTATGTTGTATCTCCGGATCAATTTGTAGACATAATAGACATTGTTTCCTAAAACAATGGAGCAAGTAAATCAGTTATTTTTATGAAACATCCTGTATTTTTACTGACTTTATTTATCTCATTGGGGGCTTCTTAAAAATATTACGTATGTCTAATTTATTCAAAGAGAACCCAAAATGCTCTTAAAATTAATCTTACTTTTCAAAGCAGGCAATGGAAAATTAAAAAAATATATTTCATAGGTTTTCCGAAAGAATACAGCAGTATAAAGCTATATCTAGGACAATTTTAAAAAATTTATTAATTCTCACAACCACGGCCGAAAACGATATAAAGTTTTTGAGCAGAAAAGCCAAGAAATTATGGTTCCCGATAGTGTAGCAACAGATACAACAAATTCATATGAACAAACAGAAGATGCTGTAGCGGTTAAAAATCCAAGATTCAGTAAATAATGGAAAGTCATAAATTTAAAACATATAAACACAAAACAGTTCATTGTCTTCATTTTGGAGATCCACTACGGCGTTTAAAGTTTTGCAATTGGTGTTTACAGAATTAAAATATGGAGACAGATTTTGATAAAAAGGTATTTGGTTAGGCGAGGCTTATCTAAGCAGTGCTCAATTATTAAATAGACACAATAACATATGTTAGTCCCAAGAAAATTAATACGTAACATTTTCGCGGGAGCAGCAGGGTAAATTCGGTTTTAGTGTTTCTTGTTTTACCTTGGAAAATAGCATTAAATATGTTATTTACAAGGGCAAATTGAAGCAATTCATTTCTTTGATTTTAAAACCTTTTTGGTATATTTGTTTTGGTTTAATTAAGTAGTTCTTTCTAGAAAATACTTAACGTTTAAATTTAAAAATATATTTTATTGATTTAAAGTATACCATTATTTTTATAAATTAATGTTTTTCATATTCAAATATATCTTTGTTTTCGGCAAATAGTCTTCTCTTCTGAAATTTTGCTGCATGACATCGTAACTAGGAAGCGGGTATATCTTTATATGTAGTTTGAATGACGGCATTGGACTTACAGTAATATTGTTATAATTTTCCCAGGGCGCACAAAATTATCCATTTAAAAGTAGTTAAAGACAATTGTAGATGTAAAAACTTGAAAAACAGTTTCACCTGTAATGTCACATGTAGGCCAAAAGTCGATGTTACGTGTTAAACCTTTTCCATTTATAAGTCCGTAAAAATGAAAAAGTTTTATAATTTCCAACTGATAAAACAAACTACAAAACACTAATTAAATTGAAACCAAAATATGCAGAGCAGTATTAATTAATATATTTCAGTTCCATTTTTTTCAATAATAGGCTTCCGAAAGAGTCAGTTCTATAAAATGGTACCTACCTATACTTATGTAATAGCAAAAAAAAAACGATGCTTGTCTCTGAAATAATCCTTCTGCTGGGCGATCAGCGAACGACTGATTTGCAATGTAACATTCTAAAAAGAAAATGGTTAAGGTGTGTCATAAAAATACAACAGAATTAGAGAAAAATAACCTAATCCTAAGGTAACCATATATTAAATTGAATTTACTCATTACGTTCTCAAAGAAATATTTTATTTGACAGAAACAACCATCCATTTCAGACAAAGAGCTCCAGAAATACCAGAAAGGATATTTTAAAGTAATTCAAATAAATCCAATTTTGATTTAAATCATTTAGATCATGCTCCGAGTATTATGTTGTTTGAAAAAAATCTTCAACCAATCAATGGAAACATATAAAGTTTTGGTAATGATTGATTTTTATTTTTGTCATGTAAATAAATGTATGTTTTAGGCAAGTTGGTAGTTTTTTGGTGCAAACAATTATTTTCAAACTTTTCATGGAATTTGGTAAGAAATTTGAAGAAAGGTATAATCTTTGTTTCAATTCAAATTCTTTCCCAGTAAACAAAATTTGCTGATTTCAAAAAAATATTAGTCAAATTAATCAAAATACTGGAACCAAAGAAACTGTTTCTCCTGTGTACATGACGCAACTTATCTTATCTCCTGAGCATGTCATTGTACCTGCTTAAACTTATTAATGTTAAATTTGAGTAGCCGATTTTTAAAAACAATTAATTCCAAAGCATCTGAACTTTTTCTATTAACGCAATGTGAAAGTCCTCAAATCGTGACATTCCTCAAGTTAGAAATGTTGACAACGACTAAATCATTTAATATATCTATTGGGGTGTATGTGCGTTTTGAGAGTGTCTTCGTGTTTTACCAATCGCTGCTTATAAAGTCGTTGTTGTTGTCGGAAATTTTAAAGAGTTAATTAATAAGTTTGGATGAAAGTAATTCTTCTCATTTCACCATATACGTGTTGCTAAAGAACATTTTTCAGAGAGTATGAGATATATGTGAGTGAATCAAAATACTGTATTGCTTTGTGTTTCTTTTGCACCCTGGTAGGAGTGGTATATTTTACTGATAACATATTTAACTAATGGTCTCCATACGCGGAAATTTGTTCTGATCAGGTCACATTAAAACAGCTAATTGCAGAAGTGACTAACAGTAGAAGCGAAATAAAGCAAGTGTGTCAAGAATTTTGCTGGAGTTTGAAAAGCGTATAAACGTTTTAGAACGCGAAAACAGTGAATTGCGTAGACAAATTGATAGCTTGCGGAATAGTAATAGAAAAATTTTTTTTTTTATTTATTTAATATTATTGGCTGCGGCATCTCAGGCCATTAGCACATTCTTTCCCATCATTTAATATAATAGAAAAAATAGCGTGGTTGTTTTGGGATTGGATTTGTTTCTGCGTCTGTTTCTGAATCGCTAAATGTCTTATTGGATTCAAAAATAAGAGAAAAGCATACTAATGATATTTACCGTTTAGCACGGGGGGCTAAATGCCCAATAAAAATCGAGTTTGTTTTCTTTCAGAAGAAGAAACCCATTTTCAAAAGCCGCCGTAGATTGAAGGGGCATTTTTGAGCAATGATCTGAACGAGAGGCAGGAGTAGCTAATTCTTCGCCAGTACTTGAGACCAATGAAAGAGAGGTCGACTATGAAGTGTTACCTAGGGGGAAATAAATTGATTAAAAGCGGCACATACTACTTCCTGGAACATCTAGAAAAGCAAGAATATCATGACGAAACATGCGAATTCGTAAACAATAGAGCGCCTGCATCACCATATTCAACTCCCGATACTCAAGATGTATTAGGGACTGCCCAAGACAAATCCACGGCCAGTAGTAAGTCAGAGAATATAGTAGGCACATGAAGACCTGTTGGGATCGTTAGTGTTCCACGACAAAGTAAGAAAGTTCTCACTGTCGATTAAGTACTTTTCTCCAAAACTGCAAAGGAGTCAGAGACAGATTGAAGACTAAATCATAGAGGTATCCTACTTGGGGTCTGGACGAATGCAAGCATAGACCCAAAAAACCAGTGAATTTGGTAGCATAAGCCACTGCTGAGAAGTGTACTGCGGCGAAGGGACCGACTAGTATAGAGGTGGAATCACATGTCTTATTTAGTTTCATGATTTGACGCTGTGCTAGTTCCTTATGCCTATGCTTTAGTTTGATTTTAAATGTTGTTTAAATTTTACACATACGTTTATAATATTCATAGATTTTATAGATTTATAATTGCCCTTGCATGAACACTGACTGAGGGTTTCGTTTGTGCTGTTTGTTGATGGGTTCTAGTAACACTGGATATTGAACAATTTAACCTTCACCTTAATTTAATTCTTGAAACTTGAAAAATTCAGGAAACGATTGTTTATGGCCTGCAGGAATATGACCTGTACTATAATGGGGGTATTTTTAGTACATGCGACGGTGTGATAGTCTATATGATAGCCATTGCGAGATTGGGAGGATGGGTCCCGTTTGTTAATTGGAAGTTCTAGTGAGTAACGAACCCAGGCCACTTTAGATAACGACCGTTTATCGTTCACCAGCGTCTCCACTAGACATATTTAATGAAGCATTGTTGGGCTATCTTGGAGCATGTAAAAATAAGAAAACAGACACTCATGTTTCAATTGGCAACTTTGATATAGATATTTTGAATCGAACAGAATCAAGTGAAAATTATTTAAACATTTTGTCATCTAAGAGGTGTACTTCGGTGATAAATGAACCAGCACGTGTTTTGGTGTAAGTGCTAGCTGCTCAGACCACATATTTGTAAAATTTCAGTCTAACTCTGCTTTTGAAATGACACCTGTGTTTCTTCAGAGCTAAATCACTAACCATTATAGTGCTGTGTTGAATATGTCACTTCTGCCTATAAATGGTGAGAACACAGCAAGAAAAACTGTGAGGTTTTTAAACCTGTTCACTTTGCAACAGAAACTATTGAGTGAAACGCAGGTGGACGTATATTGCGCCGACAGTGCTGATTTTGCGGCAGGAATTTTTATCAAAAAGATAATATCTAGTATTGCAAACAACACCCTTAGAGAAATATAAAAAAAGGGAAGTAAAGTAAAATCAACAGTGAATCACAGCGGGGATTGTTAAGGTTTGTAGCAGGAAAGGTGACTGATATGGACAACTCCAGCAACATCCAGACGATAGTCAACTTCTAAAACACTTTAACAGTTATAAAAATAGGCTGAGCGACATAATAAGAGTAATAAAAAGGGACTTTTACCGTGAATGAAATCGCAAGGGAAGCGCAAAATATATTTGGAAGTGTGTCAATTCTATAACCCAGAGAGAAGAGAAAAAAGAGTTACGAGAGATCAGAAGGGATAATGTGGTAACAAAAGATAAAAACATTCGCCTAGAAATTCAATGAATATTTTGGCAAGGCGGGTAAAAGGTTGGCAGAAAAAAAAGAAAAAAAAATGAGGAAAAGTATCGGAAGATCAAGGCTTCTAAAATCGTGCTCTTTTCTGGAGAGACAACAAAAGCGGAGGTTAAAGGGGTTATTAAAGCTCTAAAGCTCTCGGTTGAACGGCATAGAAGGCTCTGCTTTGAAGGCCATTTCAAACATCATTTCAGCCCCGCTATCGTATTTAATAAATATGTCCTTTGGTGGTGGATGTTTCACACAGGTACTAAAAATGTATGCTAGTGTTCCCATACACAAAACTAGTGACACAACTTTAATGGAAAACTATGGACTCATATCCCTGATTTTCAACACTGCAAAGAACGTTGAGAAGATGACACTACTTAAAAGAATGTAAGATGCTGTCGGAGAGACAATATGGATTTCGTTAGGGTAGATCGACGCAGGATGCTAAAATAAAGGGTTGTTGCCGAGATGGATAACGGATCTTTAAGGATGTGAATTTTTGTTGATCTCGCGAGAGCCTTCGACACCGTGAACCAAGGGTAGCTGTTGGGTGTTTTGGAACCTCCCGGGTCTATGGAAACACACACAAGTTGTTAAATAATTACATTCTGGGAAGAACACAGTGTGTGTGAAGATAGGTGAACACATTAGTAAAAAATAATAGAATATGGAGTTCCACAGGGAACAGTCATCGGCCCCATAATGTTCAACGAATTGTTTACACAGTCGTCTCAGGGTATGTCGTGAGCTTCGTGGCTGATGATTCAGCCATATTCTGCAGGGTGAAACATGGAAAGAGCTAAAAAGTAAAGCCGAAGATGACTTAAAAAATACAGTAACCTAGTTTGATTCTAGATTACGATAAATTTCAGCAAGACTAAATATTTGCCTTTTCATAGCTATGCTAGCGGCTAGCCACTATACGCGGCTTTGCTGGTTGAGGATGGAGATAATGGAACCGCGCGGATAGATGTAATCTGAGATGGGATGAGCACATAAACAATCAGGTGTGCAAAATACGATTTTTGAGGACCAGGTTTAAGGTATACCATGTTATGTTTGACCAAAATCATCAAAAATCCTACAAAAATCTCTGGTTGGGGCACATCTGCTGTACGGGAATCTCATCTGGGGAGGAGCTGCAAGAAGTTATATAAATGGACTGTAAGTCGCTCAGAAGTGAATTTTTAGAAATAATTGAGAACAAATGTTATACTTGCTTACACACGTGATGACCCTAATGCGTGTTCCCGATCTCTCTTAGATTTACCTTCGGTCTATGGGTATCTGGCAACAACAAAAAATAAAGGAAGGGTAATTAAATCTTCCCATGGCTATCGAACTCCATTTATTGGCAGTGGCAGCATGTTCCCAAAATTTTATAAATCGCAAACACAACGATGTAATAGGAGAAAACTTAATAACTTCTTGCCACATAAAGTAAAGTTTGTATGTGACATAAGATTATTTAAAGTACTGTTTAAGGCTTGGATACTGTACTAGCATAGACTAAATGCCCGCAGGATAATTCATGGGTAACCGTGGAATTATTGTTGTGCTGTGGTCATTTTGCTGATGCTGTCGCTGTGTGTTAAATGTTTTGTTGAAACTGTGTCTTATGCACATGTATTATGTAAGAAACTGAGTGAGTTAGTGAGTTAGTGAGTTAGTGAGTTAGTGAGTTAGTGGGCCAATGAGTTACTGAGTTAGTGAGTTAGTGAGTGAGTGAGTGAGCGAGTTAGTACGTGACTAAGTGAGTAAGTGAGTGAGTAAGCAACTGTGTGTGAGTGTGTTTGTTTTTAATTTTGTATTGTTTTTTCATTTGTTTATATATATGATATATGTGTTTCTATCGTTATAATTTGTTTTTGTTTGTTGTATGTCTGCGTTAGACGAAATGTTGCAAATAACACAAGACTTGCGACGAACTCTTAGATATCTCACAGGTCTAGGGTTGAACAAACTAAGACCTTAGAGACGATATCCAGCGAGACTGTAGGAGTAGGGAGATTGAGGCCTTCGAGTTCATTACCTTAACCCCCTGAAAATGGCTTGAAAGCAGGAGCAGAAACCTCAAGTTTTAATAAACTCTAGACGTGGTTTGGTGAATCTCACACAGCTTTACAACTACGAGTAATTACTGACGAAAGTACACATAGGTAAATTCTTCGGTAAAATACAGACGTGAAGACTTTTTGTATGGCTGCTTAAAAAGTTGTTGTCTTCTTTTCACTTAGTTTCATATTTTACAATGTCGTAAGGGTGAAGCTAATTAAAAAGAAGGCAACAGGCCTTTTAGAAGCCAGACAAAAAGTCTTTACGTCTTTATTTTACCGTCTAATTTGCCTATTTGTATTTTCGTCAGTAATTATTAGTAAAGCTGCGCGAGATTCACCAAACTTTATTTCTTTATATTTGTAATATATATATATATATATATATATATATATATATATATATATATATATATATATATATATATATATATATATATATATATATATATATATATATATATATATATATATATATATATATATATATCTGGTTGCATGGTTGCAGATAATGAACCAAACACTTGTCAATTCAGAGAAAATGTTCCTACTTGATTGAAGGAATTTGGAATTAAAAGGCTTTTCTACCAGATAATACATTTAGTTGATAGCCCTACGCGTTTCGGTCCCTATTAGCTTCAGGGGTTAAGACCTAGAATGTAGAAAGCTGGTTGTCAGAAACTATGTTTCTGATGGGTCTTACATGCGAGCACTACGCCGCAACTACAGAAAGCATACGGTCTAACAAACGCTAAGGTCAAACATAAAAAACAAGTCCTATCGGTCATGCAAAATTAAGCTGACAGAGTTTCAGGAGTTAAACAACTTTTTTTCCAAATATTTTTAAAACCGGGCTGAAGTCCCATAAAAGTAATACTTTAATGAAGTCAAAATACAAGTTAAAAACTCAAATTAATCAACTAGTTAAAAGCAAACAGACAGGCACGACATAAAAGGCAAGCGGGCTACACAGCTAAGCAGAACCCACTGAGAACATCCGTAAAAGGGAAATTCAGAAGAAAAAAAAAACGAAAATAAAGGCGCCAATCCGGCAATTAATACTTATAATTCCTGTTTTTATGATTACAGAAAATGTATTCTATGGGATGTTGTCCAAGTTTTAGTTTTTCATCTATTGTTTTTAGATTTCCAGACAAAAATTGCATTGAAGAAGAGAACAGAAGCATTTCATTTGTTTACATATACGATATATCTGTTTATGTCGTTATAATTTGTTTTTGTTTGTTGTATGTCTGCGTTAGACGAAATGTTGCAAATAACACAAGACTTGCGACCAACTCTTAGATCTCTCTCAGGTCTAGGGTTGAACAAACTAAGACGTTAGAGACGATCTCCAGCGAGACTGTGCGAGTAGGGAGATTGAGGCCTTCGAGTTCATTACCTTAACCCCCTAAAAATGGCTTGAAAACAGGGGCAGAAACCTCAAGTTTTAATAAACTCTAGACGCGGTTCTACCTAAGAATCAATTATATATATATATATATATATATATATATATATATATATATATATATATATATATATATATATATATATATATATATATATATATATATATATATTACATATATAAATAACTAAAGTTTGGTGAATCTCACACAGCTTTACAACTCCGAGTAATTACTGACGAAAGTACACATAGGCAAATTATACGGTAAAATACAGAGGTGAAGACTTTTTGTATTGCTTCTAAAAGGCTTGTTGTCTTCTTTTCAATTAGTTTCGTCTTTTACAGTATCGTAAGGGTGAAGCTAATTGAAAAGAAGACAACAAGCCTTTTAGAAGCCAGACAAAAGTCTACGTCTGTATTTTACCGTCTAATTTGCCTATTTGTATTTTCGTCAGTAATTATTTGTAAAGCTGTGTGAGATTCACCAAACTTTATTTATATATATATGCTATATATATATATATATATATATATATATATATATATATATATATATATATATATATATATATATATATATATATATATCTGGTTGCAGATAATGAAACAAACACTTGTCAATTCAGAGAAAAAGTTCCTACTTGATTGGAGAAATTTGGAATTAAAAGGCTTTTTCACGAGACAATATATTTAATTGATAGCCTTACGCGTTTCGGCCCCTATTATCTTCAGGGGTTAAGACTGTAAAAATCTGGTTGTCAGAAACTATGTTTCTGGTAGGTCTTACATGCGAGCACTACGCCGCAACTACAGAAAGCATACGGTCTAACAAACGCTAAGGTCAAACATAAAAAACAAGCCCTATCTGTCATGCAAAATGAAGCTGACATAGTTTCAGGAGTTAAATAACATTTTTTCCAAATATTTTTACCGGGCTGAAGTCCCACAAAGATAATACTTTAATGGGGTCAAAATACAAGTTAAAAACTCAAATTAATCAACTAATTAAAAGCTGACACTACCGCGAAAAGAGGGTCAGCAGAACCATTTATGGAACCAGAACCGGCTCTGGGCGTGACAAAGAGCACGGCCAGGGAAGCCAGTAAGTCCTGGGTCAGAAACGAATACAAGGTGTACAGGGGCGGACTGTCCAGGGCTCAGATATTGAAAGTCAGTAATTAACGAACCCAGTCCAACGAGAGCTGTGGAGCTGCTAAATCTTAGCAGAGGACAGCTCAGAAACATAACAGGTCTCTTGACGGGACACATGGCCGTCAAGAAACACCTGTATAAAATGGGGCGGTTTGAGGGGACCTCGCATGCAGACTCTTCGGAGAGGGGGAGGAATTATCCTAGCACATGTTGTGCAAGTGTAAAGCTCTGGAACGCAAAGACAACTGATCTACAGTCAGCCTAGGCTGGAGACAGAACAATATAAAACTTTACCCTACCAATCGCTGTGCAGACTAGTTAAAGGCACAGTGATTTTGGAATGTGTGGAGTAAAAAGACTAAGGGCATACCCAATAAGCCAAAGGCTGCAGTGCTTTCGGGGCGGCGAAGTCGCGGACGAGCCCTGAGGGAGGAAAAAATGACTCCATAAGGGCCAAAACGCGTAGGGTTATCAATTAAATGTATTGTCTGGTATAAAAGCCTTTTAATAATTACGAATCTCCTAATCTTGTCTGACCCAGACGTGTTGACGTTTAGAAATCAAAAGTTTCTACGTCTGCATTTAGTATGAAACGTTTGATCGAGTTGAGACAACAACAATCAATAAATTATTACTCTTTGTCGCGTGCTGGAAAGAAAATGTCTGAATAAACAAACAAAATTCGTAAATATTTTAACAAAAAGATGGACTGTGTAGGTTTCTTGTATCAGGTAATTATTTGTGAATATGTAATTGGAGTTGAAGTTGCACAGAACAAAACAATCCTAAACTCGGGAGAATGAGCAAAGAGAGGAAATATTAGGCAAGCACATGGCTCTGGTAATGAATGATTAATTTTAGGGTTCACCACCAAAGGCAGCAGGTTTTGCTCTCAATATTATATGTAGTGAGTGTGAGGACAGCACAAAAGGGAGACAGAGAAAACGCTGTGATATAAAAGAGACAAGGAAGGGTAGTGAGATACAGAGATGAAGCAGGTAGTTTAAAACTTGGAGTAACTGGCTTGCAGATAGGGACTACATGGCCGGTATGCAAAGCAGCTTTCATTTCTTTGCTTTGTATTTAACTTTCCGCATAATGATTCAGTAATCAATTCGAGTGTTTTTCCTTAAACTAATAGAAAATAAGAATCCGCATAGTGTTTTTTTTTAATTTGCCTGTTGCCGATATAGTCTGTACACTTTAATTGAAAAATTATTAAACTGTTTGAAAGTTTATAACAGATAAGTTTCAACTTGTGCTTGTCCAAGATGCAATTTTGGCAGTTTGTATCCAAATATTATAAGCTATATTTTGAGAATGACCTTGATTATTTGAGTTTTGACATACTTCAAACAATTTAAAACCGTAATCCAATTATAAATTTTAAAAACAATAGTAAATGAACGCTTAAACCATAGAGGGGATATTATGTTATATAGATAAGGTATGGAAAAATGCAATTTGCATTTACTTGCATTTTTTCGTAGAAAGTGCATATTTGTCAATCAAGCAGCAAGTTTTGCATTTTTTCTCACAAATTCTCAAATTATGTCAATCACAAAGGTCATAAAACTATATTGCCTGGTTCATTATATTTACATAGACCTGAAAATCTAAAGTTAAGTTCCTGGAACTTAACGCTGGGAGAAGCGATTGATGAAATTGGTAGAATCGTAGACGATAAATAGCCCATTATATTATATAACTGAAATGGGGAAAACCCAGATGGTTGGAATTACCATAATTTGAAGTACAAATAATAAAGATTGAGTTCCAAATGCCAGAATGACGCACAGTTTAGTAAATATTATTTAGCATCGCCCAGTTCATATTAGTTAAATTTATATTAGCTAAAAATTCGGTGCGCAACATTTTTTTAGAAGTGTTGAAAGTGAACAAAAGTGTCAATTAAAATGCCTAAAACAAAATTCAATACGTTGTGGATAAAGAATTACCGAGAATTTACATGGGACGAAGATTTTTTATCTGTTTAAAAGTAAATGCATCCATAAAGTTCATATACCAATAATAATATTTGATAGTTACACCGACAATAAGATTTTAGTTTTCACAAAATAAGTGTCAAAGTAATTTTGCCCCAGAGTACACATATATTTCTTTTAGAAAAATTTTCAGCAAAGAAATTTAAATTTTTTGTTGTTTTTCTTTTGTCACCACAGGTTCATGCAGAAAAAAAGTTCATTGTGGATCAGCATGTCAAGACCGCAAAGCAAAATTGATGAAGGTGCAATATCACAGCAAACCTTAAAAAGTTTCCTTCAGCAGAAACCAAAACAAACCGACTAGAAGCAGTCCAATGAAGTTTTATGCAGGGCAACGATTGGCAGCAATATACCGCTGATAAAATTATATAATCCAAACCTAAAGCAATTTCTAGGAAAGTACCGCAAGCATAATATCCTTGGCGAGTCAACCTTGCGTAAAGGATGCTTCGACACCATTTTTAAAGAAACATTACTAAATATAAGAAATGCTGTGAGTTGAATTTATTTTTATGTTGTGGTAGATGAAAGTACAGATTCTTGCGGTACATATATATATATATATATATATATATATATATATATATATATATATATATATATATATATATATATATATATATATATATATATATATATATATATATATATATATATATCGCCCATGCATTAATTGACGTGTTAGGGGAAGATAGTTAAGGCAGGCTATCTTTTTGCGTAAAAAAACGTGAAAAAGCCAATAATTTAACTATAACCACATTTGTCCAAGATTTTCAGACCAATTTTTTTTTGACTGATTCTGTCCCTTCAAAAAAATGTATTTTACTTTTATCCGATGTCTTACATGCTTAAGGGCTGACAAAATTTTAAAAAAATGGATTCCAACGTATTACATGTCACTTGTTTGGCTCATGGCATTAATAAATTAGCAGAGTGTTTAAGAGAGCAGTTTCCTTTAGCAAATGATTTTATTGACCATATTAAAAAAGTATTTTTGAAAGCTCCAATACTCATTCAATTTTACAAAGAACACGTTCTAAATCTTTCGTTGCCTCCACAACCTGTTATAAATCAATTTATGTCTGATTCTAAAAAAGTTTGTGGAGCAACCGGATCAGTAATTCTCAACAAATTTAAGTCTGTGATTCAAAATAATCCAGGATTCCAAATTTTAAAAACTATATCGAAATTTTTTGTAGGGAACTTTCAAGATGATGTAAATGTACCTGAATTGGAGGGAAACATTATTTATAAACATAAATATGCTTCTATTACTTCCGTTGATGTTGAACGAAGTTTCTCTATTTTTAAACACATGTTTACTGATAAAAGACAAAGTTTCCTTCTAGAAAACTTTGAAAAACACTTGGTAATTAATTGTTCTTATAGTTATTGTAAGACATGATTATGTTTTATATAATGTTTCGTATAGTTTTGTTAATCACTTTATTTCATTTTTAAAAATTAATTATGTATAATCTTATGAATTATGATACTTGTGAATAAAAAACTTGTATTTTCTAACAAATTGTCGTCAAATTAGTTTTACTAAACTTGAAGTTTCATTTTTATCAAATTTTCTAACGAAAGAAATTTAAAAAAAGCACAATGATATTTATAATCAGTGATTTAGCAAACTTAACATTATGCATAATTTTTTAAATTTTTTTCTAAAATCGTTGCATTTTTCTGTCAACTTTTTGGTTCAAAGTGAAACATGTTACACATTTATTCAACTCTCTGATTCACACGAACGTGTTATCAAGGTCGTAACTTTCATACCATCTTCTTGCTGAAGTGGTGACAAGAAGTAGGGCCCAAGAAGAATATAGTTGTCGCGCAGAAAGTCGAATATGTACCAGCGCAATACGTCAAACCTCTAACACCTTTTAAGCAACAAATACATTACCGTTCTTAGCAAGGCAATAATAAGAATCAGTCGTACATTGGATTCTCGGTACAGATGCTTTGCTCAAATGTAAGTTCACTTCCCTTGGTCCATTTATCTTCCTTCTGTATTTTATATTTTGTTCCCGCTTAAGTCCAGAGCTCTGTGTAAACTATTGAAAGCATAAATATGTTTCGTCCGTGAAGGTCGACGGAATTAGGTGCTCCAAAAAAGCTCTTTTCGTTCTTTGCAATGGACTTAAAATTCTTTTTACAGGTAGCAGGAGCACTAATATTTATCCAATGCCATAAAAGTGCCGATGATGAAAATATACACAATCACACAATAATTATATCATATTACTTCCACATCGTCAATACGTGTGGAAGTATAGCATCGGGGACAAAAATTTGAAAATTTTTTTTCGCTTCAACGTCGTAAAAGTGTCAAAACATATAGAAAACATGATTTGGGAACGAACTTTTTTGTCTGTCGGTCAGTATGTCTGTCTGTTTGTAGCCACGATAACTTTAGAATGAATTGTTATGTTGTCTAGGTTCATACACACACAAACGCATAAAACACACATAAACGCACACAAAATAGCTTGTTAGTTCAATTATGTTGAAACAAGAAGATATGCGAATTTCGTCTAAAATCATCATAGAAAACCTATTAGATTTAGAAAACTGATTGTAAAGTAAAGGGAATATCATGGACAAACTACGTTCGAAGTCTTGTCAGATACAATTAAGAGACCTGTGAACATATAATGACAAAACTAAAGCCGGTAAGAGTCAAAATATTAAAAGGAAAATCAATATTAAAAGGCCAAAATGATCATTTTAGAGTAAACACAGTTAACACGCAGACATTAGTAGTCAAAATTGAATAACAAATAACAACAATGGAAACACAGGTGGTGTAGAATATTTTTGTACGTAAATATAAGATGATGTGACTGGTGAAATAATTAAAAAAAAGTGTACTAATAACGAACAGTGATAAAAAAGTGAGTCAAGGCTACTGAAAGAACATCTAACGAACCAGGTATGATTAATGACCTCTAAGCTTTTTCTAAAACATTGTATGGAAATAGCAATGACCTAGTTATAGACCAACCAATTGAGAGTTACCTTCCAATGTAACCAAGTAGAATAAAAAAATCATTTTAAAATTGCTCAAGGGGCAAGTAAAAGCAACGTGAAGATTAAGGACACCATTTATAACCGAATGGAATACTAATGGAACACGATTGAAGAGGACGGAAGTTATAAAGGAATAACCTATATGTCAGCCAAGGTACCAATAGAATAACTTTTGTCAGGCATTCGTTAAAGTAAAATATTAGCATAAAAAATTTGATTTATAATGAGAAAAAACCCTCTTAATTTTCTAGATACTGATTATAAGTAAGTCTTTGTTAAGTAATTAAATAGTTGATCTTAAAACAATAATATTTTAAAATTGGTATAAAATTTTATCAATGTTTAGCTGAGTTTTAAGGGAAAACTAAAATTGAAATAGCATACATAACATAAAAATTTTAATAATAAAAACAATAAGAAAGAAATTTTGAACAAATAATATTAAAAGAAAGTCAATTTAATCCTTAAATCAAAATTATATTTATTATAAGATATGTATTTAAAAAAAAGCATTCACTCATCACAGTTAAGATTTGAAAGAAGTTTAACAGGTGAATAGAGAAATTGTGGAGTGTTGAATCTAGTCTGAGATGAGAGAAAGGCGGAGTGGAAGACAATCAAAGTGTAGTACATTATTCAAATTAGTAAGTTGGTGAAGGCTTATATTTTCTTGTTTATAAGTCCTGTTGAATATCGGCAATAAGAGAAACAATAATAATAAACATACAATCCAAAATAAATTTGAATTGACAATTCAGCACCACAACTACAACACGTAATACGTCAAAGCACAAAATAAAAAGAACCGATTTAGTTTATATTTTATTCAAACATTAAAAAACATTTATAAACCCTTTATAAATACCTTTAATACATAACAGTAAAAGTATATATATATATATATATATATATATATATATATATATATATATATATATATATATATATATATATATATATATACTTTATTTGTTTGCTGTACGTTTGTGATTTCTTATTGATTTGCGTGAACTGCAGTTTCGAACCGTCCCGGTTCATCATCAGCACGCTACTGACTGTTATCGCTCCTGTGTGGTCTACACATGAGATTGTACGTGCCGCCTGCGCCGTGAGCTTCTATTGGTGGGTTTACTGTTCTCTGATTGGCTGTGCCTTCGGACTGTGTCGTGTGTATCAGTCTCCTATCTTGATCACTGTGGTTTGGTAATTTGTCTATTTGTATGGCCTTTATTAAGTTTTGTTTAATTATTTGTATTTGGATTTGTTCTGGCATTAATTGTTTCTTATTGTATGTTTGTTGAATGTAGTATTGTTCCCAGATTTCAATTTTTTTTTGGTCTTTAACATGTTTCATTCGTTGTAATTGGGTAATGTCTGGTTTAGTGTAGCTACGTTTGATTAGGTATATGGATTTTTATCTAATGCTGTTATATGTTCCTTGAATCTTGTTTCTATTGATTTTTTGTCATTCCTATATATTTTTTATTGCATGTGTTACATTCTATTTGATATATTCCGTTTAATTCATGTGGGTTGTGTTCTTGTTTTTTATTTATTTTGTTTATTATTTTGTTATTGGTTTTGTAGCTTATTTTTAATCCATATTGTTTGTGTTATTTTTTAATGTGGTGGTTATAAGTGAATGTTGTATATTTTGTGTTTGTTTCTGGTGTTTCGTTGAGTTGTTTTTTTATTTATTTGTTTTACTAACTTTTCTATTGTTTTCTTGTTGTATAATACACCATAATGTCATTATTGTGTATTCAATTGCCGAAAAATTCGAAATTATGAAACGCAAACAAAACAACACGTGTATTCAATAACGTAGCTTTTCCAATAAAATAAGGCTCAACCAATGTTAACCCAGATTGTTTGTTATCTTCATCCAAGGTTTCCTTATTTCTTGAGTCCAATATAGCTTGTCCACTTTATCAATTATTTCGCCACCACTCACCCCTTCGTTTTCTTCCTCGCTATCTTTAGCTTCAGCACCAAATTCACGTCTCAAGTTTTAATCATATTGTTTAAATTTTGGCGCTACAAGTTCGTTGTATAACACTTTCGCGGTTCCTTCATAAGACCCAGCCAATAATTTGGAACATGACTAGTCTCTAGCGGACTCACAATCAGTGTTACTCGCATTACGCTAATCTTATCAACGATTGCTTTTGGCAGTAGTAAGACGTATGTAAAAGACTCGCCGTGCTGTAAAAATATTTGAAATCTTTTTACGAGTGCGACCTCATAATCTGCGCGCGTCTAGTTGAGTTAACTTATTAATTTATTACAACTTGTTGACTCCTTGATAATATCAAAACAGTATGATCGTTTTAACAATGCTCTTAAATTTAATCCAATGTCTGCTAATAGACAATGAATACTGGACAGAATTCTCTGTGATAAATTACAGGAACGTCTAGACAACTATTCAAACTTTTGTAGGAAGTGCAGCGAAAGTTTGCAACACTTTGAAATTATAAGCCACGGTTTGAATCAGTCATATCCCATTTTATTATCCTTCACTGAACCCTAAGCACCTGCCTCTTGAAAAATTGTTCTCATATTTTATTCAAATGTGACATCTCCAGCCATTGATAATATAAAGTATTTGGGGATTGGAGCTCCCTTACGAGATGAGAAATTTTATTTGTTGACATTTTCTATTGGTCTAAAACTTTGTACGAAATATGCCTTAATGGTTTCCTGTTCGTAAATTGTAGTTGCTGTGGTTAGGTATTAAAGTGGACAGTATCGTGTTATGAAAATAAATCACATATAAGCTCTTAACTTCTGTGTAGATTTAATACCATATAAACTATTCACAATTTATGTACATTAATCTAGGCGGCCAGTGTATTGATAAAACGTGTGGTCGAATATAAATTGTTATTGTTGCACTCCCTGCAACTACTTGGAAACGAAATGTCTGGACGAAGCAAGTGCGTTATGGTAGTGAATTTCTTGAAAAATGTTCAATCCCAAATATGTCTTTTACTTAATAACGGACATCAAATTTGGTGGAAGTATAACATTTATAGTAAAATCCATGTACCGTATTTCATCAAAAGATCTTTACTGTTTGAAAAAAATAAAAAAAATTCCGAAAGTGAATAATAATCTGCCGAATAACCATGTCCGGGCTAACAATTCAAACAAACTACACAAAAACTACATTTACCAAGATATAATTATTCAAAAAAAGCTTTTTAAAAAATTGATTGTTTATATGAAATGTTTCAAACCTATTCCCGAAATCAGCCATTTTTTTTTATTGGCTTATGTAATGTTACACGAAATTTATGTAAAAGTCTTTTTACAAAAAGTAGCTACAAAGTTTTTTACACGACAATTTTATGAATAATAGTATATTATACCACGAGTCAATAATGATAGCTATTATTCCCGAGGAATATTTACGAACCGAGCCGCGAAAGCGGCGAGGGAGTAACATTCCGAGGTAATAATAGCCATTATTGCGAGTAGTATACTCTACTTTATCTAAGACTAATTCATTAAATTGAAACTTCTAATGAACAACTTTATTTGTTAATAATATTAAAATTAGTAATAGTACAATTAATAAACTGAATTGGTCGTGAACTATCAATAACTTTGGAAGACTTTTCAAAACAAATATATGGAATTTCGGCTGCTGTAAAGGCAGAAAATGCTTAATTACTATTTATCTGTTTAGCAATAGTATCCGCTGTTGCTGTCTTGTTTCTCAAAGACCGACTAATGTAACCTTCAGCTACCTGTGTAGATTTCGAGTCCCCATGACGCTTTAATCCAGTTATATCGCCTCCGTCATCAATGTACAAAGTGGCAGATGATCTGCGATAACAATGACCGGTTTAATTTTGAGGATTTGGCAAATTTAAATATTTGGCAATTTGTCTACTAATGTCTGCAAATTTGTTTTTTCTTGTACGTTGTATTGTACATTTGGATTTTTGATAATTTAGAAAGAATGAATTGATTTTTACATGTGACGGACGGATATTGAAGTATATCTTTACAATATTGTAAAAAGTACTATTTATGATTAATGTTCGTACAATTTTGGTTTAGGTCTTGGGTATTGTTATTAATAAGTGTGTTCGGAGATCCTTCACGTCTTCAATAGTCATTTGATAAAGCTCGTTTGAGCGGTATGCGGCCATAATTCCAATGATTAACATAACCTGAAGCAAACAAGAATATGAGTCTTTGAATAGATAAGATCAATATGTATATTCACCCTATGTAAAAGAAACATTTCATCAGGAGCTTCATCAGTAAATTTCCTAATTTGTTCCGGTGTTAGAGTGGAAGACTTCTTTGCTTGAAATCCTTCAGAATTTCTTTTTTAAAACGATCGTAGTTTGCCATAATTTTCCAGATCAACGTCATGGTTTATTCTTAACATAGATTTAATTATTGAATCGAATGACCATAATGAGGATGGTTTGTATTTTGCACTTAATTCAGCGAAATAGGCCAGCAGAACTGGTTCGGAAAATGAATTTGCGTTCTTTTGAAGACGCCATTCGTTGAAGGTTGCGTACGTTTTATTATAAATAGATTTTGATGTTTCCGGTATCAACGTGGATGTTGTTGCTGCAGCTAATTTAACAATTTCTGGAGGTGTACGAGTAAATTATCCTTCTCAATACAAATACACAAATACTACGCGTTTGACACTGACAGTTTTGAGTTTGTCTACTTTGTTTCCATAGTATTATTTAATTTGAGTAATTTTGTAATTGGAGGGCAAGAGGGAATAATGACTATTAATCCCTCGACATTATTCCTTGGGGAATAATATATGATATTATACTGCAAAAACCACAAGTATAATACTTACACTGTATATTAGTCGTAGATAAAAACCATTATTTGAAGGAATATTCGCTACTATAACGCACTTGCTGTGTTCAGACTTTTTGAAACCAATAAGATAGCTTTTGATGTGAGAGTGAAAAGAAGATCTACTTTAAATTTAGGTTTTGCAAGCATTTTAGACAAACGAAATGAGGTAACACTTTAAACAAAAATTTAACAAGTGGCCAAACAAATGTCATGCAATATTCTCTTCTCCAGTAGCGGCATCTGTTTTAGAATCTTTGTGCGGAAATCAGTTGATGCGACATTGTGCAACCGGGCTCCCTTCTAGGACTCAATGTACCAAATGTTCACCAGGCAACGTGCCTCATGGCCACATATCCCAACTGGCCAAAAATGGGTCCATTCCAAATACTTGTTTGCATGTTTGTACACACAAAAATTTAATATCGTTTATCATTTTCAAGTTTTTTTAATTGTCTTGCGAAGTTTTTACGTCTTTGACTCATATAAAAAAATGTAATACGGCGTTTAAACTAATATCTATGAAAATCCCATGAAAACGACGCGTTCAGGAAGGTTTTCGTTTATATAATTCGTCAAAAAAATTAAGAAGCGATGTATGGGGTATAGGGCTCTCAAATAATGTCTATATTTGAAAAAATGTCAAACTGCACAAACTCAATTTTTTAAAAGAAACAGCATGTATTTTATATTCCAGAAGTCAAGGGTAACTGCCTTCACTTTTGTATAGGACTCCCTATACCTAGATATTCTAGTTTTAAAAATATTTCGACAAAAAATATCAAAATTTTCAAATTAGCTCCAGTATAATAAAATTAGCTTTCAATTAGCTTCAGTCTAATAAAAAGGTAATAAATAATTAATTTAATAGGATTATTTAATGTCTATGTTTACATTTTCATGATACTTAGGTAAGTAGTTGACAAATTGTCTTTACAAATGTCAAATGAAACTTCACAGTAACAGACTTAAATAACGTTCTTATTTCCGACAGTTTGTGGCATAAAAATATGAGCATTTTCCAGTTTCATTTTTCTTTACTTCAACTGAATCAAATTTCACTGAAAATTTTAAAAACTTAATTTTTTTTGTTTGTTAATTTTAATTACAGATTAGGTCTATCATTTGGAAATTTTATGTATTTTATCAGCAAATTTCTGTTTAAAAAATATCTAGTCAGTTTTTATGGAAGTTTTGTTCAGTATTTTCGGCAGTTTTCTGTCAAATATTTGGGAAATGAAAATATGCAAGTAATTTGTGTCACAAGAATTCGCCATTTTTTACAAAGACAGGCTAAGTAATCTCAGACGAAAATTATATATAAAAAATTTAGCAAAAATTTAAAACAGTTTTTATACCAAACTAATCAGAGTTTTTTTAAATTCGAAAACAATGTTTGCATGTTCACGTAAAAACATTGTATTCGAATTTTCGTGAAAAACTGTGGTTAATTTGTTATAAAAAGCTGCTATAAATTTTTTGTAAAAAATGCTTATATAATATTAGTGTAAGACTATCTTTGTGAAAAATGGCGAATTTTCGTGATACAAATTGCTTGCATATTTTCTTGTATAAACATTTTTTTTTATTTCTGTCAAAAAGCTTTTTGTAAATAATTATATCTTGGCAAGTGTAGTTTTTGTGTAAATTGCTCAGATAAGTTCGTTTGTCAGGAAAGTCAGGCCCGTTTTTTCAGGAAATCGTTGTACTTTTTTAAAGAAAAAAGGTGTTTTGATGGAATATGTTACATGGTTTCTACGATGAAAATTATATATTTTTTTACTAAATCTTATGTCTTTCATTAAAAAATAACATATTCAACATTAAAAACATTTCTCTGGAAATTCGGTTTTAATGCACTTGCTGTGTGCCGGCTTTTTTACTTTACATTTTGGTAAAAATTAACTGCCGTAGCGCCCAGCGCCGGTCAAGACTTTTTGTTGCTTAATTCAGATAATACTGCTTTAGAGTATTTTTGTCTGAACAAACAATATTTCTTTCGCCAGAAGCATTTTTATGATGATATACTCCTAACAAAAAATATTTACGTACCATATTGAAAGTCGTATCTGGAAGCGAATATTTCTGGAAACAAAACCTTCACTTGCATTAATGATTTATTTATTCATTCCCACCATTATGAGCAAGAATAATACAACGAAAGTAAACTAACGCTAGGAAAAAACATTTACTCAGATATTTTCCGCTGTCCCAAATACGAGCTCTATTTATTTTTAGCCTCGCCGTTATTTATTCTCTCGGTCTGAGCCTCGCAGAGTTGAGAATTTCATAATCCAGCCAAGCTAAGTCGCTACGAAACAAATTAAATAAAAATGATTTAGTGCTTTAAATTATTTAAAGTTTCTTCTTAATTAATCATGGAGAATACTCTTTATTTTTTGGTTGCTAACGACTAATTTCAAGCAAAAAACTTAAGTGGAATGTTTGGGTTCTTCAAAGTAGGTGCCTTTTTTTAATTGGTACAAACGTATAAACAGTAAAAAAAAGTATGGGTGCAACGCAAGTGCATTTTCAGAAAAAAAATATTTCAAGGTAAAAATATGAGTTTTAGCGCATCATATACATTTTATAATAAAAACATGCGTACCTACTAAATTTGGGTGCCAGAGCTTCGTTATTTTCGGAAATACAAAAAAATTTCGAAAGAAAACCTAAGCTTTCCCAAAAAAAAAATGATCTGATTTTTCTGGTAAATATACCTATTTAAGCTGCTTACAAAAGAAAAATACTTACAAAATTTTATCAAAATCGGACTTTTCCAAGTTATCGGTATCATACTAAAATATTAAAACTGACACTGAATATCGGTTTAGGGGTTCTAGTTTATAGCAGCTTTTTTAACATTCAAAAGTCGTGATCTCCTAAATAACGAATATTTTTCCAAGAAAATTCTATAAAAATTAGCTGAAATTTTGTTTACAGATAGCCAGTATTTTTTTAAGAAAGAATGTGACTCCTGCAAAAATTGGTTAACAAAATTTTACGTAAAAATTCAATACGATCTTTCCTGAAACAACTATTTTGCACAAGGATTCATCGAAACATTATTTTTCACCAATTTCGTTAAAATAAATATTCTATCAAAACTTCGCAGAATTTTTGTTAACACAAAAATTTTAAACAACTGTTCTTCCAATATTTGGAAACTTTTTTCTTTTAAGAAAATTCGCTAAAACGTTTTTGTAAGAATCTTCGCTATTTCAATGACACGTTTTACTTAAAAATTCACTAATAAATAAATCGTTAAAAAAATATACAATCTGATCTAAATGCAGACGTAAAGGCTTTTTCTGTGGCCTCGCACAGAAATTTTGTATTCCCTGGCGATGCCGTGAAATTAGTCGCCGAGAAACAAACAAATACTTGTTAAGCCACAGAAAAAACTTTACGGCTGTATTAAGTATGGAACGTTCAGATCAAATTAGGGCAACAGCAAAAATTTGATCAGCTATTAATTTTGAATTAAAAGCCTCAAAAGTCATCATCTTATTAAAGAATTATGGCTTCCATGAAAAATCGCTTGAAACATTCTTTGCAATTGTAGAATCTGACCACGTACCGTTAAAATTCAAGAAAAGTCGGCAAAAATGTAAAACAAATTTAATTTTCTGCATGGATTGAGGGGTGGTTAACAACACTAACACTCTTGGATTATTTACTAACGTTTTCTATAACTATTAATTTGTATATACAAACCACTATTTACACTTAACACTATATAACTATTTGATATAAAAGTAGATTACAGTAGTTGACTTTGTATTTTGTATAAAGGATTATAATGTATGTATGTGTATACTGTATTGTATAACGTATAAGGACGTCTTAACTGATTAAGTTGTTTTGGCTTAATTGTCGTAATGTCTAATGAGTCGCCTGCGCCTCACAACCCTAAGGGTAGTGGTGTGAGGTTTAGGGGATCCCGAGCGATGCTGACATCTATAGATGAAAAAATAATAACTAGGTATACTTGTGTGTTGACTATCGTCAACAATCACTAGGATTTGAACCCGCGATAAAATATTGCGTCCTAGTATATATTCATCTGTCGCACTGTGCTTAGATCACCAGATAGATGCATGTGATTTAAACTGGTATGTGAACTTTCTACGGTTTGTGTTGTTTATAACGAATTTATAGGAAATAATTTCTATTTTAAATGTATTTTTTGTACACATTTTAATCAAGTGAAGGAAAGTAACAATTTAAGCATAGATTAGAATATTGTTGAAGACATTTCATGTAATATTTAGCACTGAAAAACCGTTAGGCTTATCAGTACTAGAATCTTGTTTCAAATCGTCGCTGACATTTTCACAGGTACAAACTATAAAATTTTGAAAGTAATTGTTCTTTTCTTGACCTTTTTACACCAAGAAAAGGCAATCCTTGTCTGTATGCTTAATACGTTTTGTTTACCACAGACAACATTTTGGTCTTGTGCAGTGATCTGAACTCTAACGGCATCAATTTTTTTTTTCATTAAATGCTTATAACCTTCTTAAAACTGAAAAATCTACATTTTGGCGTATCGCATACCCTTATCGTAGAAATCTGCTCACTGAATTCTGATGCAATAACTTTATTATTCTAGGAGATATTAAAAATTCCCGAAAGGAATACCAAAATTTTCCCCGAAAAACTGGCCTGATTCTCTTCGCTAATGAACTTGCTCAATCAACTAATGAAAGGAAGTTATATATATATATATATATATATATATATATATATATATATATATATATATATATATATATATATATATATATATATATATACAGAGTGTTTGGAGAGGCGCGTTCATTAGAAGTTTTTGACCTTCTCGTCTGAATTCGAAAGAGAACATTTGGGTTTGACCATAAGCGGTTATGCGGAACCAAAATAAATTACTTTGCAGTACATGGTACTTCCGGTTATACCGGAAGTACCATGTACTATCGTGATTTTAAATAGAACACCCTATATATTACTGCAGTTTTAGATTCGGCATCGAATTCCAGAAGTTATTTCCATTTTTTCAAAAATTTTCAAAATGTCACTGCCATGTTTGATAAGACATATCTCCGCTATGAGACAAGATCGGATATTATACCTCAGTGATTGAGCTATAACAGTTTAGTCTTGAGGAAACGGTGGATAATATCGTTCAGAACTTATACATAGCGTTCTATACTAAGCGTCCAACTTGAGCAATTTCTTTAATTCATAACTTTATAATTTTAAATAGAACACACTATATTTTTGACTTCATCTTAGTGCTCATTTAAATCTCTTTAGAAATTGTTACCACTTTCCTATAACTATCTCTAACCATTTCTGAGATATGTCGATTTTTCTGTTATATTTTGGTGCAGACATCAGATATCTAGTCATACTTAGTTGCCTATGACTGAAAATGTCAAAAACAGGGTTAAATTCAACTGACACTTCCTATAGTCGGGTTCCAAAATAAATGCTGTGACTAAAATCGTCCACAATTCTGAAATATCGTTGTGTAAAATTGCAGTAAGTTTGCCGCTACATATCGGTAGAAGAAGTTTGCGCATAGTAGAAATAATGATATAGACTATTTAACTCTCAGCAAGGTAACCGTGTTTATACCGAGCTGCAACAATAAATTACGAACAATGGCTATGAAGCGGTGGCGAAGAAATCTGGCCTTAACATTTATTATGTGGAAACTGGAACCTGTGATGAACACTGATAAGTACATTTGGAGAACCCAAATCACCACAACACATATTTCAAAGACCTTACGATCGTTTCGCTGACAACTTCTGCGTCATCAGAGGATAAAAGATTCTAAAATTAAAATCAGCCGCTACTGTGTATTTATATCACACCTAGGTAACTAGTTCTTGAACACTTGAATGGGGCTGCAGTGTAGCTACAGTCGACATCTATCAGCTTTATTAATTTATAAAACCTATATCTGGGGTTGTATTGTATTTCCACGAAACTGCTAGGTTCGGTTGTGAATGGTGTCAACATTCTCAGAATTTGAACTGCTCTATGAAGGAACTAGATGTAGTATTTTGGCGTGTTCGAACTAAAGAGGTTTTACAGTATAACGTTCTATTTTAATTGATAGTAGTTATAAGTGGTGTATGTGAATATATATTGCACTTGCAATTAGACAGTAGTAATAGTGTTAAACGAATTATCGTTTAAAGATTAATAGAGAATATTATATCCCTATAAAATAAATATCTCCGCCTATGGAATCCCTTTTATAGCTCGTTTCGGTAGGGATGCGTCACTTTTTATATCTTGTAGCCAGACTTTTATTGTAGCTGCTTGTTGTCAACGTTTTAAGATATATAGATTTTTCTGTTACATTATGTTAGACACATCTCACTTATCTAAAATCCTCATTTTCTTTTAAATATGTCTTTGTCTTATGCATTAAATTCAACAAATCTTGCTTTAGTTGCAAAATAAGTAGCCATTAGTAAAAAGAAACAAACAACACTAACAAGAACATTAATTTTCTAAATTTTAACAAAAATAATAAATAGCAAACGTAAAAATAAATCATAGGTAGGTAAAAGCTTATAGGACATTTTAAATGTGTCTCCCGTTCCTGTTGAGACAATTCAAAATTATCGAATTTACTTCGTGTGAAGTTGCTTTTCTTATGTGGATCTAGTCCTTGAAAGGCCTCGACGATCCGTTGCATAAGTTCATTGCATGTCCTCAGTGAAGTAGCATAGACTTTACTCTTTATGCTGCTCAAAAGATAAAAATCACACGGTGTTAGACCTGATGATCTTGGCGGTCATCTGCAGAGACCGTTGCGGCCTATCCATCGGTCTTCAAACATTTTATTTAGCTCCTGATATACTTCACTCGAGCAATGGGAGGGAGTCCCGTCTATTGACTGGGAGATTTTCAATAAAATATGTTACTATGATTCTAAGGATCTCCAACAAATACCCCTGAATATTTAAGTGTCCGTCATAAATGTTATAACAAACAACATTGTCACAAATTAAGGAGAAAACATTATAACTGAATTTGTTTTGGAAATTTCGATGTCTCGTTAAATGCGGGTTCTCTCTAGTCCAATAATTTTCGTTCTTGCGACTGACAATACCCTCTCTATCAAACCTAGACTCGTCTGTCCATATGATTTTTTTTCAAAAATGAGGGATCTTCTTGAATCTGTATTAATAAATCTTCACAGAAGTTTATCTTTTGTTGGTAGGGCGAAGTTCTTGTACGAGCTAAAGTGAGAAATTATCCATATTGTGCTTTTTCAATATTCTGTGTATTGCCCACATAAATAAACCCAAATATTGAGGCCCACTTCTCAACGAACTTTGCGAATATGCTTCAAAATATGCAAGAACTATAATTTCATTCATTTCATTGTCTTCAATTTTGCAACTTTAACAACGCGTCGTGTCGGTATTATTCCATGACTTGACCACTTACTTTTACTTCTGCTGAATTTGGTTAAATTCATTGGAGCCAAATGAGGGAATCTGTTGTTATATGTTCGAACTGTTCTCTCAACTATTCTGTTACATTCACCATAAATTGAAAACAAATTGAGAAAATCATCTGCAGAATAACGAAAATAAAAAAGTTTTGTTATTCATATTATTTTAACACTTGATAAAAAAACTCACAAGCAGCTACAAAGAAATCGCCTAGGAAGTGTCAGTTGAATTTCACCCTGTTTTTGACATTTTTAGTCAAAGGCAACTACGTATGACCAGATATCTGATGTATGCGCCAAAATATAACAGAAAAATCGATATGTCTCAGAAATGGTAAGAGATGGGTATAGGAAAGTGTTAACTATTTTCAAAGAGATTTAAATGGTCAATAAGATGATGTAAAAAAATATAGGTGTTCTATTTGAAATATTTAAGTTATGATAGAAAGAAATTGTTCAAGTTGGACGCTTTGTATAGAATGCTGTGTATAATCCTGGTCACGGCACCATAATGCCGACAATAGGCATGGATGCAAAATGGTGAAAATGTTTTGTATCCTCCTACTATGTCGAAAATCATAACTACTGGACAATTGATAGTCCCTTTATTAATCTTATTTTTAAAGGGGTAGACATTGATCCAATCCAATCCATAGCAGGTGGTAGTGGAATTTTCCTTTATGTAATAGTAAAGGATTTTTTTACGCCCGAGGAGGTACCACCCCATACATCAAGGGGCCGGTGAAGTCCCAACGGACGTTTCCCGTTCTGGTGTATGAGTCGGTTTCCCTTATAAGCAAAAATGATGATGGCTCCTCCTTGTATAAAATATTCCGGAGGCAAAATACCCCTCCATTCGGATCTCCGGGAGAGGGGTGTACAGGGGGCGCCAACATCAAGATTTAACATATCCTTTTCGAATATATGTGGCCTAAATTCTAACCTGAACTCCGTCCACCATTTCCTCCAGGCTAACAGGCCCCAACTCCTATTCCTCACCGAAACCCAAATCAGTGCCAAAACAGCCACTAATCACCTTAATTTCCCGGGGTATGAGCTCCTTACTGCCTTTAGATTGCATGGAGGCGTGTGCGCATACGTCCGTAGCAATCTACCCTGCACCAGACTTCCCCATTTAGAAGCTGGAAGAAAAGACATACTATGGATAAAACTCTCTCTCAGGGCTGCAACTAAATTCATCTGTTGCATTTACCGGTCACCTTCTGACAACAACTTTGTCCAGCTCTTTGACTACCTTTCTGAAAAAACCGACTATCTGATTTCTGAATATCCTTCCTCCGAGGTCACTATTCTTGGCGACTTCAATGTCCATAATAAGGAATGGCTAGGATCTTCAAAAACCGATCCACAAGGGAGAGCAGCGGAGGCCTTTGCAGTCAGCAATTCTTTGGCCAATATGGTTCAGCAACCTACTTACTTTCCTCGTATCCCAACACACAGCTCAAATCCCTTGGATCTCCTTCTTACTACAAATCCTGAATGCTATAAGATATCAGTCACCGCCCCCCTTGGTCGCTCAGACCACGGCATGGTCACTGCTTCCTGTGCAATGCAACCCGAGGTCACACAGTCATCACACCCACGTATCGTTTGGCACTACAACTCCGCAAACTGGGACGAAATGCGGGATTACTTTTCCTCATTTCCATGGGCGTCTGTCTGCTTCTCTCATCCTGACCCCTCTGATATCTCACAAACCGTCACCGAAATTATCCAAGCTGGCATGGAATTATTTATTCCACGTACACAGAAAACCTCTTCAGCCACTCAAAAGCCCTGGTTCTCTAAATCCTGTGACAAGGCCAGACTTGAAAAGGTCAAAGCTCACAAAACGCTTCTACACAATCCCAGTCAAGAAAATCGTCAAGCATTCAACGACGCAAGAAACCGCTATGTCCGCATTCTTTCTGAGGCAAAAAACTCGTTTAATAACCACATCAAAAACAAAGTCCTCTCAAGCTCCAACGGCGGCAAACCCTTCTGGACTCTTGCTAAGTCTATTGGGAATAATTTCTGCAAGAGCACGTTCCCACCTCTCGTCTCAGGTGATGAAATTGTTTCTACCGCCCTGGGGAAGGCTGAACTTTTTGCTTCGTTGTTCGCCGGAAATTCTACTCTCAACCCACCTCCAAATGTTCAACCACCAACAGTCCCCAATGTCGCGCATAAAATGACTGATATCATTTTCAAAACTAAAAAGGTACGAAAGATGCTCTCTTCTCTTAATACCAGGAAAGCCTCTGGCCTTGACGAGATCCCAGCAATTGTTCTCAAAAAATGCGCACCAGAACTTGCTCCTGTCCTGACTCGTCTGTTTCAGATATCTTACAATAAAGGCATATTCCCTAGTAACTGGAAAACTGCTCGAGTACAACCCATCCCCAAGAAAGGATCCAAAGCGCTTCCTAGCAACTACAGGCCTATTTCTCTCCTTTCAGTCATCTCTAAAGTGATGGAAAAGTATATAAACACCGAACTACTAAAATTCCTTGAAAAACACAGTCTAATCCACGACAGGCAGTATGGATTCCGTCAGCGCAGATCGACTGCCGACCTCCTTTCCTTTGTCACCCATTCTTGGAACAAGTCTATGGAACAACACGGTGAATCCCAGATTGTTGCTCTAGACATATCCAAAGCATTCGACCAGGTCTGGCACGCAGCGCTGCTTAATAAACTTCCGGCCTATGGCCTACCACCAAAACTTTGTACCTGGACAGCAAATTTCCTCTCCAACAGGAGCATATCTGTTGTTGTGGATGGCCATTCCTCTAAACTGTATCCAATTAATGCAGGAGTTCCTCAAGGTTCAGCTTTAGCCCCTACTTTGTTTCTTCTCCACATCAATGACCTCCTCTCTAGCACATCCAACCCAGTTCACAGTTACGCGGACGACAGCACCCTCCACTCAAACATACAATATTCTAAGCCTGTCTCTTTAGCCCAATTAGATGAGGATCGCAGACTCATGGAGGGTTCTGTCTCCGTAGACCTCCAAAAAATATTAGACTGGGGAAGTAGAAATCTTGTACAATTCAACCCCACCAAAACTAAGTCTTGCTTTCTTTCTCACAAGAGATACAGCAGCCCTAGACCCATCACAATGAACAACCAAGTTATTCAAAGTAATGAGTCCTTTTCTCTTGTTGGCATTTCTGTGGATCGAAATCTTAATTGGCACCAACATGTTACATCAATTGCAGAAGCGGCTGCTAAGAAATTGGGTTTCCTCTTCCGGGCTCGCAAATACTTTTCACCAACTAATCTCTATACCTTATACACTTCACAAATAAGGCCAAACCTCGAATACTGCTCCCACATCTGGGGTGCAGCAGCCGCTTCTACACTCGCTATCCTGGACTCCATTCAAAAGAGAGCTATACGTCTCATCGGTGACCCTACCCTCACCCAAAGGCTTCCATCCCTTGCCCACCGACGTGCCGTTGGTGACCTCTCTCTCTTTTATAGATATCTGCACGGGCACTGCTCAGAGGAGCTTTCCTCCATAATTCCCCCACCTGCTGCCCCCAGCAGATCTACCAGGGGAACAGAGCGAAGGCACCCTTTCAATGTCCAGGTCACCAGACATAGAACATCTTGTTATGCCCGCTCTTTTGTCCCGAGGACTTCCAAGTTGTGGAATTCCTTGCCGGCACATGTTTTTCCTTCTCCTCCGAACCTCCAAACCTTCAAGTCCAGAATTAACAAGCTGCTTCTTTCCTCCTTGTCAACACCCACGGTACGATAGTATTTAGGCTGTAAGCCCTCGTGGTGTGTTGTTGACATAAAAAAAAAAAAAAAAAAGTTCTTGAAGATGTTATACACCGCTTCCTTAGAACTGAGCTTTTTTAGCTTACTCACTAAGGTAGAATATCCGATATTGTCTAATAGCGGACATATGTCTTATCAAACATGGTAGTGGCATTTTTAAAGGGTTCGAAAAAAATTAAAACAATTTCAAAACGTCACATTTTTGCCATATGGTGCCTTTATAAAATCTATTCTGTAATTCGATGCGGAATCTGAAACTGCAATAATATGTAGGGTGTTTGTCTAAAATAACGATAGTACATGGTGCTTCCGGTTACACCGGAAGTACCATGTACTTCAAAGTAATTTACTTTGCTTCCGCATAACCGCTTATGGCCAAACCCAAATTTTCTCTTTCGAATTCGTACTAGAAGGTCATAAACTTCTAATGAACACGACTCGCCAAACACCTTATATATATATATATATATATATATATATATATATATATATATATATATATATATATATATATATATATATATATACACATATATATATATATATATATATATATATATATATATATATATATATATATATATATATATATATATATATATATATATATATATATATATATATATATATGGTGTACCAACCAATATGGAAAGTCCGATAGCCCCTTTGTTTTTATAGTTATCAAAAAAGTTTTTAAACAAAGGTGGTATAGGGAGGAACAGCGCACAATTTAAAATTATTCTGAATTATATAGGGTGTTTTGTTATTCAGGTGTGAAGCAAACCTATGTTTTTTAAATTGGAACACCTGTGTATTACCTGAAATTCAGAAGGACCACATTTTTGGGACTCTTTTAATACAGGGTTTAAATATATACGCGGTATTTTAAAAGATATGGAATGTTTTGTGTTAAAATTGTAACTATATCAACTCTATATAGAACAATACACTTTCTAGAAAAAAAAATATTTGTTTGCGAGCTGACTTTCAGGATATGATTTAGTATCGTCGCCTATCATTACTTATTTATTAACTTGCGGTTTGTATACAGGTGACTCAAAACTCGGATATTTCATTTTCTTTCTTCATTTAAATGGAACACCCTGTATTTTATATCACTAACAAAGTCCTCTAATATGATCGTTCAATTTCTGTGTGAGGTTCCCTATACCTAAACTAAATAGTTATTGGAATATTTTCAGATATATAATAAAGGTGATTAAAATCTAGGATTGTGATGTTTAGCTGGTAGTCGTTACTTTTGATAGATGGTTTTGAAAATGTTGCCATTATTTGTGAAGAATTTGACACACAAATTCATTAAAAAACTTAAATCAGTTTATTTTGTGCGACATTTTAATAAATTTTATAACAATAACTATAACAACAGCAACAAAACAGTAAAGACTAAATTGGTAATAGAAACATTACATTAATCACATTAGGTGTTCAAAGTGACCCCGACCAACATCAATACACTGTTGTAATGGATTCTCAAATGGTCGACTTTCTTTTTGCAGCATAGTAGCATTAACATTCCTGAATGCTTCTGTAATAATTATAGTTTTCATAACTTTTGTTGTTGTTGCGGGTTTCTCAAATACGATAACGTTAACATAGCCCCACAAAAAAGTACTCTTTTGCTAAGTAAGCGGACCGAGCTGGCCAATGTACAGGCCCTACTCTGCATATCCATCTTTGCAAAAAATAATTAATTAGGTGGTCCTGAATAGGACCTGTATTATGTACAGGTGTGCCATCGTGCAAAAACCGCATGCCTTGCCGAGTCTTGATACGAACTTCTTCCAGAATCACTGATAAATCATTTTAAAGGAAACCTAAATAAACTGCACCATTCACTATTACTTCAAAAAGTGCGGCCCTATTATCCGAGCTCCTAAAACTCCATCCCAAACATTCAATGATCATCTTGTTTGGTTGTGTGTTCGTACTAGATGCGGCTTGGATGTCGCGTAATAGTAAAAACTGTGCCCGTTAGCTCCTCTATTTTTTTGTAAATGTAGCCTCATCCCCAAACAAAACGAAATCAAAGAAATCAGATCTTTATTAATTTTTAATTTCGCCCATTCACAAAATGCTACTCTGCTTTGTAAATCTCTCTTAATTAATTCTTGGTGTAGCTCGACATGGAAAGGATGCATTTTATGTATTGGCAGGATTCGTTGAACCGTAGCGTGGCTAATATCTTGTTGTGAGGAAATCTTGTATGTGGATGCTCAGTCACGCTCAGTAATACTTTCATTTGGTTGTCTTCGGTGATTGCATGTTTTGGTAGTTCCCTTTTTCTATAAGCTACTGATCCGGAACGATCAAAACGGTCTATTAATTTTTCTAAAAAAGTTTTACTTGCTTGCCTTCGTTCTGGAAATCTTTTATGATATGCTCTTCAAGCCAGTACACAGTTCTTGGTGCATTCACCTATTATCCAAATCATGTCAGTTATTTCACAATGAAAAAAGTGTTCACCATTTATCTTGTACCTAATTTATACTTTAACTATGTTAGAATAGAGAAAATAAACGAAGCAAATACCTAAGCGATCTACTATAGTATCATATATCAGATTGATATGTCAATTTCAACGACAACCTAATATTTACCGATAAACACTGAATTTATGAGTCTACATTTCTTTAAAGATCTCAATGAAAATATCTCAATAACTACCTTAGGTATAGGGACCTCCTAACAAAAATGATGGATCATATTAAAGGATCTCACAAGTGATATAAAATACAGAACTTTGAATCCAGATTGGTACACCCTGTGTATATATATATATATATATATATATATATATATATATATATATATATATATATATATATATACATACATAAAAGTTTATGCTAATTGTGGTTTACATAATATGTTTTTAGAGACCCACGATCGGGTGCCAATTGCTAAGAAAATTGTTTTACGTTACTTGAGGTTTTAAAATAAATAATTATGTATGTTTGTAAATAAAATTTATGAAAATTCGTCACAAGACAACATCACAAGACTTGAAGAAACCAGAGGATGAATGCGTTCATCCTCTGAATTCTTCAAGTCTTGTGATGTTCCTGCCTTCTTGTTTTATGCAGTTTTTTTTGGGATCCTGAAGACAATGGATGAAAAGCGAAACTTTGGCAACATTTCATATAGCATTTTCTGTAATTGAGACAGGAATAGTCTAAGCCCCTGAGGATGGCTCCATAATGGGCCGAAACGCGTAGGGTTTTAAGAATAAAAATCAGTTGGCTGGTAGTGAAAGCCTTTTAATTTCCCTTAATCATATAAATGTTTAATTATTCTCAAAAATATCCCACGTTCAGGGCGCTAATTGTTATAGAAATGAGTTTTCTGCCCCACGATTGGACACCAATTGAAATAGAAATGCTCTTGCTGATTCCTGCCACACGATTGGGTGTCAATTTGTTATAGAAATGCTTTTTACTGTAGTTTATTAAGGAAAGGTTTATGCTAATTGTGGTTTATATAATATGTTTTTAGAGACCCACGATCGGGTGTAAATTGTTAAGAAAATTGTTTTACGTTACTTGAGGGCTTAAAATGTATAGTTATTGTTTATGTTTGTAAATAAAATTTATGAAAATTCGTGTTTGTAGTATTATTTACTGTTCCAAGTGTTGAATGTATTTATGGTAGTTAATAAACTAAGGAACACATACTATCTGTTCATACATTACTATATTTACCTGTTTATTTTTCTTCTTTCTTTCCTCGAATAGCTATCAGACACTTAAATGAGCAAGATAACCCTATCTGAGGGAGTTCTAATGAGTTCAGGCCCCAAATTAGATATTATTCATTTTTTTTTATACATAACTTTGTAAATGAAATTGAAATTTATTGAATTTTTTATATTCTGCCCTTGTATGTATATAAAATAATCAAAATGAAGCCCCAATTTTCCTTTTCTCTGACAAACCAACAATATAACTTTATTCAAACTAAACAAATGTGACCAGAATATTATTTTAATATGCCTAATTACTTTACAAAATTCCTGTTTATATTAACATCTAAGAACTTCCACAATTTTGGCCAATATTTTGCTCAAAGGTTTGTTATTTAAATTTTTCCAAATTTGAACTTATTGATCAATAATTTTTTATTAGAATGAATAAGCCTGCAGCACTTTTACAAATGAAATTGTGATTTATCAACTAAATTACTTTTATATTTTTATAGGTACAAGGTACTTAATCTTTTGCAATAATTTCTTCTGTTCGGTGTTATGTGGGTTACATACCTCACTAACTCTCTTGGTTCGTTTGAACCTCGATCTTCGCGCCTCAGGTGATGGTCTTTATAACTATTTTCACGGTTCGATTACAGTAAATAAAAATGGTGTTTGCTTTAGTTGTTTTATGACGCATTATCTCTTTAATGAGTTCACTGATATACTATTGCTCCATTTGAAAATGAGCCCTATGCAGTTTTATGTATATAAATATGAACGTGGCTTTATCGTTTTTCTGTGTCTAGCACCGAATGGTTTATTTTCACTCGATAGCGAAAGTGATTATGTTTATAACTTTCGAAGAAAAGTCACTGTTTATTCCCTCTTGAACTCCTGGGCTGTTCAACTTCTATCCTTACTCCTTTTGCACTTAAAAATTCGAATTTTTAGATTAATTTACTCTGAAAATTGCTCCCAGCTGCTTACTTTTCCCAATTCTTCGAAAGTTGTTGTTATTTTTTTTCGGGTAAACAACCGTTGCTACAGTTTCCTCTCTCGCCCCCTTAATGCCTCTTACATCTTTGTTCTTGTCTCAACAATGCCTTTCCATTGCCTTAATCTCTAAGGATTCCTCGCAGGCATTGTTGTCAAGATTTAAGTTTCTTCATAACTAAACATCTGTTTAAGAACTCCTACAAAGTATTTCTTAATCTATCAAACATCAAACTCTCTTAACCTAAAATTGACATCTATCAAAACCAACCTTATCTACAATAAATTATTTATAATATTTTCCTGGCTTGTTGAAGAAAATTGCACTGTTCATATCTACACTTGTTTTCAAATTGTCTTGTTGCACTTTCGTTCTTATCTTGTCGTTTCTTTCGGTTTAATGTGCACCTTACATATACACTTCTTTCCTTGTAAACTAAATTACACTCATTTATGTACATCAACTTTTGCTTCTATTTTTTTAAATTCACATACACATACTTGAGGTTAGTTAGATTCGTCTTTTTAAATTTATACGAGGTCTTATTATATACCATACAGTATGTTTTCCTTAGGCTACAGTGTTTGTGTCTGTGTAGTCCGTACGGGTGCATTTAAATCTTTTTTGTGGCTTTAAGTTTATAATTATGTAAATCTATATGGATATGCCTTCGCTACTAGAATCATAGCGTTTGGGTTGAGAATAAACATCTATATATGTTTTTTAAGCAAAATACAATGTATATTTTTGCCTTTTTCAATTATTCATAGGAACCTTAGTACGTCTCTATTTAGTTCAATTGTTTTATCACATTTGTGTCCAGTTTTACAAAGCGCAATTAAATATTCAACGACCGATCAGTTAATCAAGGCTTAATGCAACCAATCGCAGCTTCAAAATATTTGGTTAGAGCCTCATTGGTTCAGTGGTAAGAACATGTGCCTCTGAACCGAGGGGTACTGGGTTCGATCAGAGGGTTCTCCTTTAACTTTTTAAGGACAAACTTTAACATTAACATCAATCGAGGTTGTGGCATTGTATTTGTGCAAGTTGAATGTCTGCACGCCCCGCCCTTCGGAGAGGGCGTAAAGCCATCGGTCTCGTGTTGCGTGTGGCGTGTGCGATGTTGGGCACGTTAAAGATCCCTGTCCTCTTTACGTAAAGGCAGGGGTTTGTCCCAATTTCCAGGATAGTGGGGTAAAACTGCTCCCTGGCGTCGGTGATGGGCCATAGTTGCGAAAATAAGCCGACGTTAAAGAAACAAAAATACAAAATGTTTGGTTGTCATGGCAATAATCCGAATCATAGTCTGTGATTGGTCGTCTGAAGCCTGAGCTAACCGTCCGTAAAAGATTTAATCGAGCTTTGTGAAACTGGGCATTGGATTCATATTGAATGATAAACAGATCGTAAATCAGAAATGTACAATTGATTTCAGCTACAAACACCTATATATTTGCAGGAATCGATATAACTGTTCAGAAGACTCTTCACTTGACCACGAAGTGTTATTTAATTTTTCCTGTAAACAGTGAAGAAAGTCTATTTGACTGAGATTGATGGCATTAATATTTTAATGACGGTTGGCTATGAAGATCGGAGAAAAAAGCAACAAAAGGTGCGTGACATCTTTACTGACATCTACTCGAAGACAGTAGAAAAATCAATAGACAGTTTAACTGGCTTTTTTGCTTGCTAAGCCTCCTGTATGTATTTGAGACAAAGTGTTTCTTTTTTTAGATTTAGTACCCTCTAGCTGGACTTTTTGGTAATATTACATACATATAAATATATATATATATATATATATATATATATATATATATATATATATATATATATATATATATAATTACCATATTAATTTTTTCGAGTTTTAGTCGCATTATAGACGGAAGTAAAATAGGTTGATATTCGGTGAATAAAAATATCGGTAAATAAAAAGAAACAAATTTAATAGCAGACGTTTTAGTCAGCAATTTTCGATAAACCTCTACAATATGTATCATTTACCAGTTTCCTTTATTATCTTTTCTGAAAGCCTATAACTTTGAAAGACAGTAGCTGTGACTAAAAGAAGTTCTAACGGCTGTGCAAACTTGGGGACTAATGTGATAGAAGGAATGTGGCCTGGCCTCATATATTATGCAGTGTTTGACTGACGACTCAAATACTTCAAGTGTTATAACCTACGTCAGAAACTTTGAATATCTATCTTTCTGTGGAGCAAACACCCCTTCGCTCATGTAACTGCCATAAAAGTTCCCAACTCGTCCCGACACATATTTGACTTTTATTTGCAAAAAATCCTCTAAGCTAAAAGCTTATCCATGTCAGAAAATTGACTTAATACTATACAGATTTTATAATTGGAAAAATTATAATAGAAATCGCAGGCGCGCCAGTAATATTAAAATTAAATTGTATGCATTTTAAATAGATATACAAAAGTGATATTAGATGTGTATTATTGTGCAGTTGTCATCAGTGTGTATCTGTTATAATGTATTAAAACCTAGACTTATCGCATTTCTGTCGAATGTCTCTTTAACGGCAGTAAATTGGTTTTTCCAAGTAAATAATAAACATCTGGACGCAGCAAGTGCGTTATGAAAGTGAATTTTCGTAAAAGTGTTTTTAATAGCAAATTCGAGCAGGCATCAATCTGATTACCAGTAGAGTCTATGTAGTAGAAACAATGTACCATATTTTATCAAAATTACTTACTTTTTGTACAATTTTTTTTAATAACGTTAAATATTGGTTTCCTAGCCAACAAACCCTAGGTTAATAGCAAATTGAGTTATTGAAATTTGAAGGATTTAATGAAAATTCACCAAACGCACGTACTGCGTCCAGATTTTTTTCTGACAAACATGCATCATATTTCGATGAAAAATGCAAAAATGCAATAACGAATTTGTTCTCCGAAAATTAGCTAAAAATTATAGACCGTTAAACCATAAACTAAACCGACGTCCAAACGACCAGAGAAAGGGTCTATTTAAAATGAATTTTCTGTAAACATTTTAGTAAAATGAAAGTCAGTGACTGTTGATGCTGAAACTTAAGAGTTTGCAGAACACTCTTCTTGCAACACTTTCTTTTCACAATTCGTATTTGTTTCGCGTTCTTTGCCTAAACATTGCCAATTTTGACGTTTCAAATCGCGACTTTGACGTGAGGAAAACTCCACATTTTTTTCTTTAACTGCCCATAACGCTTTTGTCTTTAAACTTAAAAGAGACCTACATTTTCGTACGTGGTTCTCTCTTTATAATACAAACACGCGTACCAAACTTGGTTGCCCTTACTTTGTTATTTCCAGAGATAAAAACCGGCGCCGATTTTCCTGGCCAACAAACTTGTCTGTATATATACACAGGTGTCCTAATAGTGTGCAATTCCTCTATGTATTTATTACCCTTAGAGATAGCCGAAAAAGCTTTCAACAAATTTTCTTGTTATTATTTAGGCTATATCGAGAAAATATATTCAGCTTTGTGGAACTTCTGGTTGCACCGGAAGTAGCTATTAACTTCGTTATTATAAATAGAATGCTATACCTTTTCTTGCATTTTTGGATAGAGATTAAAAAATAAGTGTGACTTTGTGTAGCATCCCTATAGTGATCTTTGATATTTGTGAAAATATTCCGACTCTATTTTTAGCTTTGATTTATGTGTTATTTCAAACGTATGCTGTGTGCTGAGTTTTGAGTTATGCTACCTTAAATTCAAAATATCAATAGACGACATTTAATACTTTAAAATAGTTAAAGCATAACTTATCATCATTGTACAGGGCGTATTATTTTTTAGTTACAGCATATGTAATTGTAAGGTGGCATAACGTGTGTTTTTAAACGGAACACCCAAATTTTTTTTTGGTGAGGTACACCATTAGATTCTGCATTGACGTAGTATGTATTTCCCTATAGATATAGTTGATAGTTTTTGTGGTCTGTTTTAGTTTCGCTTGTAAAAACTGTATTCTGTCAGATACAGGAGGCGCAGAGACTTAAACAACTAATATGTATTGTCAGATGACAGATAAACGTCACCTAACCAAAACTACAACTAATTTCAGTTTTCAGGTGTTTGAGCCAAGTCATATGTTCTAACTTTTGTCTTATTTAATTTAAAATGAATTATAATACTGAAAAATTAGTTCATATGACACTTATTTTAAGTGAATGTCAGCGAAATTCGTGTATACGCACAAACATATCCTCAGGAAAAATGTTTCGCCAAATTGTTGGGCGCTTTTTTTTTTGCGAACTGCTAACGTCAATTATGAAATGTCCGCACGTCAAGCGAGAGTGAGCGGCATTAAAGAAAATGTATTTTCCATTGCATCGGCATTAAATAATCCGCACACAAGTGTGAAGAAAAGTTGCCGAAGGAATATCAAAATTTTCAGTGAACAGAACATTGAGAAAATACAAGTTTCACCCATATAAAATGAAGCTGCAGCAGGCATTGGCGAATGAAGATTTTCGTAGTTGCCTCAGTTTTTGTGAGTGGGCAATAGGTAAGTACAATGAAAGTGAATTTTTTTTAAATACGTGATGTTCAGAGATGAATCTTCATTTTCAAGTTATGACAGGGTTAACAGGCACAACTTTCATTATTACGCTTCAGAAAATCCAAACTTTTGCAGATCAGTTGACAACCAGCACCATTTTACGATAAATGTTTGGGCTGCAATAATTGGGATAAATCTTATTGGGCCATATTTCTTCAATGGGAACCTCAATGGGCAGAAATGTCTGCGTATATTGGAGGAATATGTAGATGCCTTTTTGGACTATTTGCCTCTAGATAACAATCGACGTATGTGGTTTATGCAGAATGGGGCACCAGCACATTATGACATAAATGTTCGCAGATTTTTCCAACAAATGGATGGGCAAGGTGGCCTGCAAGCTCTCCTGACCTCACATGTCTATATTTTTTCCAATGGGGCTACATCAAGGGAATTGTGTATCAAACACCATCGAACACCCCACAGGAACTAAGAAATAAAATTGCAGACGCGTGCAGGGCAATAACTTCGCAAATGTTGAACAATGTTCACGAAGAATTCTTAAGGAGGGTTAGATTGTGTATTCAGACCAATGGGCAAAATTTCGAATGTATCGCTTTTTTTAGATTATTTCTTTATGTTAATGACTGTGGATTATTATTATTATTATTATTATTATTATTATTATTATTATTATTATTATAGTTATATTATTATAGCTTACTTCACTTTCTGGTTCGCATAATTACAACTACCTTTATTAAACTGTGTTTCACTTTTTATATGGTAAAAATATGAATAAAATCATAATATAACAATCATCGCATGTAGTTGCATTCGACAAGTTTTTGTTTCGACACATTATCTAGTTACGAGGATAGGATCAAATAGTTTGCATCGTAACCGGCTCATTTTATTTGATAATTCTATTCAAATTATTGTTAAAACAAACATTTATTAAACGGAAGTAAGCTCAAACAATGGCGATATAAATACTGCTGACTTCTTTGCCAAGGAGACGTTTAGGTGTCACCTGACAATGTTTACATGCTCTGTGCCTCATACAGTGACAATCTGACAGCACCATTATTTTTACAAGCGAAACTAAAACAAACCACTATAACTCAAAAACTATCAACTATAGCTATAGGAAAACCCATACTACGTCGCAAAATTAGGGTGTTCCATTTGAAAAATACAAGTTATGCCACTTTAAAATTAGATACGCTGTAACCTAAATATAATACACCCTGTATACTGATGATAAATTATTCTTTAACTATTTTAAGTTATTAAATGTCGTCTATTGATATTTCGAATTTAAGGCAGCAAAACTCAAAACTCAGCCCACAGCATACGTTTGAAATAACACATAAATCGGAGCTAAAGAAAAAAGTCATAATATTTTCACAAATATCAAAGATCGCTATAGGGAATGCTACAGAAAGTCACATTTATTTTTTAGTGTCTATCCAAAAATGCAATAAAAAGTATAGCATTTCATTTAAAATAACGAAGTTGATAGCTACTTCCGGTGCAAGCGGAAGTTACACAAAGCTGAATATATTTTCTCGATATAGCTTAGATAATCACAAGAAAATTTTGTTGAAAGTTTTTTCGGCTAGGTAGGGGTAATGGATATATAGAGGAACTAATGTGCATAATCAGCGCCCATTTGAGACATTTTTTTTAAATTCAAAAGTCGTGATCTACTCATTAATGCATTTTTTAAGAAAATTCACTAAAAAGTCTGGACGGAGCAATTGCGTTATGGTAGCGAATTTTCATTAAAATGTTTATAATTCCAAATATGTCTTTTGTTTAATGAAATACATCAAATTTGTTAAAAGTATAACATTTATAGTAGAAACCATGTACCACATTTCATCGAAACAACTTTATTGTTGGAAAAATATAGAATTTTTCAGACAATAAATAAAAATATGCCGAAAAAAGGGGTCCGTGTTTTGGGGCGAACAATTCAAGCATTTTACACAAAAACTACACTTACTAAGATATAATTATTCACTAAAAGCTTTTAAAAGAATTCATAATATAAATTTATTACATAAAAATTTGCAAACCAACTCTTTTACAAAAATCAGCTTAATTGATCCTACATGAAATTTATAAAAAAGTATTTTTAAGAAAATTAGTTAAAAAGTGTTTGGCATGACAATTTTCTAAACAAATTTCTCTTCAAGAATATTTGAAAACCGATTTTTTTTTTTGTGAATCCTCAAACACTTTTTTTACAATAACCTATTAAACATTACTATTTAATCACTAAAATTTTACAACGGTTTGTTAAAAAATGATTTTTGCGAAAACTGACTAATATATTTTATACAAAAATTTTCTGGTAAAATACATAAAATTAAAATTATATAATCTGTAATTAAAACTCAAATAAAAAACAGGCTGTTGAATTTGAAAATAGTCCTGCAAATGGAATCATAACTTTCACCATAGCTGTGATAATTTATTCTCATGGAATGAATTAGGGCCCATGACTGGACCACAAACAAAAATATTTGTATTTCTGTACCCATAAACTTCTGAAATATTATTTTACTCAAGCTTTAACGAAAAAATGTCAGTTTTCACCAAATCACCCCTCACTTATCCACTACCCCCTTAAGCGATGTTACCCAAAAACAATTCTTAGTGTTCCTTTGTCGGGTGCTAACTGGACACCAAACTGGAAGATGATATCTTACTTCGTTCGAAAGTTATTGCGCCCACTAACAGACAGACGTACAGACTAACAGACCGATAGACCGACCGACCGACAGACAAAAAAATGTTTGTTCCAGAATACCGTCTTCTATTCGTTTTGAGACTTTTTACGCCGTTTTAGCAAACAAATTTCGAAAATTTTTGCACCAATATCCCACCCCTACACATTCAACCCCTAATTTAATTTCAGCACAGAATACCAGATGTTTGATGAAATTGAGAGCTCTATAACTTTAAAACGTTATATTACTCGATTTTTAACGAAAAAATGTCAGTTTTTCACCAAATCACCCCCCATTTTGAAGCGATTTTACCCAAAAACAACCCGAACCATTCGTTTGTCGGGTGCTAATCGTGTACCGAATTTGAAGACGATCTCTCAATTCATTCTAAAGTTATCGTGGCTACAGACAGACAGACATGCAAACCGAACGACAACAAAATTTTCGTTCCCAAATCATGGTTTCTATATGTTTTGATACTGTTTACGACGTTTCAGCGAAAACAATTTTTGAAATTTTTATCGCCGATGCAATACTTGGACACGTTGTGATGATGTGGAAGTAAAATTGAGTTACTGTAGTTTGAACTTTTTCAAATTCAGCCAAAAATTGAAAGCACCTGTATATAACATCTCTTTTTTTTTCAAAAATAGTATAAACGAAAACCTCCTTAAATGCGGCATTTTCATGGGGCTCCTCCAACTAGGTAAAACACTGTATCACAATTTTGGGTATGTGCCAAAAATGAGAAAAGTTGCAAAACAAATAAAATGATGGAAAAACCGAGAAGAATATCAGTTTCTGCCCACAAATATGCATCATAATTCGAGGCCAAATGCAACAATTTAATAATATAAGGAGTGTTCCATTTAAAAAATAAAAGTTTGATAGTAGGTAACGCGTCGGTTGGGCTAGACAGACTGGCACATTTGAACTACACATTTTAATTGTGGTTCAGTATGGGCTCTGCATTACCGACATCACAGCTGACAGGTACCGGTATGACAGAGGACTGACATTCGACTTTTCTTGGGCGGCTTCCACACCGTCATCTTTGACCAATCAGAAGACAGCATTCGGTAGTTTTGATCTAGTGAATTTGAATTATGTGATGACGTCATCGGAGCTTAGATTTCATGTTTGTAACTGAATACGTCGTGGTTTGACACTATTTATTTAATTATGTTAAAAAGCGAAGTAACTACTAGCTGGATTTGAACCCGGTACCTTCGAATGAAAGTCCGGGCTTCTATCCTCGCGGCTACGGAGGCTTAGTAAAAGTATCTTTCAAGTTGATATATATATATATATATATATATATATATATATATATATATATATATATATATATATATATATATATATATATATATATATATATATATGCGTACGATAACCCATAACTTATGTAAGAACAGCTTACTATTTAAATGTTTATATTTATAATAAATCATTAAATGTTTAAAATTGGAATAACTCAATTTTCTATAAACCTAGAAAGCTGAATTTTGGTATGTAATAAGGTCTGTCATGAGGCAACATACTCACCAAATTTCATCAAAATACCTTGTAATTTTTGGAGAAAAACATTTTTTAGAAAGAAAACTGAAAGTGTTTCCAGAAAACCTTGTCCGATTTTCCTTGCTAATGAACGCGTCCAAGCCATTAATAAAAAAGGTACTTGCCGAGTTTAATCCAAATCGGTTAATTATTTTTTAAGTTATCGGTTGGATACATACATATATATATATATATATATATATATATATATATATATATATATATATATATATATATATATATATATATATATATATATATATATATATATAAATTGAAACTGACCCCGGATTATGGGTTATAGGGGTCCTAGTTCGCGCTACTAGATACGGGGATACCTGGGAGGACCCATTTGAGCGTCCTGATTGGCTGTGACGTCAGAGTTGGGTGGAGTGGGGGTAATAACCTAAGAAATAGGCATGTGAGCATGCGTTAACAGATGGTGGGTAACCTGGCATCTGTCATCTGACGTCACATGTTCCTGTCATCTTTAAGCTAACGTCACATGGATGGCGGGAGTCGGCTGTCAGCTCAGCGAGTGACAGATAGCGGGACTCGGCTGTCATCTGCCCGCCGACGTCACATGTTCCAAGATGTCCGCAGCCTCAACCGGCCATCTGGTCGCGAGTAGCCTGTCCCGCTTGCCGTCATGCGGTTATACACACGTGTTAAGCAGATGGCTGCTACCCGCTTGCCGAGAGTGGAAGACACAAGCCGCATGTGTTGTTTGTTAGGTTATGTAGAGAGCACGTAGCCGGATGTTATAGGTTAAGCATACACACGTGTGTTTGATAGGTTAGGACGTCGCTAGCCGAATGTTTGTTAGGAGCTCACTACGTGTTAATTTGAGGTCAATGCTATTAAGAATGGAATTTAATTACAAAAATAGGTTAAAGGAACATTTGGGTAGTCGGTATACCGTCTACCCAAATGTTCCAACTGAAGGCGCCCGCTTAGCGGAGTGCAGACTGAAAACAACATCTAAAATAAGAAAACTAAAGAGTTGATTGCCTATTACCACAATAGGTTAAAAGAATATTTGGACCCACGGAATACCGATACCCCAAATGTTCCAGCCGAGCCAGCTCAGTTATCGCCTACAACTGCTACATACTTGGTGTATTCAGGATATTTTTGATTTACGGCATAATTTTTAATTGTATTATAAAATAAAAACACATTAATTTTAACAAAGACGTTTATTTAATACAAAGTACAAGTGTGTAAACTAGGTCAAATCAATAGGCCACAAACCAGTTCAACCTTTAAGTATTGTACGCTTACGTTCTACGATTCTTGCCGGTTGTTGGAATTCATTTATAGAATTCTTGGTGTTGTTGTCGTCGGCGACGCTTCGTGGTGATGTTGGATTTAAAAGTATCCACTTGTTGTGCAAATCTTTCAGATTTTTGTCTATTACATCCAACTTTTTCTTTAGATTGTGGTTCTTTGACAGATCGATATCTTTTAAAACTTGAGCTGTTATGGTCCATTTTTCATTTGCTGTTCAAATACGCTTTGCAAATCTTCCAACTCTGGTTTGTGCACAGTCTCTAGCACTATGGCTATTAGGTTTGGGTTACTGCATCTTTTTCTTCAGATACTTAGCTTTATGGTTCTGATAGTCGTCCACCCAAGCATCAACAAATGTGTAAGTTACTCCATGCGTGGAATCGATAGGGTCGGCGACGTTACATAATCTACGGCGTTGCACATCGAAATCACCACTTGCTTTTCTTGGGAAAGTCCCTCTTTCGACAATTTTAAACTTTACACGTTTATTGGGCGGGGAACGTCCGAGCTTATCGATAGACATTTTTATGCTAAGCAATAGATAGGCATATATGACCTTATGTAGGTTTACTAGGCCAAAACACTAGCTTCCTTTAGTTCTTCCAAGATTGACTGAATTTCGTTGTTATCAGCATTATTACCAGCAACAACTTGGGAAGCCACTATAAGTCTAAGTCTATCAACCAACTTGTTTATGTCATACCAATACACATATGCTATTTCTTTGATATTTTGTATCATATAGTTGTTAGAGCTGATGCTGCTGCTGCTGCTGCCGTTGCTGCTGCTGCTGCTACCACCACTGCTCTTATCACTCTTAGCTTTAGATTCAGTCTTTTGTTTTCTGTTAAGCTATGTGGTGTGGTCGTCGTCGTCAGCATATGCGTAACCAAAACCTTGAGGAGTTGAGGATCTTCGCCCTCGTAGTTTTATAACTGGTTTTATTAGTCAGCTACTTTTCCGAGGAACAAGCCTTGGTTCGTGCGTTGGGATTGTAGTTTATTTTGTGAACACTAGTTGCTTTTAGAATATCTCTTCAGTGTTGAGGATCGTGATAAGTACACCCCCTAGGTGTTTTCATAAATATCAATTCTAGCAGACCTTGTTCTTCTTTGACCCAGTCGAATGTCATCATGAGTAAAGTCTAAGCGTTTGTTGCCAAGACTCCAGCTACCAGTATCTTTAGCGTAGCGAGCAGCATACGTTTGATCAATGGTAGCAAGTCTCGGTGGTTCAGTAAAATACTTATCTACATAATACCGAACTCGTTCAGGATATTGCTCCAAAAATTCTTGATATGCTGGGTTGGTTGTGATAGTTTGTAGATCTGCCTCAAGCTCTTCAAATGTTGGGATATCATCATCGGTGCTTGTCTCCTCCCCTGGTTCGGCTTCAAAAACTTCATGGACTTTAAGGAATTCAACTTTTGGTTTCGTTTCCGCTAACTTCTTCTTTGATTTGTTCAGCCACTGGTGGCTGCTGCAGTGCTGATGTGTTTTTAGATATTTCACTTAGCGGATCAACAATTGGTTTATATAAACGTTGCAGCGCATTATCACTTTAACTGGAGCTAACTGGAGCAATAGGCCCTTGTGAATTCTAGATGTTCTAGGATGTTCTTCAATTTTTATCTGTCTGAGAATCCTGTCAAGCAGCAAAACTAGTCACAGAAACGTTGAACAACATCCTAGAACATCTATAATTCATAAGGGCCTCTTTCTCCAGTTAGCTTACGCGCTGGTTACCCCTTCACCTGCTGAAATTAAATCCAACAGTTAAGCCAGAGAAGTGGTCTCCAAGTCTGTATCTAGAAGGTACAAGGTGTTTGGAGTTGTAATTTTATATTAAAATTTTTCAATAATTGTGTGTTTGTGGTGTCAACTTGAAAACAGGAAGCCTTATCTCTATTGTATGCCAAATGAGAATTCGAAAATAATTTTGTATCCTTCAAATTCAAAGTGGACTAATTAAATTATTCGCTTTCATTATTTTTGCTTGCTCTTACAATCTTGTGACAAAAAGTATGTTAATTGTATAAAACTTTTAAATTTAATTAGTGTAATAAAATAAGTAGGTACTGAACAAATAATACCACGACATAATGATGTTTACAACAATAATTTTGTAACTGCACGTGAGTTCCAATCTGGTAAGAATTCTTACGCGATATAAGTGGTACGGAAATCAAATCTGAAATGATTTTTAATTATTTTACATATCACAAACCTTTGATTGTTGCAAAGCTTAGATCAAAAAACTACCAGTAAAATAACGTATACAAAATTTCATACTTTTTTCTGATAGATGCGTTTTCAAAAAATAACATCAATGGACAGCGTGCATAGCTACTTCCTGCAATTTAGTTACAACAAAAAGGACAAAACGTGTTTAATGTTTATTTTCTTGTTTTGTAGCTGGTGAAAATGCAATTCTTATTGACTGCACACATGGTACCATGACTACTATTATTGGTTGCAAACAGCAATGAATTATCGTATTTCTATCATGAAAATAACACAATAAATGCATAAAGTGCATTGTTTGCCTCATTTGGGTCTGTTTCATTATTCACGAGTTATCATTTATAGTTAGTGTCACTGACATGCACAGCGGTGCATGTCAGTGTCTTGTTTTAAAACCAGAATTTATAGTTACATTACATGATTGAAATTTGGACGAATTTGGAACGCAAAATTAATAAACAGTTTGCTTAAAGTATTTTAAATATTATAGCAGCAAACTAGCGGATCCGTGAAGCGATTACACAAAAATATTAGATGTTGAGAATTTAAGCTGTAAATTTAATTATGTAAAGGTTTAATTTTTATTTGGGTAAAATACAATATGTTAATCATTGTGTTCAAATCAGATAGGTAATTTTGATAAAAAAATAAGTTTTCAGTAATACCACATTTCTTCGTTAATTTTTAAGACAATTTGTCTTTACGTCCAAAGTAGACACACTGTAATATGCACAATATATAAGTGTAGCTACATTTAGTAGAAAAATACTGGCTCGATACTAAATGCAGAAATTGCCAAAGGAAATATGCTGTTAAGATGATAATATGTACATACTGTAAATTAGAGTGAATCAGTTTTGATTTTGTTTAACTAGAAATGACTTAAGTGAAAAAAATGTATTAATATGCAGTTTCACGTAAAAAATGGTTATTTTTTTTTCAAAAATACTTAACCCCCAATGCCCGGCTGTACAAAATCCTTAAACTATGTTTTGTTGGAACATGTTGGACAAAGGATTCTTTTATGTTCGCTTAAACATGTTTTTTCAATTGAATATACATTGAGCCACTTCACGTATGTAGGATATATATCTCACACGCAGTGGAGCAGTTGTTCGCTTATTTTGTTCATTAATTACCTACTACAGTGGATAGTCAATCGTCAATAGTCAACAGTCAATAATTTGTTTTACTTTTATTCCATTTCCAAATGGTTTAGCCCGTCAATTATTAAAATAAACACAAAACTATAAAAACAAACTAGAAAACTTTTCAAACAAACAAACACAATAAGATTTTTGTTCGTCTCTACTTTGTGCCTCACGAGTATCAGATAAATACTCCGCAATGAATTAATAGCAATTATTAGTTAGGTGTGATTTTAGCGATGCTTTAAATTTATTCACGTTTTAAATTCTTCTTACAGTTTCCAGCAGCCTGTTATATAGATCCACCACTGCAAAAAAGGGCGATCTTCTATACATCATTCTACAGAACTGCCAATTTCTAAGCGAATTCCCGTGGAGAGTGGAGTAAGAGTCCATGTCAGGCTGGCTTGGTAGTCCCTCTTTGACACTTTAAATATAATTTAACAATTTATATACGTAAACGCATGTTAGTGCCTTTATTTTTTCATCCCTGCAAAGCGCCCTACAAGATTGTGTTACTCTAATACCAAAAATCATTCTTATTAGTCTCTTGTGTTTTCCTCCTCAACTGACTGTCCCCAAGTAACCATGTTGTAGGATTTCCACTAATAAACTCTCGTGTAGTAGACAGTTTTAAGAGCTTTGGTGTCAAGGAACTCTGCTAATCAAAATATTAAGAAATGGGTCTGATCAAGCCCACCGCACACAACTTCAATATGTTCTTTCCATGAAAGATGATGGTCAATGGTTACCCCTAATACGCTCAGGCTTATGGCCTGATTGTGGCCTGAGACACTAAATCGCCCCGAAACGCAAGGTTAATTCCCTGTGTTTTCTGGGCTCAAAATTCAAGAAATACTGTTTTCTGGTAATTTGTAAGGAGCTGGTTGGCCTCACACCACTTACCGAACCGACCAAGTAACGAGTTTACCTTCCGGCCAACCTCGTGTGCATCCGACCCAAACACCACCAATGTCATATGGTCTGCATAAATAAACAACCTACCCTCTCTAATATGTGCAGGCAGACCATTTACATACAAGACAAACAAAAACGGGCCCAAAGCACTTTCCTGCAGAGTGTCAAGCCGTAGAGCAAAAGGTCGTGATTCCACTCCATCCACCGAAACTACCATTTGTGTGTTTGTTAGAAACGAGAGCAGTCAGTCGCAAACAGGAACCCGAACACCCAGGTACGGCAGATTTTTCCCAAGCAGTTGCGGATTTATCGTATCAAACGTCCTAGAGAGATCAAACATAAAGGCCACCCCGCGCTGAAACCTGTCAAGTTCGTCATATATGTACTGCATCATATCAATAACAGCCGTTTCCGTTAATAGTCCAGGGCTGAAATGGTGCTGGCACTTCGATGTTATTTCCTGATCTCCCAAGAAGTTCTCCGATCGTACAGCCTTTGCTTTTACCGTTATTTTAGAAAATACACTAAGTATTGAGAGTTGCATGTAATTGAGAAAATCTTGTTTGTCTCCTTTTTTGCAGATGGAACTACCTTGGTTTGTTTTAGGTGACCTGGAAACTCACCGCAACAAGTGATAAGTTCATTATATGGCATGTGCAACGTGCTACCGTTCTTGTATATTGCTTTATTACGGAGCTGGGAAATTCGTCAATACCATAAGAATTTTTATTTTTTAAATTATTTGTAATGTTTTTAATTTCAAACAGAGTAAACGGTTTTACAAAAACTCACCGTGTATTCAATCTGGGCGTTGTGCCACTTAAAGCTTGACGACCATAGTGAGATGTTACTTGATTTTGAACTTTCGAAAAGAATACATGAGTACACAAGTCAACTATGGTTTCTGTATCGGAAATGATCTGACCATTATGTCTTATTTTAATATTAGTGGGGCCATTTTAAATATTTTTTGTACGTTTGTTATTGTTGACAAGTGACCAAAAAGTTTTTGTCTTATTAGCCCAGCTTTCTATCAAGTTGATTAAACAATTTTAATACTTACAACATTTCTTCAGTTCCGGCGAATACTGGAACATAGCTATACTATAGTCGGGGTTCCATATCTTGAGCAGTCTCACCGGAAATGCAGCATCAAACAATCTAATAGACTGATCAAACAAATCACGAGAAAACTGATCGACATTAGCCCTCTCCGAATAATTAACCTGAATAGGATATTCATCTTAAAACCTACCAAATAAGTCAGCAGTCCGGCTAGAAACACTCTACGCCTAATAAAACAACACTGATCACCACAGGAGGGTCAATCATGTGTGTGGTAAACAATAATTATTGTGCACTGTGATCAGACACTGCGGGGTCAAACACGGTTGCAGCACAATCTAAAATATTGGTGATGACATAGTCTATCGACGAACGAACCAGGATTCCCCGATATCTACTCTCCCTCGTTGGTGTGTCGACTAATGATTTTAAGTGATTACAGTTCAACAGACCGTTTTGTCTCTTAGATTCGGTAGATGGAGAATCCATGCTGCAAATGTTGAGATCGCCCGTGATAACAACCTGTTTACATTTCCTACAGACCTTACCTAGGACTCTCTCCGAAACAGAAAAATGTTCGGGACGCAGCAAGTGCGTTATTGTAGTGAATTTTCATAAGAATAATATATCATAGTGATTTACCCTTATATTAAAAGTTAGAAAACGCTACTTTATTTAATTAGGAACGGTAAAAAATAAGGTAAAGAAGGGCAAGCAAAAACAGGACCTCTAACATAAATATTCATACAGTAATTTGGATACAAAACTAAAAATTTGTTGTTAAGAACAACTGGGCCTTAATATCTGATAAATGAACTCAACCAAGCCATTAACAAAATAAGGGTAACTACCAAATTACCAAATATGGTCAAAATCGGTAAAGTATTTTTTGAGTTATTGGTTGGATACCTATATATACATATATATATATATATATATATATATATATATATATATATATATATATATATATATATATATATATATATATATATATATATATATATATATATATATATATATATAAGCTGACTATGGAAAAGGGTTCAAGGAGCCCTAATTAGTGCCCATTTGAAGAAATTTTCCGAAATTCTCACCATCGATACATCTCTATTAGTGAATTTTCTTAATGAATTTTCACTAAAAAAAATGTTCGGGACGCAGCAAGTGCCTTATTGTAGTGAATTTCCATAATAATAATAATAATAATATATCATAGTGATTTAGCCTTAAATTAAAAATTAGAAAACGTTACATCATTTAATTTGGAACGGTAAAAAATAAGGTTAAGAAGGGCAAGCAAAAACATTACCTCTAACGTAAATATTTATACAGTAATTTGTACACAAAACTCAAACAAAACACTTGAGAAACAGGAAATATACTCAACAAAAAATACACCAGAAAGCGGAACATAAAAATATTCCTGTGTTTCATGCATTAAGGGTGATTGTATGCACGAAGAAGGGGAAAAATAACCCCCAGGACGAATAGGGTTTCTGCCCCGTCACCCCAAAACACGGGGGGTTCTCCTTTCCCTTGTCCATGCATAAAACTACCTTCAAAGCATAAAGCGCAAAAAAAATTTCTTGGGAGCAACCCCCAAGAAAATTACTGCACCTGAGCGAATATGGGTGTTGGCAGACAATGTATTTTTTCAAAGTCCGACTAAATGTTTTTTTAGCATTTTCTGCTCAGATTTCCTCCCCGCCCAGCAACCCTATTCATTCTTGGTCCCTTCAGTTTCTTAGGGCTTGTTTGCACCAAATTTGCTTTGTGGCTTGTGCATCCAAGGGGGGTTCTCAGCATGTTTATGAAAAAAATGTAAAAACCTTCCTTACAGTAAACAGCAAATTTACTGAAATTACATTCCACATTTTCTCCTATAATGTCTTTTTCAGATAATATCGAATACAGCACTAAAGTAAATAAATTCAATTGCTGTTTCACTCATTTTTTTATTTTTATATTACATATATAAGCGCAAGATAAGTAAGTTTACAAAAGGGGGCCCTTAATTAACAGTGGGGCTTCACAAACTTAAAAGTAAGGATCGTGTCTGTGTGTACATAAAAATTAGTAAAAATAAATCAATAAAATCGAACAAAACACAACAGTTTTACGTTATTATTTTAAATAAACCAATAGCCATACGTATCGCGGCTATTTCGCAATTGGCGAATTTTTTGTCTCTATGTTTTGTCCAAGACTACACTGAAATCCGGTCGACGTGGAAAGCAAGCACCTTTTAAATTAACCTCGATAGGCTTGGACGCCAAACAAACGTAGGTATGTCTAATTTTAAGCGGGACTGTACCTGTTTGAAACGTACAATATGAGAAATACAGAAATACGCTTCAAAGTGCTATTTACGAAACTTACTAAAAAGCTAACCTGCGAAATCATCGATAATAAAAATAATGGATCTAGTAACTTATCTATCAGTATCGTTTTCATTTTGTGAGCAGGTTTTGATACTTGCAAAAAACACTGTCTCGTGCTAAATAGGCCAGCTCTGACAATCTACGAAATTGATAGTTGATTGTACACATGTCTTCATATACAACAATTTGTGTTAACTAGAGCTATTGTGACAACATACTATCTGGTTCCGCCCCGAGATGGCGTCCCTGTCTACGTTCTGACATGTTGCAGTGATACTTGTAACTTCCATTGTTTTGATTTTTATAGACGATTTATTTAAATAGCATAGCAGTACAGATAACATCATCTGTCTGCGTGCAATATTGTAGATATTACATTACAGAATTTGAAGTGATGTCGAGGATTCTTTTAATTTAAATTTCGAATAATCTTATTTTTCTTTGATAAGAAGACTTGAACATTTGGACAGAACCATGTCTGTCTATGCTCTTTAAAGTTGTAAATTTTTGTTTTAATCATTTGAAGAATTTGAGAGATATGGCGTTTTAAAAAATATTTTTAAATATTTTGTTAAGACCAATTGGGCGTTAAGATCTGATGAATAACCTCATCCAAGCTATTAAAATAATAAGGGTTATTACCAAATATGGTCCAAATCAGTAAAGTCTTTTTTGAGTTATCGGTTGGATACACGCACACACACATAATTATTTTTTGCAGCTTTTCTGAATCACATTCTCAACAAAAATGATCGGTCCACCATGTACATGTTTTTCTCGAACGAAACAAGCCACAGGAACATACCCCTCAATTGTCAACCCAGCTACTAAATTTACATCTGTAATCTAGTGTTCCGGGAAAGACAGGAAGTGAGGCGAACATTCACTTATAAGTTCCATATGATTGAGTTTCTTGCCTAAACACTGAACATTGCTATGGAGTAATCTAAACTGAAAATTTACATCCACGCCAAGCTTTCGATCTGTCGTCATTGAATTTATTGATTTGACTGAGACTATAAGTTGTGTCCCTTCGTTTTGTCTCCTGGAAATTTCTAGATAGAAAATATTTTCTAACTGCACCTCCTTCTGCCGAAACTGGGATCATAAACATCCTGGAAGCGATCCAGTGGGTAAGTTATCTTAAGTGACGACGTATCCTTGATTCTCTTTAGCAGCTCACATCTGAATATAGAATTTGCCATTTGCTTTAGGTAATCAAGTACTTCTTTTTTAGTAGTCATAGATGCATCCTAAAAAGAGCTATATAACCATTTTAGGCACTGTTTTCAAATCTATCTTAGCTGCTGTTTTGTCGTTGATCCCAAACAAGCTTTTTTCGTCATATTTCTGTTTATTTTTATTTTTCCAGTCATCAACTTCTCGACTGATAATTTTTATCTTGTCAGATTATGCCGTATCATTGACTGGACAGTTCATCGTGGTTTGTACAGCTGCAGATTTCTCCTGAGAACCGTGAACTCACCCCGAAGAGGTAATCGAATTTTACCTTTGCGCACTCATCAATAAGTGAAATTTAAATGTATACGTTCCTTGTTTACTATATATACTGATTTGTTGTTGCACTTCCTTATTATATTTATGGGTGCTATACTGGTTTGTATCCTGCGCCTGTCACCACAGACTGCTCCTGCTAGTAACTTACCAATATTGATAAAGTCCTTAAGAACAACGTCGGAAAAGTGTAGTATCGAAGAGGCTACAGTATAACTATGTATTCTTGCAATTGTATCAAATGGGTGCAAGATTCGGCATCAAAGTTGAGTCCAGAAATTTAAATTTCAAACATGTTTTTTGTCCTTGCTTTTGGATATTGATTTTATATATATTTTTTTCATTGCAGCTGTCTTGTGTGCCGTCGTAGATGAAAAATGATAAAAACCAATATATTTACAGGATAAATACGAAAGCTATCTCTCTAAACTAATGGATTGATTATAGTTGTAAGCGCTTTACTTTGTCATTTTCATTAATATTCATTTTTAGAGATTCTGGACAAAAGCTGTATATAAGGGTAATGTAAAATAGCCAACTATTAGCTCACCAAGTTGTTTGTATAATTTCTGTTAAATATGGTTTGTCATATTTATAGATATAAAAAATTCTAAATGTTACCCAGCTCTGGCTTTATCGGAGGAGTTTCTGCTTTAATTTTATGAAAACAGATCCTTGGTAACTCCTCACATGACTCACAGCGCATGGCACTGAATCCTAAAAATATAAGAGTCCTGTCGTATTCGGATCCAGACAGTAGAATAAATGATGTAGTGGAAGCCCCTTTGTGTTCATGGTATATCAGCCTTTGCAAGTATGGTATAAGCTGTGGTTTTATCATATGTTACGTTGGATTTCAGTATCCATTACACCAAAGAGCAGATAAGGAGTACGCGTGAGATCCTCCTGAAGATAATGAAAAATGTTTATGCAATTGGCTAAGTAGTGACTGTGCTAGTGGTATTTGCATATTTTACCCAGTAGGCTCTTTTTTTTAGCGTAACAGATAACTCTTGAGGGACGAGTGATTTTTGGTCTACAAGGTGAAGCCATTGCCCATAAACGCACAGTCCTAAAAATGTAAATTCTGTGTAGCTGGTAAAGCAGACGCAGCCGTACGAAAGCGAATTAGAGTTTATTTGTATCATATTGAGATCTGTCAGTGTTTTATTGATGTCTTTCAGTACGCCAGTACTGGAAGCTATCAATATTATTGGAGTATGTCTGCATCTCTCCAAGACCTCGTTGGATACCAGGCGGATCTTGGGATGTCACAGCACCCTTCTCAACTAACCAAATAGCTATTTTGTTGCAATCAATCGATATTGATACTTAAAATAAGCTGGAAGCTATAGAACGTTGCACTAAAACAATCCAAGCTCACTGAGTGCTGTATTCCAGATAAGACATTGAGACAGCTTCCGTACACACAGTGTGTCTTATACATTTACCTAAAATATGGTAACAAAAACTTGTGAAAAGATTATGACTCTATGCTCTACCTGCAGCAACCGAACAGTTAGCATTTGTATATCATCTTCATTTTGTTACCACTTATCTAGGCCCGGCAAATTGATAAAGTGTTATTTTTTAAATGAATATGTTACACACACGCTTCTGACTTAGTGGCTCGAGGATTTTATTATTGATTCAATGTAGCAATTGAAAAAAAAACTAAGTGGTCTGTAAAAAAACCGTAATTGATTAACAATATTAAGTTTAACTTAGTTACCTAAATATTTATACTCACGATTTCTATTGAAAGTTGATTGTCATCTGACTTACCTAAAACAAAAGAAAAATCATTAGATATCAAATACTTAAACCTAAAGATAACTAACTGGGACAAAAAATATAATTTAATTATATGAACGTAGACTTTGATACAACCACTAAGTAACCCTTTGCTGTAGTTACTATAGCTAACAATCGCATACTCTAAGAGTGTTGATTTATTTGTAAATTTTAAGTTATCAGAATCTGAGTTGCTTACTTATTTTATCGTCTATTAGTTAATATTCACAGCCCTGTTGTGAGATATATTTTTACATATATATATATATATATATATATATATATATATATATATATATATATATATATATATATATATATATATATATATACAGGATACTTCGTAACGCTACGTTTGGCACGCGAGTAAACTTGGGGGCAAGTGTCACCGATTTTCATGTTTTGAATCTACCTAAATCCAACAAAAATTTAAGAGAGATACAGGGTGTTAAAGTATGACATAGACCTTTAGTTTTTATTGATTCCTTTTCTGAAAATGTATTTGACTTATCAAGTTGAAAATCGGTACAGTTTTTTCTAGTAGTAAAAATATTTTGTTTCCAATTTTGCTGTAGCGGCAGAGAAGTTCTGCTTGTGGCACAGTTTCAAAAAATTGATTTTTTTCATTAACGGTTAAGTGTCAAGGACTGCCTGAGAAATGACAGAAATTCAATACTGGCCCAAAACACAGCTTAAAACTTGCTGTGTGAGAACACATTAACACTACGTGACAGATATTTAAAGATTTTTGAATAAACGCGCACTAGAACCCCTAGAACCCACATTGGGTCAGTTTTTATTTTTATATGTTTATTTACAGGGCAATTCACGAAACAAATTAGTTAAAAGTGTTTGTACTTATTGCTCAAATTTTTTTCTGAAAATTTGGTTCTAGATATTATGGCTGGAGAGCCACCCAAATGAAGTAATTTCAAAATGGCTGCTCTTCCGGCTATACGGAAAGTTTAAATCAACTCTGTTATTTTAAATGGAATAGCTCATATATAATTACCTTTTTTTAATCGTAAAATTCTAGTTTAAATTAATGTGAGACATCATAGCTAAAAAACAGTAGTTTTGAGTTATTCAAGTTTCTACAAAATATTCTACAGATAAGGTTAGTATAAATTAATATATCTTGACCATTTCGCAACAAACCATTACACAAACTAGTACATACAAACAGCTAATAGTGTTCTTTTGACAATTTAAACCAGAATTTGATTTCTTAGCAAAGGTGTTTGCAAATTATACACTGTTTTCAAAACTTAAAACTACATTCCGTATTTTTTTTATTAATAAAACAGCCTGTATGTTATGACCTCACTGTCTCTGGATTGAATTACCTCTCCAGTGGTGTACGTATTCCACGTATCTATCTTCTATGGTTTTAGCAATATTAAGAAAGCAGTTATTTTTGAGTGACTCGAATTTTTAGGAGATAAAGTCAATAAAAAAAATGCAAAATATTATCTCTGTGATTTATTAAGAAACCATTATAAACATTTATACAAACGAACAAATAGGTGTTCCTTTTAAGATATTAAAGCGGAATTGGCTAGTATAGTCTGGGTATGCTGATTCTTATTATTCCCAAAATTGATAACCACTTACAAATTATAAACAAACTAAAGAATTAAGGCTCATACCTAACCTTTAAATTACAGCACAATGTTTATAATCTATGTGACTTCCGTTCTGATTCGCCTGAATCAGAATGGAGCCTATCAAGTGATTCTTAAAAGGACTCCATTCGCTGTAGAGTACCTAAAGTGCATTTCGTCCAGCTCTAAAAAAGCAGTTTTCACTCTTTCCAAGAGTTCTTCTCTGGTATGGATTGCAGTAACATAATCTTGATTTTTAATATAACCCCACAAGTAAAGATCAAGTGGTGTTGGATCCAGGGATCGTGGGGGACACTCCCATGGACCAATGGCTCCATTCCAACGATCCTCGCACAGGCGCCATAATTCGTAATAAACATCCCAAGAAGAGTGTGCTGCGGCACCATTGATACCAGCAATTACGGTAGACATTTAAAGGTAACTATTTCAAAAAGCCGATAACCGCTTACAAGTGCAATTTGGAAAACCCAGTTCATCACAATACAGTATTTAGACTTGACTATCGTTTCGGGAACGGAGTTAGCGTCATCGGAGACATGAATAAAGAGTTTATTCAGCCATCTGATGAGGCTAACTTTGTTATCGAAACGATCGTCAGGTCTAAACACTGAAATGTGATAAATGGGGTTCTCAAAATTGTACTTTTTACTCATCACAGGTTCTGAACTTCACGCATTCTTCGGTTACAACTTCTCTTAGACACTAAGTGAGTGGTGAGCGTGTCGCCAACTAGTTGTGGAACCAAGTAGTATGTTGTCACGCCAGCTCCAAATAACACAAAGTGTTAAAAAAATAAAGACTGTATACAACCAATTAACAATTAAATAAATTGTCAGCCCTCGCCAATTTCTACCCTAATATAGGGACAACGTATGTAAGGCTAGATGCATTCTCACAATTAATTGTTGTGAGAATGCATCTAGCCTTACATAGCTTCTCTTACAACCGGAATGTATCTCTCGGACGTTAAATTTTTATCATACTCGCATAACGTACTAGACTATCAGACGGATGAATAAAGAGTTTATTCATCCATCCGATGACGCTAACTTTGTTAGAAAAACGATCGTCATGTCTAAAAACTGTATTGTGATGAAATGGGTTCTCCAAATTGCACTTGTAAGTGCTCATCACAGGTTCTGAACTATACTCATTCTTCGGTTACAACTTCTCTTAGAACCGGAATGTATCCATCGGACGTTAAGTTTTTATCATACACCGCCATAACGTATTCGACTACTCACAATAGCAAACACGTTAAAATTAAGCTGTTTTGAATTGGCTTCTCGTTTCCAGTCTCGGCTTTCTGCAACGCAGTGGTGGCTATTTCTTCTATTAGTGATGCTTTCTCGAAAAAATTTAGACTCATCGGTCCAGATAATCTTTTATGTGAACCCTTTTAGTTCAGGACAAAAAATCTTTCACAGAAATCAGTTCGTCTGAAATTGACCGCTTCTCAAAGTGCTTAAACTGTAGTGAATGATCAGTTATGCGTTTTTGGTTCTTCAAAATTTTTGTACTGATGAGAAATATAACCCTAGGCCTTGTGAAGCATATCTTATAAAACTATGAGAAATATCAATATAATATGTCAATACACTTACTTCATTTGCTTTTGTATTTGTAATTGGTTAATTGTAGATTTTTACAGTGATTGTCTTTTCATGGCATATAAAATTTGATTCTTATCACATTCGCCGTGCAAATACAAGTTCAAAATATTAGTATTTGAATAGTTTTCCTAACACTCAATGATGCTTAAAATTAAAATGAAAGAGTATTAAGTATATACTTATCTTGCAACAATGTATAACCGCAAATAATAATAAAAGTCTGGACGCAGCAAGTACGCTATGATAGAGAATTTTCGTAAAAATGTTTTTAATGGCAAATATGTCTTGTTTTTAGAAGAAGACATTTGGTTAGCTGTATAGCCTATCTAGTAGTAACAATGTACTACATTTCATTAAAATACTTTGTTGTTTCCAAAAGTACAAATATTTTTCGAGAACAAACCTTAAAAGATCCAGAAAAAACTGGTCGGATTTTCCTGGCCAACAAACCTCTTCAAGCTATTTACACCCTTGCAAAGATATAATTATTCACAAGCAGTTATATGCTCAAAATTAAAAAGTATATATGAAAATTTACAATTCCTTTTACAAAACTTCACCATTTCTTTATTACAGATGTTGCCTTCAGTAATATTACACTCAATTATAGTTTTCACAAAAATTTGACCACTTTGTTTTTACAATAACTTACTTAGCATTTATTATTTATTACCAATATTTTACAAAAATCTTACAAAAAAATGATTTTAATGGAAACACTGAAAAACCTAATGCGAAACCTTTTTAAAATCAGCCTCTCTTTGAGAGCACCTGTATAAGGCAGCTCGATCTTTTCGACGAGTAGTACAATCAAAAATCTCTCATTTCCATGGGGTTCCGCTATCTATTGGTAAAAACGGCGTACAATTTATGATATGTGTTTGTAATATGCGCCAAAAACGTGAAAAGATGCAAAATAATTGAAATAACTGAAAAACCATGAACGATATATGTTTTGTTTCCTTACAATCATGCATTAGTATTTGATGGAAAGTGCAATAAAATAAGGGGGTGTTCTATTACAAAAAAAAACCAGAAAGTGTGTATCGCCAACGACTTATGGGTCACCCTGTGATTGTCCAAATAGGTTTATAAGATGCAGGTCGAGACACCCTATAATTAACGTATATAATTTTTCCTCATATCTTGTATAATAACGGATATATTGAGCTTTACCATAGAAACGAGCCATCCTGTATGTATGTTAACAGACAAAAACTGAAACTAACCCTGTATATGGGTTTTAGGGGTTCTAATTCGCGCTCATTTGAAAAAATCTTTTTAAAATTTATAAGTCACGGTCTTCTCAATAACGATTTTTTTTACGAAAATTTGCTAAAATTGTAGACTATTAAACCATAAAGTCTATAGCTGAAACTACTGTCAAAGCATCAGAAAGAGGGTCAATTTGGAATTGATTTCCCGAAAACATTTTGGTAAAATGAAGAACAATGGTGGTTGGCGCCGAAATCTAAGGCTTTTTAAAACACACTTATTATGCCACTTCTACTACATAATCCGTATGTGTTTCAGATTATGTATCTGAAAATTGCAAATTTTGAGGTTTCAAATCGCGACATTGACGTTTTAAGAAGAAAAATTATAATATTTTCTAAACATTTTTTTTGCTACTTCTTGACCTTTTTGCGCCAAAAAAACTTAACCTTTGTATGTAATATTCAATTGGTTTTGTTAACCACACAAAATATTGTGTTCTTGTGCCTTCCTCTGACCACCAGTGGCACCCAACATTTTTTCAATGCCTTTAACTTACAGATCTTAATTTCTGCACGTAACGTAGGTTTGATAGTAGCAATATGCGTACCAAACTTTGTTGACATAGCTTTGTTATTTTCGGAGATACAAACGAACATATCCAAGGAACTTACAAAAGGAAGGTACCTATCAAATTTCATCAAATTCGGCTCATTATATTTTGACTTATGGGTACGATATATATATATATATATATATATATATATATATATATATATATATATATATATATATATATATATATATATATATATATATATATATATATATAAAACACGGATCTCCTCATTAGCGATTTTTTTCGTTTTCCAAAAAATTTGCTAAAAACAGCTGGTTTGTTAGTGTCGGTAGCCGTCATTTCCAAACGCTACCATGCAAAACACTAAAAATGTTTACATGGATTTAATTTCATCTAAAATACCATCAAAACTAAAAGTAGTGGGTATTGGAAACTCGTGGATCACTGGAAAGGTAATATAATCCAGAAGACGATATGGTCCTAACATATAGGGTGTTTTATTTAAAATTTTCTACTTAATGTGGTTTCCAGTTTTGAAAAACAATGTATAATTTGCAAACACTCTGTGCTAACAAAAACGTATTCTGATTTAATATTTGAAAAAACACAATTTTTTGTTTGTAAACATATACTAATTTGCGTAATAGTTAGTGGCTAAATGGGCGAAATACAGATTTTTCTTTTAACTGACCTCACCTGTCAAATTTTCTGAATAAATTTGATTAACTCAAAAGCTACTGTCTTTTACCTATGATGTTTTAGACAAATTTAAACTAAGACTTACGTGTTATTTAAAAGTGTAATACTACACAGAGCGTTCTATCTAAAATAACAAAGTTAATGACAATTTTCGGTATAAGAGCAGTCATTTTGAAACAATTTCATCTGGATATGTGTTTAGCTATAATGACTAGATTTCAGAAAAGAAAAGTTATATTAACGTTTACTATTTGTCTCTATATAAATATAAATATATAATAAAAAACTCTAGACAGAACAAATGCCTTATGGACGTGAATTTTGTGAATATGTATCTTTAATGTAAGCAGGCATCAATTTGGTTACCGGTATAACCTATATAGTAGAAACATTGTACCATATTTTATCAAAATAACTTATTGATTGAAAATGTATAAAATGTTCCGAAAATAAACCTAAAATGTTTCCGAGAAAACTAATTTCCCAGCTGACGGACCTTAGGTTCATTGGAAATTAAGTTAATTGAAATTTGAAGCATTAATGAAAGTTCGCTACCAAAACGCATTTACTGCGTCTCGATTTTTCTTACAAACATGCATCATTTTTCGATAAAAAAAAATGCAAAAATGGAATAATATAAGCGAAGTTCGGAAAAAAATTGTAGGTATCACCAATGATTATGTGCCACATGCCGTAGAAATGTGCCGACCTGCATATCTGTAAACAGATAAAACTCTGGACGCAGCAAGTGCGTTATGGTAGTGAATTTTCATAAAAATGTTTCTAATAGCAAATATGTTTTTTTAAGAAAGCAGGCACCAAATTTGGTTACCAGTATAATTTATATATTAGAAACAATGTACCATATTTCATCAAAATAACTTTATTGTATGAAAATGTACAAAAATTTCCGAAAGTAAACTTAAATTTTTCCCGAAAAAACTGGTTTTCTGGTCAACCTTATAGGTTAATAGCAAATTGATTCACAATTTGAAGCATTTAATGAAAATTCGCTACCATAACGCACTTGCTGCGTCCCAAATTTCTTTTCTTACAAAGATGTATTATATTTCGATGGAAAATACAAAAATGCAATAACATAGGGCGTGTTCGATTAAAAAAATTCACTAAAAAAAAGAAAATTTGAATCACCAACGACTTATGGGCCAGCCTGTAATTGTGGAAATATTTTTTAAGATGTAGCTTAAGACACTCTACAATTAATGTATACAACTTTTTTTCGTAACTTGAATAATAACGGAAATATTGCGCTTTAATGATTTTTTAAGATAATTCGACAAAAATGATATACCATTAAACGATAAACTCTATAGCCAACACTACTGCTAAAGCATCAGAGAAAGGGTCTATTTAAAATGAATTTTCTGGGAATATTTTAGTAAAATCAAGGACAATGACGATTGAAACTAAAAGCTCAGGCTTTGTAAAACATTATTCTTGAGACATTTTCCTTCCACAGATCATATTAATTTCAGGTTCATTGCCTAAATATTAACAATTTTGACGTTTAAAATCGCGACTTTGACGTTTTGAGGAAAACCCAAATTTATTTTTCTTTAAATGCCTGTAACTTTTTTGTCCTTTAACCGACAGCGCTAAATTTTGGTAGGTAGCTTACACATAACGATATAAACCCGTGTACCAAATTTCGTTGCCCTTACTTTGTTAATTCCGGAGATATAAATTTTTTTCGATTTTTTTCGAAAAAAACACAAAATTTTCCGGGAAAACCTCGGCGGATTTTCCTGGATAACGAACTTATCCAAGCCACTCGCGAAAGTAAGGTACTCACCAAATTCTATCAAAATCGGTCCATTATTTTTTTAGTTATAGGTGTGACACATAAATATATAAACATATATATATATATATATATATATAATATATATATATATATATATATATATATATATATATATATATATATATATATATATATAAACATATAAAGTCTGAAACCGACCTCGGATTTGGGTTCCAAGGGTCCTAAATAGCGCTCATTTGAAGAAATTTTTTCAAAATTCAAAAGTCGAGATCTCCTCATTAGTGAATTTTTTTTAAGAAAATTCACTAAAAACTAAACCCAAATGTAGATTATAGGGGGCCTAGTTGGCACTCATTTAAAGAAACCTTTTTAAAATTCAAAAGTCGCGATATCCTCCTTAACATTTTTTTTAAATTAGCTAAAAATTATAGATCTAACTAAAACTACTGCCAAAGCATCAGAGATAGTGCTTTTTTGAGATGAATTTTCTGAAAATATTTTAGTAAAATGAAAGACATTCTTCTTGCGACATTTTCTTTACATAACCCATAGATGTCCATAACTTTTTTCTTTTAGCTTGCAGACCTAAATTTGTGGTACGCAGTTTACTTTTATGAATCAAACACGAGTACCAAATTCGGTTGCCCTAACTTTGTTATTTCCAAAGATATAAACATTTTCCGAAAGAAAACGCAAAAGCTAGGAGCTAACGCACATAAGTCGTTCGTGATTCAAATTTTCTTTTTTTTTTTAATCGAACACGCCCTATTTTATTGCATTTTTGCATTTTCCATCGAAATATAATACATCTTTGTAAGAAAAGAAATTCGGGACGCAGCAAGTGCGTCATTGTAGTGAATTTTTATTAAATGCTTCAAACTTGGATAACTCAATTGTCTATAAACTTGAACAGTTGAATTTTGGGATGTAGTGAGACCTTTCCCAAGGCAACATATCCATAAAATGTCATTAAAATAGCCTTGTAATTTTTTGGGATTTTTTTTCCAAAAAAACTCAAAAGTTGAACTCAATTTTGTATGAACTTAGAAAGTTGAATGTTGGTACCTTTAACAAGGCTACATATCCACCAAATTTCATTAAAATAGATTTGAAATTTTATGAGAAAAAAATGTTTTTTGAAAGAAAACTGAAAATTTTCCCGGTAAACCTTGTCCGATTTTCCTGGCTAACAAACTTATCCAAGCCATTAATAAAATAAAGGCACCTGCCGAGTTTGATCGATATCAGTTAATTATTTTTTGAGTTATCAGTTGGACACACACACACACACACACACACACACACACACACACACACTCACACACACACACACACACACACACATATATATATATATATATATATATATATATATATATATATATATATATATATATATATATATATATATATATATATATATATATATATATATATATAAACATGTAAAAATTGAAACTGACCCGGGATATGGGTTCTAGGGGTCCTAGTTCGCGCTCATTTGAAAAAAAATTTCCAAGCCTCACCATCGATACCGCTCTATTAGTGAATTTTGTTTAATAAAAATTCACTAAAGTTCGGAAAGCAGCAAGTGCATTATGGAAGTGAATTTTTATTAAATGCTTCAAACTTGGATAACTCAATTATCTATAAACTTGAACAGTTGAATTTTGCGATGTGATAAGGCCTTCCACAAGGCTACATATCCACCAAATTTCATTAAAATAGCTTTGTAATTTTAGGAGAAAAATTTGTTTTCTGAAAGAAACTGATAATTTTCCCGGAAAACCTCGTCCGATTTTCCTGGCTAACGAATTTATCCAATCCATCAATAAAAGAAAGGCACTTGCCGAGTTTTATCGAAATCGGTTAATTATTTTTTGAGTTATCGGTTGGATACATATATATATATATATATATATATATATATATATATATATATATATATATATATATATATATATATATATATATATATATATATATATATATATATATATATATATATATATATATATATATATATATATATATATATATATATATATATATATATATATATATATATATATATATAAACATATAAAAAAATGAAACTGACCCCGGATATGGGTTCTAGGGGTCCTAGTTCGCGATCATTTGAAAAAAAAAAAATTCAAAGCCTCACCATCGATACCTCTCTATAAGTGAATTTTTTTTAATAAAAATTCACTACAGTTCTGGACGCAGCAAGTGCGTTATGGTAGAAAATTTTTATTAAATGCTTTAAACTTGGGTAACTCAATTTTCTATAAACTTAAACAGTTGAATTTTGGGACGTAGTAAGGTCTTTCCCAAGGCAACATATCCACCAAATGTCATTACAATAGCTTGGTAATTTTTTGAGAAAAAACTTTTTAAAAAAAAATTTAAAATACTCAATTTTCTATAAACTTAGAAAGTTGAATTTTGGTACGTAGTAAGGTCTTTCACAAGGCTACATATCTACCAAATATCATTAAAAATTTCGGACACAAGTTTTTTTTGAAAGAAAAGTTTAAATTTTCCCGGAAAACCTTGTCCGATTTTCCTGGCTAACGAAGTTATCCAAGCCATTAATAAAAGAAAGACACAAATTTTTTTTCAAATCCTCACCATCGATACCTCTCTATTAGTGAATTTTTTTAAATAAAAATTCACTAAAAGCTAACTAAGTACAAGTGATGTTAATCCGCGATCTTCGCACTAGTGAATTTCTTTTAAGAAAATTAACTAAAAGAAAACTTGTATCACCAACAACTTCTGGACCGGCCTGTGATTGTCTAAATAATTTTATAAGATACAACTCAAGACACCCCAAAATTTACGTATACAATTTTGTCTAGCATCATGTATAATCTAACGGCAATATTGAGCTTTACCCTATAAATGCGTCACCCCGTATATATGTAAACATATAAAAACTGAAACTAACACCACATATGGCTTCTAGTTACGCTTATTTAAAGAAATCTTTTCAAAACCAAAAGTCGCGGTCTCCTTAATAGCGAATTTCTTCTAAAATTGGCTAAATTAAAGAGTATTAGACCATAAACCCTATAACTTAAACTCCTGCCAAAGCATGGGAAAAAGGTTATATTTGAAATGAATTTCCTGGAAACATTTTAGTAAAATCAAGGACAATGACGGTTGAAGCTGAAACTTAAGGGTTTGCACAATACACTTCTTACTGCATTTTCTCTACATAATCCATATTTGTTTCGGGTACTTTGCCTAAAAGTTGCCAATTTTCACATTTTAAATCGCGACATTGACGTTTTGAGAGGAAAAACTATAAAATTTTCAAAGTTTTTCAAAATTTTGCATCAAAAAAAACTTAATCTATGTCTATGGTATGCAATAGATTTTGTTAGCCACACAAATTATTTAGTTTTTGTGCGTTTTTCTGGTCATCAGTGGCACCCAAAATTTTGTATTTAAATGCTTAAAGCTTTTCATTTTAATTCACAGATCTAAATTTTGGTACATAGTTGACTTTTATGGTGTAAGCCTGGGTACCAAAGTTGGTTGCCCTAACTTTGTCAGTTCCGGACATATAAAAATTTTCCCCAAGGAAACACAAATATTTCCGGAAAAAAATGGACCGATTTTCCTTTATAACGAGCTTGTCCAAGCCATGCAAAAACGAAGGTACTCACCAAATTTGATCGAAGTCAGACCATTATTTTTTGATTTATCGGTGTGACACCTATATATGTGTGTATATATATATATATACCTGTAAAAATGTTAACTGACCCCGGATATGAGTTCTAGGGGTCCTAGTTTGCGCTCATTTAAATAATTTTTTCCAAATTCAAAAGTCGCGAACTCCTTATTAAGCTCCTTATTAGTGATTTTTTTAAAGAAAATTCACTAAAAAGTATTTGACATCAAATATGGGTTCTATAGAGTGCAGCTTGTGCTTATTTGAAATTTTTATAGCTAAAATTTTGCTAGAAGTCAACACCCTGAGCGCACTAACGTCATTGAACGTGCTAGTAAAATTGTAGATTTGCTTAGTCGTAATCAGCAAACCGTTTTCCCCTTAAATATTGATTTTTCAAAACACACCTTATTTGCTATATTAGTGTTATAAAGGGAAAAAAATGATATGGTACAAATTTCAAAATGGCATTAAAAGTTCAAACATGTTTCAAATTGTAATTAGGTTAGGCCTTTTAAATTTTTTTACAAAAATATAACGTTTTAAAAACAAGCAAATTGGGTAAGGTCAGCTTTTAAATACGTGCATGCCAGTTCGGGTTCGCGTTCGAAGCAAAGCAAATAAATGTTCTCTGTTTAAGAACCAAATAAAAATATCGTACCGTCCTATACCGTTTCTTTATTCAATCGCTAATGACCTGGGTAGTTGAAGCTATGTATGAACGAAACGTAGAAAAACGTGAATTTATCACTTTTAAACTGTGACGAAGGAGATAAGAACTAATGTATGTTTATTAGGGCTGAGAATTTCTTGCTCGGTCTGCTGGTTTTCTTTGGCCTATGGTATTTACTAACAGGAAACTAATCAGTTTTACGCAAACTCTTCAAATATAAGCAACTAATTTGCTCAAACATTGTTTATACACAAAACCCACCTACAATACTGACTCACGGGATATTTTGCAGCAGGAGATCGAAAGTGATCCATCGCTGACACGCTAGGTTGATTCAAATATCCTGAACATAAATTTTAAGAAAACAAAGTTTGATCTGTTCTCTTGCAGTGTATCCACGTTGCTTGCATTCTATAAGTTGATCATTGGAAAACCAGAATCAAGCATCGAAATTGAGTCAGCTGGTAGTATAAAATATTTAGAAATAAAGATAAATTCACATTTAAGATTGGATAATCAAATAAAGGAATCTCTCGAAACTTCGCAGTTTACTGTTTATGTTAAGGTAATTAAAGGAAATTTTTATTTTAATGTAATAAAAAATCTGTGCTATATCCTTATTGAGTCTCTTATACAGTATGGAAATGTGAGGTGATGTGGAGCTCCGTATTTGCAGACGAACCTGGAAATTACCCAAAAGGGATTACCTAAGATAACGAATGATAAATCATTAAATTATTTAACGGATCTGTTGTACAGTGAACATAAAATAATGGATTTGCGTTAACCCCACGCAAAAGATTTCGTATTGTGGCTGTATAAAAATGAACAATTTATGACAGATATTTAACATAAGTACTGGACGAGATATAGGGGAAAGGTGACATTAAAAGTTGCAAAGGCCATTTGCATATGGCCATTTGTCTCATGATATCAGGTCATCAGGCAACCAGTTTTTAGCATATTTAAATCCAAATTAAAAAGATGGCTAATTAAATACACAAGGCTGAAATTGCAGGAATGAATCAATTTAAAGGTGTAGTGGCAAAGAACATTGGATGAAAACGTTTACAGATAGATGGAAGTATAACGTTTTCCAAAGCTAGAATAGTGATGTGTATATTTTAGTACGACTTTTTTTGTTTTTCTGAGATCGTGAAGAAAGATGGTGATCTTGGATGGGTGTGTATGTATGACAGGTGAAGAGAGTGAGAGAGATAGAAGGATAAGGAAAGAAAAATGAAAATCCGAGAAGGGAATAAAAAAAAGGAAAAGCAGAAAAACGTTTAAAAAATTGATGTGTGGGTGTTTTTGATTTTGGTGTGCGTATGTTGTTTCTCAAATAATGTTTTTGATTTGTATGTGATATATTGCGTTTTTCTGTGTTATTTTTCACTACTGAAAAGCATGTTAATTATCAGTTACTAAAGATGTTGGTGACAAATGTGTTAAGATCTCACGTATAGATGATGGTGCCTATGTGAGAATAATTTTCTGTTTATCATGGGTTATATTGTTTAATTACATAGATTATTATACTTTGTTAAGTAATCGATAACTACAATTTATTGTTATTATTAAAGGTTAGTCTACTAACATTACCTATAATTTGCGACAAATGGGTACATAGGTACGTAAGATATTACAAGACATACTTTGTTACTGTAGAAACTATTGGATAATTCACATAACCAGGGATATGTTGGTGAAATGGCAGGTTAATTAAGTGGATGGGTGGGCATAACAATAACCTCATGCTGGTTAATCAAAATGCCTGTGCTAATGTGCACAAAGCCAACCGAGATGAATCTAATAGCACATTACCATGTTTCCTGTTTTGGTATTTATACGTGAACATCTCGAGTATCGGAAATTGCGTACAGTGCTGATGTATAAAGCTGTGCCGATACTAGATTATTGTTAAGTAAATATTTTAGGATATCAGTATCAATAACCAATTTACCTGGTGTTATTACACGACATACTCGTATGTAATTTAATACCACAATATATCTCAGCGCGTTGCAACTTTAGCTTTAGTTTGGCAGCCTCATTTTCTGTAGTTCTATTTGTCTCAGGTCGAGTAATCTCAGACGCAACAGACGCACTGCTAGTTGCCATCTGTAAATTTTCGTACTCCACATCTAAATATCTTTCAATAACGGTTATATTTTGATGAACAACCTCATTAACTAAAACTGTATATTTATTTCTGCCTGTAAGGGTATGTTTTTGTATAAAAGGAAAATTTGTCTTTGGAGCAAATCTACCTATCGTGGATCAGCTAATGCACTTTTACAAAAATATGGGTCAGATAAACAGCAACTCACTGTTTCGAAACATACATTTATACCAAAACGGCCATTTCTAAGAACATTCCTTGCACTATATAGACTTTTGTTATAACTGATGAAGACACTTTTTTTGGCACATTATACTGGGTGATTGATTGTGACCGGCCAGTAAAAATATTGATTCTGCAAAAAATTATTAAATTCTGCAAAGTTGCACACGACCATAAACTAACAAAATCTAGTAAACAAAAATATATGATATTTACTTTTGGAAAACTTGAAATTGACATCAGCTCATGTATTTTAAAGAGAATTATAATTTTTTTTCCGCACCTTTGAATTCTACAGGTTTGTCTAGATGAATTTTAGTGGTTCTAAATATCACCTGAAAAGTAATCAGTAGTAAAAGGAATCCTGGCAGAATTCTTGCAATTTGCGTGGGGATAAATTTGTGTATTAACTACTCATTACAAGCCTGAAACATACATAGATTTTCTAAGTTATAAATTTACAACTGTTCATTACGGAATGCTACTTTCATCCATCACACAGTGGGAAGAAGAGCAATTTTCTTGGTGTTTAAAACCTTCTCCTCGGCTATTTTTTAATGATGCCTAGTCCTGGGGGTTTTCATGGCCTTTTTGCATGCATACCACCACCCTCAATAACTCATAAATCACAAAAACAATTTCTTTGGAACCACGCCAAGAAAGTTACGGGACCTGGGCCGAGTAGGGGTTCTATGTGAGCGGTAAATAAAGTTTTAATGAGGTTTAGCTAAAAACTTGATAAATGCAGCTTATATAAATTCAAGTAAGCAGATTTCTTCACATTTTTCGTTTTTAGTTTCTTGTTCCCCGACCAACGCTTCGGTACTCCTGGCACCGTAACTTGTATGTTACGGCTTGGGTTGGTTGCAAGAAAATTTTCTTGGGTTTTATGCACCCAATGGAGCTCTAAGGATTTTTCTGAAAAAAACTCTAAAAACACTCTGTGAGCCTATCTGCAAATATACTAATATCTATTATAATAAAACAAAATTGGTGGTCTACTGTACCTTCCCTTAGTCAAAAGTTAGTTTTTTTAAACTGTGTATGCAGATAACACATCTAAATAATGAGTAACCACCTACTGCAATAATTTTTCTCAATAAAAAGTATTTTAGACTTTTCTTAGTCTTTAACAAAGGACCCCTCACGATAACTGATTATTATATATTTGATGAAGACAAGTTGGTATGGGGTTGGAGAGTGAACAAGGCAGCTGATTATTCGGTTGTTATACCTTCTTAGAGACCTTGGAAAAGAGCGGGGGGGGGGGGGGGGGTGAAATGGTACATTATATCTGTATTATAAACACAGCGAAAGTTGCTCTTGTGCTCTTGCTCTCACTGCAGGATGTAATTTTTTAATATAAAATTGGTATATTTCGGGATTTTTTATAAATGTGCACAATAATAATTAAGATACTTTATTCCATTTGGCTGTTCCTCACTGTATATATTTAGTATGGAACGATTTTAGCAAGTTAGGGTATGTTGGATTTTACATTGGCATGATGCGTATAGCATACTGTTAGTTTTAGTCTTTAACTTAGATTTCAAATTATACCTGCAAGCGTGTAAAAATTATGTATAAAATATGTTTTAAAATCTAAAATACTAATGTTTATAACCATTTAAAAGTTTTAACAGAATTTACTCTAAAATACCCGTTTTGCATTTGGAAAAAGGGTAGGTAAACTTTTATAAATCGTATCATAAACAACTAGTTCCTAGGTTATGTCAGCTAATAACCTAATGTAACCCAGTAATTGTCTCTCTATAAAATAAAAGTACGCAAAAAAACGAAGAGCTTAAAAAAATCAATCATAAAACTCAATAAGGTGAAGTGACCCATAAATCGTTCACAATCGTTTATAGATGAGATTTTATTTTAAACTCAGATTTATATTCGTTTTATAGAAAGATTAATACTAGTCACCAGGACGGTTATACGTTTCTTTTGATTTTCCGATATGAAATTCTCCTTGGTCTCAAAGCAACATTGGAGAAGGTATGGGATAGTATGTCATGAGAGCGACTGAAGTCCGTTATGTGCAACAAAAAAGATATATAAAGCGCGACTTATCCGTTTTGATCTAGAAATAATCACAAGGATATCTGATACTGCTTTTATGCCGTGATATAATCATCTTTATTGAATAAGTTCTATGTTTGTCCAATCAATAAATATCTAGCTTTTATGTGTCAGTTAATTAACTTTTTCTAAATAGTGCACTTACGAGTTTGTGAAGTAGAAATACCTATACTTATTTGACCTCTGTAACGATAATTTGTTCGTCACATTTGAAAAGCTATATAAATTCCCTGGACTCAAAATAACAGCATCTAGAAATAAAGGCTCTTTGTATGTGTGAGCATGTATCTTTGTTATATAATTATTTTATAAAACGTGTTTTGTAGATAACAAACTCGCGTATAGTATTTCCTATGACTTTCTGATAAACTTACTTATTTTAAAATGCCGAATACATTTTGCTTGTCGCTACTGATTAACTAAACATCAAGATAAAAAAATATTTGTAAGTTGGCAAAAATTACAAATTCGTGGAGTCCAGATATTTTTGACTAAATATAAATATTTCATAACACCAGCGACTGTATTTACATATAACAATTTTATGTAAGGTTAATTGCGTTTTATGTATCACTATAAGCACAAGCGGATTCGCTTCTGTTAAGGCGCGTCAGTGTGCGATACTAATAATATTTGAAACACATCGAAAATAACGTGGCTAAAGGCACCTGCCCTGATAAAACATTGTAAAGTGTATTTTAGAGTTGCTATAACGTACAAGCCTACCAACTATATTGTCTTTGCAGTTCTAATAATCACATGTTATGATAGAATTTGTGAAGAAATAATCATCAATTTTCAAATATAGACAGTGTTATTTTTTTGCCTTATAGAGCAAACAACGGACAAATATCTAAGGCTAGATGCATGGTTTCTAGTTACGTACGAGATAGTGACTGCAATACATTTCACAATGTTTTATTACGATATTGTACCATGATACCTCTTGACATTTTTCAGCTGATCACTTAGTCTAAGTAGGTCAAATTATATAAATAAATGTAATATAGGAACTACCTGTGTTTGTCTAACTGAAAATCGAAGCCACAACTTTAAATATTATTATGTATTATATAAAGAAATGTAATATAGGAACTACCTGTGTTTGTCTAACTGAAAATCCAAGCACAACTTTAAATATTATTATGTATTATTTTTAAGCAACCGCACACCTTAGAAGACCGTACTTCACAAATCTAGTAGTTGGTACTACAGTAGTTGGAGTTCAGGGGTTCCAGAGATAAAAGTTTATATTTCCATTTCCTTATCCTTCTTTAGATTCACTTCCGCTCCTTTGTCCTTCCTTTCCTTTACCTCACCTAGCACTATCTCTCACTGTGGTAGGGTATTGCAGCAAGACGAGGTTGAGCGTGCGATAGAATGTGGCTTTGTGGTCTTCTCTTCACCTACTTTTCTAGTTATATTCGCATATGCTTTTCACGTACATGTGTGTAGTGAATAGAGTTTTCCAATGGTGCAGGTGGTAGTGGTTAGTTTTGGGTGTAGGACTTATTACAGTTTTGGAACAGGGTGAATAAAGATGGGATGGATAGGGGTTGTTTTAGTGAAATAGCATTATTATGGTGGTAATGTGTTACGTTGTTGGTTAGGCTCGGGGGCGGTTTCTAGAAAGTTGATTCATTACCTGAACTTTTTCAGGACTTTTGTTACACCTTTTATTGATAACACTTCCGAATATTTTCTTCTTTGGCCAGCACACCTACTAACTCACGTTATGTAAGTTTGTTAGGGCCTAAAAACATGATATTTCACTATCATGCATGCTGTGCTGACTAGGTATGTTTCTGACAACATTGCGCTAGAGAACGAATTCTTGACTAAATTTGCAAAAAATGATTCCTTTGAATCGGTAGCGCTGCCACCATTTGTGGCGTTAAGTTAGATCAATGTATGCGCAAGTTTCGTGTAATGTTAGTATCAAAACAAAGCGGTATGCTTATATATTTTACGATCTATGTCACCCTTCTGGGTTTGCGGTGGTTCTAGGCTTTTACAGCCGCTTACACACACAGTGTCACAAGAAGCAAGCTCTGACAGAAAACTAGCGAGCGAAGATAACTACTACCCTGGCTAATACGATGTGCTAAAGAAGAGTCAACTTGAGCCATATCTGCTGGAAATAATATGTAGTTACCTTGAAGACAAACAGCTACTGATTGGCTACCGTAGCGCTATTCTTAGATATTTCGAAGGCATTTGACAAGGTATGGCACGAAGGCCTCATTCACAAACTCATCAAATACAATTACCCGCCTGGCCTGATAAAAACCATCGCGTCATTCCTAAGTGGTAGATCTGTCAAAGTAGACATTGAAAATCAACTTTCCACAACAAAACTTATAAAAGCTGGAGTACCGCAAGGTGCAGCCATGTCTACACACCTATATGCCATCTTCACTTCTGACATGCCAAACCAGACAGGATCGTTACCGCTCAATATGCCGACGACACGGCTATATTCACCGCATCATTAAAAACAAGATTCGCACAACAAAGATTGCAAGCCAACCTCATCACATTCGAAAAATACCTAATAAGCTGGCAAATTCAAGTCAACCCAGAAAAGAGCACAGCAATATATTTCACAAAAAGTCTAGACCCACCATCACACGACCTCATCTTTTCAACAAACAGATTCTCTAGAAGCACAAAGCCAAATGCCTTGGAGTCTTATTAGACCAAACTCACATTTAGAGCGCACGCTACAAAAACCAAAGTAGCAACAGTAAAAAACGCCTTTATCCCAGTAATCTGAAGACATAGCGTAAAGTTGCCAGAAAAGAAAATGCTAATTTACAAAGCTGTAATCAGACCAGCTGTAACCTACAGTATTCCAGCATGGGGACATGCAGCCAAAACTTATCTTAATTTAACACAAGTACTCCAAAACCTATGCTTATGACTCACATTTAATGCCTCGTGGTACATCAGGAATACTCAACGACACCGAGACGCTGATCTACCAACTATAAAAGAATACACCAAGACAATCACCGAAATACCACACAGAAAATACGAAAACCACAAAAATCCGCTGCTACAAGAAATTGCAAGCTACGACGCCAACACCGAAACAAAGTACAAGCAACCTAAATCAATGCTATTAGACTAACGAAACAACTACCAATGTGAACCCAAGGACACAAATCCCTACACAACAAACAGCAAAGCGAGATCACGAAAAACTTAGACAAACGGGCCTAGAGACATGGTCGCGCATAATATAGCTATACAGTTCATAGTCATGGTAGCTACTGATTTGTCAGATATATCCGACACAGGTCACATGTGGAGTACATCAGCGGCCAATCCTGGGAGCAACACTGCGGAACTTGAATTGCGATAAGGGTTTTATTCTGGAGTCCGTAAACAACACGGCTATTGTAGGGTATGCAGATGATTTGGGGCTTGTTGTGAGCGGAGGAAACAAGGTTAACATATAAGATAATATCAGCTGGTCAGTGGATCAGTGGAAAACTGGATGGCAAAGAGTGGTCTGCAACTTGCGCCTCACAAAACTGAAAGTAGGCCATAATATGCGCATGGGTGTGCACATAAAAAGAGTAGTGGCGAAAGCAGACATGATGATTGCAAAGCTAGGGCGTGTGATGACAAATATCAATGGGCCAAAATCAGAGATAAAGACAGTGCTGAGTACTGTGGAAACTCAATCATACTGTAACGAGCACCAGCATGGCAAGCTGTGTTGTCAAAGATAGTTGAGTGGGCTCAGATGAAGGTAACCATCAAAATAGTGCATATAGAACAATGGTAACAAAAGCAGTACAGGTGGTTGCAGTAACGATCCCCTTACACTTTTTGGCAAGAGAGTTAACTTATGAAAGACACGAAAATAGAAGAGAAGAAAAAAAAAAGGCAAAAAATGTTGGAGTGGCAGCGAGAATGGGAATAAGTAATACCAACATCACAGTGGACAAAGAAGCTCACTCCACACATGTAGACATGGATATCGAGACAGCATGGGGAGCAGGGTTATTATTTTACCCAGTTTTAGTCAGGTCATGGACTTTTCAGGCCTTACCTAAGTAAAATGAAAATAGTCGATAGAAGACTGTACGTATTGTGGTAATAGAGATACGCTAGAACACACAGTCTTCGAGTGCTTAAGATGGTCGCAAATACGAGAACAAATGTAGAAGAGTATGGACAGATATTTAACAGCAGAAAGCGTGGTGGAGCATATGCTGGGAAGTGAAAAAGCGTGAAATACTGTGGAGAGGGGGATCGTCGAAATAGTGAAATCAAAGGAGGAAGAAAACAAAATGTAGTAAGTTTTGAGAACTACAAGAGTTAGGGGAATAGTAAAGCAATACCAGCGAATGGTTTCTGCCACGCCTCTAGGTGTCAAGGGGGTGATTAATCGGTAGTACCAACCTGGAGGGAAGGGGAGTCACCACAATGCCGGTTAGTGTCAGATCGCACAAGCGCCAGCCATCGGCCTGCGTAAAAAGTATTTACCTCCGCTAAGAGAAAAAACCCTGCCCAATTCGACGAAACAAGTGCTGGTGACTAGCGACTGATGTAACTCGACGCTGGTGTTAGCCAAGGAAGTAGTAAAACAGAAAATACTTGGGTTTCTATTATTACTACCTCAAGTAAGTAGTAAATCGCGGAGTCCTATGTTTTAAGTTTCTTAAGCAACGACTTATTATTTACATAGTCAAGCGCCGGCGATATGTCTATTAACTGGTTATTTATTGTAAAGAACAAGGGTAATCTTCTTAGTGGTTTGATATAAATAACAGTAGCACTATCATAGTTTAATTAGCATGTATGTCAGAATTTTAATAATAATTACTAAAGCAAAAGTACTAGGGGTAAAATGTTTTAAAATTGTCATCCCGTATTAATACATCTAGAATATCCACTGCTCGACTTATTGAAGAATTTAAAAGCTAAGCATATCCCTTTTGTAAAGGTGGTTACATATTTTGGGTGTCTATACCTTAATGGATTATGTAAACTGCTTATATTTCAATTAAACAATTATATCCACCATATTAGCAATTATAGCTTTGAAGTGCCTGCCCTATAATTACTGTACCAGAAGATCAAAGTAAGGATTTGGCTGCTAATAATGCAGACTATATAATAGTGGTATATTAATATTCATCTCAAGCGACAAGTAGGTATATTATATTCACACGAATAATTCAGTGACGTCATATTAACAAATGATTCTGAATTCCTAATTATATGTATATTTTAGTAGGTATATGAAATTCTTGTTTTATCACCTGTCACAGAAAATATACTATATGTCATAATACGGATTCGTTGAGATTTTTTACATTACCAAAAAACTAGATAGAAAGATAGAGATAAAGAGATAATTCCTCGACTATGGCCAATAACTGACGCGCGGGAACAGTGTCACCTCACTATACTGGAAATTTTCGTGAACCGTTGCCTTTCTGTATAGAGAGTAGGAATCTGTTAAAGTGCCCAGCATCGCATGGTGCACGGGACTGGCGCCCCCATCCACAAGGGGGAACGAGACAACTTAATCACAATGCCACAACCTCGGTTAATGTCAATTTTATCGAATTTTTTACTCGCAGCAGGGGAAACTCGCACCCAGTATCCTTTTTTGAGAGGCGCAAGTTCTTACGACAATGGGTATATAAAGACAGTATGGCTATACGTTTATCGAAGTTCATTGGTCAACACTCACTTGGGATCGGCAACACCATATTTCATCCATATTTGTTCAGATACTTATAAGAGAAACAGGGAGATCGAAGGATTTCTGTGTTAAGCGATGCATTTCTAAGAAAAACTAGACAGGGGCCATATGAATAACAATGACGAAAAAATTACTAATGTCATATTTCATTGGCGTAGTCTCTTTTTGAATCAGAAAATAGCAAACTAAAGTCTTGATCTCGATTCCCGCAAAATCAAATCGACTATGAAATGCCAATTTCAAAATTAGTTTGAGATAAGTAAAGATTATTTTCTTTACGTTTGCGTCACCATCCCATAACCTTAAAAATAATGAGAAAAAGGAATCCTGATTCATGACCTACTTTTGTTCTTTATGAAACAAATATTTAACTAAAAAACCTTAAAGCAACAGGTTAGCTTCTTTTTAGATTGCAGTGCAACTTTAAATAATATGAAATATACATAAATGGAACAAATACTTTGTGTAAAGACTACAGCCTGTAATTTAGTAATCAACCAGCGTACATTTGACGAGATATTGCGGTAATAATGAATCATAAATCTTGAGGTAATATATGCTGTGAAACAAGGTGTAAGGCCTGCAAAATCAAAGACTTTGTACGTGTTGGCAGAGTAAAAACCCTGCAGATACTTGTGAAGTTACTCACCAAGTAGTAATAGCAGACGCAGGTTGCAAACAGTCGCAAGCTCTATGTGTTGTAAAGTGACTGACACTTGAAATGAAGGTCAGAAATCATCGAGGGAAAATCGCCGAAAAACTCAATTACAGCTGTCAAGCGGAAAAATTCAACTCCATTTAAACACAATAGTCATATATTGCAATCAAGATAGACATACACTCGAGGCTGTCCCAAAGTGTTTTTACCTTTGTGTTTACAGACTTCATCTTGAAAGCACAATTGGAGGGCTCACAGACCACTAGAAAATATTTTTCTGAAGTAGAGTGAAAAAAACTACAATCCAAATTTCCACCGTTCCATTCGTTTTTTAATGTGGTAATTTTAGAAATCAGATTGACAAAAACTATGGACCCGTGAATCTAGCAGATTCTATGGTTGCATCAAGATATTCGTTTGAGTTGTTGTGCTTCGTAGCCGCTTTTGGCTTGAGGAGAACTATTACTTATAACACACGTGTAACCAATAGATCAGCTACATGTGTTCACAATATTTTTGCTACTGCCTTTGATAATGTGTTCGGCGGGTGTTATCGATCCATGTCGAGCGTATGTTGTGACAGATATATGAAACAGCCAAGCAATTTACCGGAAGTCAGTCTTTATCTGATAACACAACACGCTGGAGTTTTAAGGACCTGTGGCAGAAATTGACTGGTCATTTAGACAGGATGATTATAATGTTGACTATTTGGTCAGTTTTCTTATTGTCGAATCTCGGAACCTGGTAGAAGTTACTTTCAGTTAAAGAGTTTGAGGTACTTTGATAGGGAAATGCATTTTTTTGACAACGAGTTACGACAGAGGAAAGAAACTCAGCATTTGGTTGAGTTGTTATATACTTTAAAGAGAGATCCAGCCCATGTACAAATCCTTGTTGAAGCAATATACTAGCGCAATAAAAGCAATACAAGCAACAAAACGAGCATCCGGCGCAACTTTCTTGTTAAAGTATGAGATGCTTAGCGATCCATAAATGGGGGGCGATTTAAATCTACGACCACGAGTTCGCTGGATAGCGACTGTGAAACATTTAACAAGTTCCTTGCCGAAATTCCAAATTCTATAATTTCGTCTCTGCCAGCTGCTGACCAGGCATATTCTGTGTTTCTCTGGGCGCGGGAACGCCTGGATTGTCGTGGAAGTTGCCTAGAAGCAAAAATTATTTAACTGACTATAGAGAAGTAAAATGATGTAGTTTTGTTATATATTTTTTTGGTTATTAGTGTTTCTATAAATTATATGGTTAGAAGTACAACCCGTTCCAATACACATTTTTTAGACTTGATGGTCGTTTTGCTAACAATGTCAGGCTCATCAGAAGGACAAATAAATGGACTTTTATAAATTGAATTTCTGTGCCCTTCTGATGACGCTCACGTTGTTACCGAAACAATCGTCTGGTTTGAAAAATGTGTTGCGGCAAACTTCGTTCTCCAAGGGGTACTTATCAGTGGTCATCACAGGTTACAACCTTAATTCAGCGCAACTAGTACTTTTTGCTTCTTTACACATTGCGATGCAATACCTTAATAAAACGCACTTACTATCTTTCTAATTTTATTTTAATTTAATTGTCAGAATGAAGCGGTTCGGTTTTGTATAAAATTTTATATATTTGGTATAAACATGGAAATTAAATGAAGAATGATGATGGGAAAGTAATGATGGATGTGTAAAGAATAGTAGTAAATGAAGGCAGTGATTGGAAATGTAAGATGGAAGAAAAAATGGTATAAAAAGTTTATTTAAAATGGTTTGTCAAAATTCGAAGTATGTCATATTTGGATAATGCAGTGTCAAGTATTTTTAGAATAAACAGTTTAAATTATGTCACTATATACAACACAAGTCAAAATGGACTTACTGTATAGACGTATTGTGTAATTTTAGCCAATAAAGTATAATAATAATAATAATAATAATAATTTAATAAATGCTTAGAATCTTATTGATTCACAATTATAAACGATTCTGGATAAGACCTTGACGCAGAAAAATAATCAACAGGTATTGGCTTGCAAATACATTTCTATGCAGGAATCAACAATAACCGTAGCGATCCAACAAAATACACAAAAACGCAATGTATTAAATTATTTATCAATGAAAATAAAAAGTAGATTATGTCTTAGCTGCACCTGCATTTATGATACGTGAGTCGATATACAGGATATACACTGGTCTTAAGCACACCTGTTGATGTCTTGTCAGTTTACTTGGAGGCACTAAGGACTTTGTTCAGAACTGAAGCAGCAAGCAATATAACTAAATCGATAAAACCTAATTGCTTTCTCACGGCCAGGGATTTACTCTATCAGTTCCAATGCAACCGAACAAATTCACAATCTTTATTGGAAAACCATATTAAACTTTGAAGGATATATTAGAAATAGGATTAGAACACCAAAGCCAGTTATTTAAGTATTTCAAGCATTGATTCATATAACGTTTATTGAAAATGATATCTAAATATCTTACGTAAATTTACTTTAAATGCTGAGAAGTAATGCAGGATATTCTAAATCTACCAATTATGACGACTATGGTCAATTACTGACAAAACGTTGCGTTCGAGCAACTTTGGCGTGCATAATATTGCCTTTCGTATCGTCAGCTGCGCGCATTTCCAAAGTTTAAAGCGTGCAACATAATGTTATAACACCTGTAGGTTATGCATGTTGGGGTTTGTACTCCTAGCAAGGTACGTAAAAGTCACTAAGAAAAATAATGCGAATTAGGACCCAAGTACGCGATTTAGTTGACTATAGTAATTGTAGTAGTAGTAGTAAGTGAGGAATATCAGGTTATAATGAGCACAATATAGTAATCCATAAGTACGTATTATAATAAAACATAAAAGCAAACAAGAAGTTCATTTTCCAACAGAAAATCCAATACTTCCTGAAAAAGGTTATAACTCTAACAAGGATTTCGTGAGGATTCCGGGGCAATCTCCTTGCATTCGTCGTCAATTTTCTAACAGAAAAGCATCTGTAAGGGAGATCTGATTTGTATGCTTCGCCCTTTTGAAAAATACACAAGGAACACATTTTCCGAAGGATTGGTTTTTTTTTTCAAAATATACCAGTCGTTAAATAGTTTACACATGATATAATATTTATTTTGCGACTTTTAAAGTGCTAAAATTGACGTTACCGCTTGTGCGATCTCTGCACTTCTGGGGAATGTTTTGGACCTCTTTCACTTCACTATGCTAACATTGTTCGATTCCTGGGCAGGCAAACGAAAAGTTGACCTTGTCTGGAAAATTGGAAAATAAATCAGTTAAAATCGGAGAATTGTGCTAATGGCCTGAGATGCCACAGCCGTTGTAGTAAATTAAAAAAAAAAAAGATTGTTATAGTCATATAAATAGGTAGTCATTAATATTTGCCTGTTACTTACAGGGGTTGACACAATCGAGAATAAAACCATATAGGGCACGCTTGTAGAGAGTCTCTCTTTTTTGGCTTCTAAAAACATAAACAGAGCAGGCTGTTTGTGTAATAACGCCTAGCCGTTCGTGCAATAAAAAATACTTTTTACATTTGTATCTTAAATAACCTATACTTAGATTAACCTGTATGTAAAGAAAAATTGTAAGTCTATTTTTACGTACCTCCATTTAGCCAACCAGCTTAAAAGTTATCACGCATAGTTTATGTTGCAGTGTAATTTAAATTACGTGATACTAACGTAACACTAAACAATCGAAAGGTTCTGTTTCTGCTTTTGTTACACATTAAAAAACTAAAAGATTCACAATATAATCCTATAGTATAATGAATTTATAAAGAGCAAGTGCAATATTTAACAAAAATGATTTATATTTGAAAAAAGTTATAATATTGCTTTTGGAGCAGAAGAAATTGGCTGAAAAAACATAAAAAAGTTAATTGCGTTCGCAAACAGAATTTTTCCTGGCGTTAATGCTGTACTTTACCCCAGCTACAGTAATCGGCTTTAAGATAATGTTATCTCTTAAGTAGTACCTAGATCTTAAGTAGGCTTAAGTTAGCATAAAGAGCACCATTATTAATATTATTATACAAATAAAAAAAAATAAAAAATATCCAAAACTACATGTTGGGACAAATTTCAATGCACCATGACAGAATGCATATGAACTGTTGAATTCACATACTAGTTGTAACAAAAGGCTTTTAAAATGTGCGAATGGTAGCCATGCCGCAGCCAGTGCAATCTGACGTCACACACACACACACACGCGCGCGCGCACACGCACGCACACACGCACACACGCACGCGCACGCGCACGCGCACGCGCACGCACACACACACGCACGCACGCACGCACGCACGCACGCGCGCACACACACACACACACACACACACACACACACACACACACACACACACACACACACACACACACACACACACACTCGCGCGCGCGATAATGTTTGGCCATTTCCAGAGATGGTGTTAACTTTAGAACTGAAGCCTTTTTTATATTGGTCCCTGCTAGAGAGGCATGGTTGTATGTTTCCAGTCTACTAAAGAGACTCAATAGTGTAGTTCTTATAGAACGCGAGTTAACACATAGCTTCACATGATAAGTCGTGAGAACCTGCAACGAACACTTGTCCGATTACTATATAAAGCTATTGTTTGTATAATATTTGTTCAGTTATATTCTAGGCAGTAACTATCTTAGTTTGTTTAGTAGTGTCAAATAGTTTAATACACTTTTTAAAAAGGCAACCTAAGTACAATTGGTAATTGACGCAGTCGGTGACGGATCTCCCAGTAACCTAAGGCATCAAAAGAATATTGGTTCCTTGGTTGTTCAACAAGAACAAATGGTCATCTGGTTCCTACTATTACTGTAAGTTGCTCTCCTATATTTTTCCTGTTCCTTTGTCATATGTATGTGAATATATGTCGGATATTGACGAATTATTAAGCAGACAAACAGTTTAATTTGAGAAATAACTTAGAAGTTATTCCTGAAGAAAATAATTTAGAAAATAATATTGTGAAACAGGAAGTCCAGAATAATTTAACTCGTAATAATAATAGTATTAGTCTTGTGGAACGAGTTGATACTAACATAATTAGTACCACAGAAAATAGCATAAACATGGCCCAGCTAACAATGTGACAAACAACTTTAGTGATTTTATTTAAAGATAATACCTGAGTTCAATGGGGAACCGGCAAATGTTGGTAATTTTCTTAAGGCATGCGACCTCATTATGAACACATTTTATAATGCTGAAGATGAAAGATTATATTTAAATTATTTTTTAGTTAATTTTATACAATTAGAATTAACCAGTCAGGCTAGGCTCATAATTATCAGAAAAATTATTAATAATTGGCAAGATTTAAGACAAGCTATAGTATAAAACTTTGCAGACCAACGAGAAGACATTCGTCTTTTGAGTGAACTTCTAACACTTAAGCAGAAACATAATCAGGATGCTTTAACCTTTAGTAATAGGTGTAAATATATTGAACGACTTCTGATTTCTAATTTAATTTGTAATGAAAACAATCAACAAATACTAGAAGTGAAGCGAACAATTTACACGCAACAAACATTAAAAGCGTTCCTTGGGGAATTTAGAAACCCTATAATAATGGTAGCGAGATCCACTGCACCTGCATCCATTGAGGATGCTCTTAAATTTATCGTTCTAGATGAAAATTATGAGTATAGAGATAGGACATCTCTTAAATCAGGCAATTATACATCGTCAAATAATAAAAACCCCACTCCACAAACCACATCTTTTAACAATCGTTATACTCCCCAAAACTTTCCAGTCATGCAATTTCAGAAACCATTCAGAACTAATTCCCAACAAGCCAAAATAATCAAGCTTCACAATTTAAGAATACTCCCCAATATCAAAGCCAAAATAATCGGAATTTACAAGTTTCTAGACCGCCCTCTTTCAAACCAGAAAATCCACGAAAATATTTCCAAACAGATATCCTGAACCCATGGATACTTCGAGTGGCAACACAAGGTTTACAAGAAATTCTGATAATTTTTTAAACACACTCAAGAATATACAACTTCCCTGCTAATCAAATAAGGCCGACAGTTCCGGGAACAAGGTTGATATTCTGAGGAACTATTTACCCATCAAATTGATAAACCTTCCGAAATTTACGATTGTGAAAACGACAATTTTCCTACACCGAGCACATCAACTGAAAATCCTTAATAGAACTAAACAATCTCAATGTATGTCAACTTCCTTATGTTGAAATCCCACAACTGCTTGGAAAATTGCTCATATATTCGGAAAGCCTTAAAAGTCTTTTGAAACCAGATATTGTTCAAGAAAAATATAAAAATAAAATCTGTCAAAAATTGTTTCACAATCAATCGGCTCATGGATTCTTCGTACACAAATATATGGCAAATATCGTACTAAATTTAATTACTAATAGTCCACACGAATTTAGTTTATTCAATTTTAATAAGTACACAGGTCTGATAGGAGCCGATTTTCTCCTTGCGACTAAGGCTAGGCTTGATTTAAATAATAAGAAATTATACTTAGGTAGGTTAGAAATTGATATGCATTTTCCTTACGAATATACTCTTGAGCCAAATACAGAAACTAACATCAATGTTCCTGTCAACAAGCCCAATGGATATGGACTTGTTCACCAAATGGAAATTAATAATTCATTTATACCTAACTGCTTAGTTAAATTGTCAAATAGCGAGGCTAGTGTTAAAATAATAAACCCAACTTCTACACAAATTAATGGTAAATGTACTAAACCCTTAGAGACTATTTAGTTAAAGAATAAATCAATATATAGCAGTTAGAATAATAAATATAATAATAGTGTTTACAAAAATTGCGATGACCACTGGGCCTTAAAAAATACGTATATATCATTTAAATCAAGAAGAACGTGAACAACTAATATATTTATGCAGACGTTATTCAGATATATTTTATAAAGAGGACCAAAGATTAACTTCTACACACGCGGCAAAAGATAGGCTTAGAACGACCGACGATATACCTGTACATTCGAAATTATATCGTTACCCACAAGTGCATAAAGAAGAGGCACAAAACAGATACATGAAATGTTACTGCAAAGCATTATTAGACTTTACATTCACCGTGGTGTTCACCAATTTGGTTCATCCCCAAAAAGGCAGATGCCAGTGGGAAACAAAAGTGGAGAATCGTTGTAGACTACAGAAAGCTCAACGATAAAATCATACCAGATCGCTACCCCATACCTAAAATAGAAGAAATATTGGACAAAATTGGTAGATCTCTCTATTTGACTAGAACTGATTTGGTATCAGGTTTTCATCAGATAGAGATACATCCTGACGACATTGAAAAGACGGCATTCTCAACAGATCTAGGCCATTATGGGTTTTTAAAGATTCCATTTGGCGTTAATAATGCTCCAGCCTCAATTCAGCACCCAATGAATAATTTAATACACGGATTGATTGGGAAAACTTGTCTTCTCTACAAGGAACATCTAGACAAACTCACACAAATATTTGAAAGGTTCAGGAACTTTCAGCTGAAGGTGCAACTGCACAAAAACGAATTTTTAAAGGAGGCTAAATTTTAGGGACATGTGGTCAGCCAGAAGGAATAAAATCTTACCCACAAATAGCTCGAAGCCATAGAGAAGATTCCCATTCCTAAAATACAAAAAGGAATCAAATCGTTTTTGTGTCTAGTAGGATACTACAGAAAATTTATAAAGAATTTTGCGCATGTCACAAAATCTTTTAACAAAATGTCTAAAGGAAAATTCAAAAACTAACTACGGATGCTTCCAACGTCGCACTTGGAGCTGTCCTAGGTCAGGGCTAACCGAATTCAGACCTGCCTGTAGCTTATGCAAGCCGAACTCTGAACGAGACGGAAAGCAGGTATAGTACAATGGAAAATGAGCTACTTGCAATAGTCTGAGCTGTAAATTACTTTAGACCCTACCTTTACTGCAAAAGATTTACCAGAATGACCGATCACAAACCACTGAAATGGTTTTTTTAATTAAAAGAGCCCAATTAGAGGCTAGTAAGATGGCGTTTAAAGCTGGAAGAATATAAGTACGATGTAGAATACCAGAAAGGAAACACATATAACGCCGACGCTGTATAGCGTGTAGAAATTAACCCTCTAGATGTTGATAATCAGTCAGTAATTAATAATGTAGACGAAACAGAATGGCAGAAAGATAACGAAAACACTGATGAAGAAATCGAAGAACTATATACAGTAAATTCTAACCAGGAATCATACGCCGCACAAGGCATTCCTATTTTGGAAGAGTAAATTCTCAATAACAAATCCAATCAAATATTCTTTAGTTGCTCAGAGGAACACGAAATTCTACAAGTCAGAAAAGACAAGAGAAATTTTATTTACGCTAGATTTAATTTAGAAGATTCAGACAAGATAGCGGAATTTGTAAAGCAACATTGTTTACCTCAAAATAAATACCATTGCCTATTTGTTAATGAAAGACATTATGAATTAGTTAGTTCCGCTATTGATGTGATAAAGTTTTGGAAGAAATTAACAGTGGGGATGAATTAAAGGAGCTTAAAATGGCATATCATCAAGGTAAAACTAACCATAGGGGTCCAGATGAAACTTGTTTAAGGACGAAACATAAATATTATTATCCTAGTTTATAACAAAAAAAATTTAGAACACATTGTAGACTGTGAGCCATGTAAACAAGCAAAATACAATATGCATCCAATTAAAGTACCTTTAGAACACCCGCCAACTCGTTCAAAGCCTCTAGAATTAATTAACATAGATACATTTCAAATCGAATCATCTCAGTTCTTTACAATTCTTGATCCTTTAGTAAATTTGGTCAGGCCTTTCCGATTAAAAGCAAGAATGCTATATAAATTTCCAGGGTATTGATGAGATATTTTTCACAATATGGTACGTCGTTTCCGACTCTGGTACGGGATTTTTAAATGAGACTGTCAAAGAGCTTCTAATATCATATAAAATTGAACTACACCTCATAATCCCAACTCTAACAGCCCAGTAGAGAGAGTCCACAGCACACTGATTGCACACTATAGAATTTTTAAAATAAAATACCCAAATCTAAAACCTCCTGACTTAATACCCTACTACATCCTAGCCTACAATTCAAGCATTCACTCTCAAACTCTTAAACCACCTTTTGAGTTAATGTTCGGATGCATCCCATAAATCTTCAACTTTGATCCCGAAGTTACACTCACTCAAGAATATAACCAAAAACATGAAAATTTTATGTAAATAGGTTATGGTATCGTATTAGATCGGATAGAAAAATCGAATGAAAAAATGCTCCTCAGAACTAACGCCGAAGATAATCAGCCATTTAAAGAAGGTCAAACAGTCTATAAAAAGATACCCCCTGGATTTCGAAAAAAGCACAAGAACCCCTACACAGGGCCATACACGATAATATACATCTTAGAACATAATAAAGCTTTACTCATAAATCACAAGAATGACGAGCAATGTGTAACTCATTTGAGAAATCTTCGCCTTTCAGGTGGGCATGCGGAGGGCAGCCACAGCTTGAAGATTTAGCGAACAACCCTGGGTTTTTACCTCGCAGGTTAGGTAGAAGATATTGCCAAAATGACGTATGGCGCCTTATACATGTTTATAATATGGAACCCTTATTTACTGACTACAGTAAACTTAAATACAAATATTATCTTATAGCCAATACTTTAGGTGATAGTTTTAGATCTGAATATCATAATTTTATAATCGCACTTAATTATACTGTAAATAACATAGATGAAACCTTCCTTAGAATTTTTCCTGATAAGTATAGATTTAAGAGAGGTTTACTCAATCCTTTAGGTACTGTTTTTAAATAAATCATTGGCAATCTATATGTTGATGATGGCAAAAGAATCAACAAAGCCCTTCAATTATTAGCTGATGATCAAAATAGAATGCATGAGCCATTTGACGAACAAACATTTGTTATGATAAATGCAATTAACGAATTTAATCAAACAGTAAATACTTTAATTCATAATCAAAAATAAATTGTCAAAAGATTGTTAGCACTTCAAAACATTACTAAAGATTTAGCTACTAATATTATGCCTGTTCTCCAGCCAGCACATATTCTAGAACTGTTGATTGAAATAGCTAACCTATTTAACGCCACAGAATCGATAATATTAACAACTGAAAATGCTATAACGTTCTCTTAATTAAATACTTTTCACACTTCTATCGTCAAGCGAAAATTCATTATTAAAGAGCTTCCTGGAATAGAAAAATACATTCCACAATCTAGACTAATGAGCAAGAATGGCTTATCTTTGTATGAAAAAAATATTTAAAATCAAGTCTGTCCAAACTGGATATAAAATTATGCTCCAAATTGATACTCCACTAATAGACAAATCTCACTATATTTACTACCAACTGTACTCCCTACCTAAACAAACCAATCCTAATCGCTTGTCTATGATAATACCTCGATCCAAGTACCTTATCCTAAATGAGCGACAATACGCCTTCAGAAACAATGGCTGCAAGGAGCTTACAAACGAGACCTATGTCTGTACAGAAGATACAATAGCAGACGCCAGTGAAGATCCTCCCTGTGAAGTTAGGCTAATTAATTTCGAAAAGTCCATCAATAATTGTGAACAAGAGACTGTAAAAATTACGAAGACTATCGTTTCAAAATATAGCAACACACAGTTTATGGTGGTGGCTCCAAAGGAAACCAAGATGTCAATCAAATGCTCGGGAGAAAAAACATACAAATTATACAAGGCACGTTAATGGTGACACTCAAACTAAGATGTCAGTTGTCGATTGCTGGTAAACGATACAGTACAGTGCAAAGCTCAGTTGAGACACAACAGCTGTTCTCCTTACCAAAGTTGTAAGAAGTTCCAGAAAGAAAAATGAACATAGAAGAATTGCCGGCGATGGAACTGGAAAAGGTCACGACTTAAGCAACATCAGGGCTCAGCTGCAGTCTATAAAAAGTTAAACTCCCGTTGTACCACACAAGTATTCGGACGATCCTGCTCTACATCATATTAATTCTTCTAGCAGCAATATTTATTACAGTTTTTGCCAAAAGAAGATGTGCCCAGCGGAACGAAAGAAACAAAGCAGAAGCGGAAAATCCCTTAAGAATTCCGAAACCCAAGGGTTCCGTCCTCTAATGGGGGGAGGAGTTAACACATAGCTTCCCACGATAAATCACGTAAATGACATCAAATTATATTCACATGCAGCAGTTCCCATCAGCAGATTCAACGAATTATACCGACCGTTGCAGATAGTGTCAGCAGTGCGAGTTCAGAAGAAGCTAGATCAGCATGTTCTCGTGAGAACCTGCAACGAACATTTGTCCGATTACTATATAAAGCCATTGTTTTGTATAATATTTGTTCAGTTATATTCTAGGCCGTAACTCTTTTAGTTTGTTGTTAGGTAGTATTAAATAGTTTAATACTTTTTTTTTTAAAAGCAACCTAAGTACAAGTGTTGTTTATTCGCGTATTCCTCCTAGAGATATCAAAACCTTTATATTCAAAAATAGCCGGAAGTTTGAACGAAACTTTATCTAGTGATAAACCGATTTTTTTTTTGCTGTCCATTTTAAACAATAGCTGGATTATCTGATGTCAATTTAATATACACCTTATTTGTTTAAGAACAAAATACGCACATCAAGGGTAGTAACAGTCTTGATTCCGAACACACTAATTGGTAGTATAAAAATGTTGTATTGTATAACTTGACAAAAATTAGTCAGGAGACGTCATTTTTGGGGTTTAATTTACGTGACATTAATGATTAACCAAAACCTGTAAGACGTTAAGACGTTACACACCCCTATTGCCAGGGAGAGGAATTTTAATCAATGTCAATGTCCTTATATGGAGTCGAAGTCACCAAGAAACAAGCATATGAATTAGAAACTTTAACTGTAAGAATAAGTGTATGAAATGTTGCTAAGAGAGTTATGGATATTGTTGTAAGTAAAATAGGAATTTGAACAATGGTTCACACAAGTAGTATTTTCTATTCCTCCAATATGACTGAGGGCATTTAAAACCTTATTAGTGCCAAAACATATTTTCAAAAAGACGAAAGTCAATTACTAATGTTGTTGATTAATTAATTTAAAAGATCAAAATTACCGACATGACTGGTACCTGTAGTGGTTTCAAATTAATTTGTAAAATCGGTTGGTTTAGTAGGTATTAAACAAAAAAAAATAAAGCTATATGCAAAAAATGTTTATAGAAAATAAAGTGGCGCTACTTGTTCAACTATATGACTTAAAGACCTTAACAAAGACATAATGGCTGCCCAAAAATTGTATTAATTTACGTAATTCTAAAATTTGTTTTAAATTAAATAAACAAAAAATTAAAGCAATCTAAAAGAGAAAAATTAATTTAATGGTATTACAATGTAATTAAATAAGATTATTTTCTAACAATACACAGTTAGTTTATCTGTGAAAGGAAGATTGTTTTTGTACAAATTTCAAAAGAGCGGTTAAATTTAGAAAACACAAAATTTTACCAAATAAATTAAGAAAATCACGAGAAGTTTGTGTATTAAATCTAGATACACAAAGCTAGATATATAAAGATATCCTAATCCTTATAAGAGTGTGAAATATAAAAGGTGTTTTAGCATTACTCATTATAAATCCGCTAGATATGTAAAACGTTGGGATAATGAACGAGAAAAACAGAAACACACGTAAGCAAAAACCACCTAATGCAAAATCTTAGAATTAAAGTCAGTTGGTTTCGAACAACAAGAATTAAAAATATCAGTGTATTTCAGTGACGCACTAGATATTCCTCCAGTTTCTCCTATAAGGCCAAATTACTGTTACTGCATATATGAGCAATCCCCAGAACATTTGGAGATAAAATCTTAGAATTAAAGTAAATTAGTTTGAAACAACAAAAATATCAAAGAGTATTTCAGTGATGCACTAGATATTCCTCCTATATTACTGTTACTGCATATATGAGCAAACCCCAGAACAATTGGAGATAATGCACATCACTGAACACCCTTAATCCAATTTAAACGTCATCGAAGATGTCTGCTAAAGATAATCTCGCGAAACTTCGGGGTATATCATGACTATATGATAAAGTTCCGGAACAGCGATTCGATGGTATAGCAGCATTTGTATCCACCATAAGGGTAATACGTGTTTACTAAATACACCAACTGAAATAATAGCTAACAATAGTTGACATACAAACATTGAAAACTACATTAAAAAAGCAGTACATAATATATTTAAAACAAATGTCACCCACTTTTTGTGACAAGTGTGGTTGTAAAATACCAATAAGGTAACATTTTACCCTAAACAACTATTGTAATCCAATCTCAGTGGAGTATATAATAATAACTATAATTAAACGAAACAAAAACTTGTTTATTGTGATATGAAAACTAAATAAGTATAAAAAAACAATATTTAAATTTAAAAAATATGGTATATACATCTAGGAGATAGAAAAAAGATAGACAGGATATAAAAATACAGAACTATATTCAACCAGAATTATTTAGAAACAATTCACCCACATTGTGTGACAAGTCTGGTTGGTTGAAAAAAATCATAAGGTAACTTCTTAAGTACACTAAGCGATTATTCTTGTTCAACCTTAGTGGAGTGCATACTAATAATACAAATGCTTCTTTAAAAATAAATTTAAATTAACTAAATATTAAATGATTGCTATAACGAAAGTAAATAGTTGAAAGAAACTGCTTAAAACTTTTAAATTAAAAAAATATATCATTAATAGGCCTTCAAAAATCAACCAGTCGAAAGAAAACTAAAATACTCCCACATTGAAAAAAAAAAGAAATAAACAGCCCAAACAGATCTGCACGATTGGCAATAATAACGCCCAATAAGAAAACAATCGTTCAAAAACCAGTTATTGGCAAAATAATTGAATAAAGGAGAATAGGTAACACATTTATGAAACAAAAAATAATTTTTATATGAAGTTAGCGGATTGGATAATATAAATAATAACCAATATTGCTAAATAAAATGAAATAATTGAATTAGCGTTATATATGTATATATATATATATATATATATATATATATATATATATATATATATATATATATATATATATATATATATATATATATATATATATATATATCTCGATTGTTGCGGTTTGTTGTATAGGGTCAATTTCAAATCTCACTAATCTTCTATATCACCATCTTGTTTCTCCCTATCACAACAACAAACTTTCTTAACTTTAAGATTATCAAAAGTCGTTTTTGCAACAACTGTATGCTTAGCGTGCAATACCGGACCCCTCGTTTCGTCCTAATCTGTCACTTTGCTCTTCTCTAGATGCAGCTGCACTCACTTCAATGTACGTACGAATTGCTACCATGTCAATGTTTGCGCATTAGATAATCAAATAAGGTCACCATCCTTTAAAAATAATAAGTTCATTAAAGATACACAATATTAATTACAATTACTAAAAAAAAACGTGTATTATTATTATTATTATTTGTTTGCTAAAAACCATACAGTTGTCAGTACAAGAAAGTCCTAGGACTTGTGTTATAGAACTTATTGACAAAGTTTAATACAAATATTCCAAAATATATCTGACACCTTCGTTTCAAAACATCAATCACTTCAAATGTTGAAATACCAAATAGAATAATTTTTTTGCACTCCATTATTATCCTATATATTCATAATACAATAAGCAATAATTGTCAAGTGACGAACGATTCCGTATCTGTCATATTGTGACTCGACACCACAGAACACAGAACATGGATTTACGTCAATATAACTACTTAGTTACTAAGGGAATATAAATTTATTAATATTTCAACAAAATCAATAAGCAAATTTGTAAATTTTGTAAAAATTTGGTTTAGGTATTCAAAATTGATTTAATAAAAGAGCACAAAAGTTGTATTACGAAACCAGTTTATTCAATTTCATTGGCAAAAGATAGGATATCCTTTATTAAGGTACTGAAATATACCAAAAATAGTACTGCAAATTGAATCATGAGTTCCACAAAGCTGTGATAATCTACTCTCCTGAAAAATATATTCTCTTGAGATGATTTAGGATCCATGACTTCACCACAAAGAAAATATTCATATCCCTGTACTCATAAACTTTTGAAATTATGTTACACGAGTTTTAACTAAAAAATGTCAATATTCACCAAATGACCCCTCATTTATCCCCTACCCCCTGAAGCGATCTTCCCAAAAATAATTTAAAGCGTTTCTTTATCGGGTGCTAACTAGATATCAAATTCCAAGGCGATATCTCAATTCGTTCGAAAATTATTATACCTACTAACAGACAGACGTAGAGAACGACAGACCTTCGTTCCAGAATCAAGTTTTCTATAGTTTTTGACAATTCTTACGTCGTTTTAACAAACAGAAAAATCTTTCACTGATATTTCACCCCAGCACATTCAACTCCTACTTAAATGGCAGCATAAAATACCAGAGGTTTAATGAAATTTGAGGTTTTCTTAAACCGTTATGTTACTCGAGTTTTAACTAAAAAATCTCAATTTTCACCTAATCACTCCCAATTCATCCCCTATCCTCTGAAGTGATTTTACCCAAAAACACTCCAAACTGTTCGCTTTTCTCGGTGCTAATTGTATGCCAAACGGTATCTCAATTTGTTTTAAAGTTATCGTAGCTATAAACAGACCGACGGACAGAAAACATGTTCGTACACAAATCATGTCTTTTATACGCTTTGGGAGTTTTTACGACGTTTAATCGAAAACAAATGTTGCAATTTTTGTCGTCAATGCCAGACTTCTACACGTATTGATGATGTGGAAGTAAAATAAAATTAAGTTTTTTTTTTGCCTAGCAGGTGAGATTTAATATAATGACAATCCATTGCTTATGTGTTATTGCCAGATCTAACTTTAAAGTAACAGATCAAAATACAACGTAAAGATTTTTGAAGTGAAATGAATGCTACTTTTCTTTCATATACAGTCTTCTTCAATTGACGACGCAACGACATAGGGATTTGCATGCAAATGCTCAATTATTGACTTGCCTGGTTATTTTAGAGCAAAATTGTGTAAGACTTTTTTTAAAAGCATCACATTGGAAGTCTATTACACCTTTTTATTTTACTTTTAACATAAATATTGAAAAAAACAATATTAACCAAGAACAAGTACTTGAAGTTTATTTACAAATTACAGGCAAAAGACAGAAGTGCGGAACTAAAGTTGAATAAGATGTACAAGTAATCCTCCATGAGCTACCAAACTATATCCTAAATGATTAAAAAATTCAGACATAACCTTGCTCAATTGGTATTGTGTGATCCTATCACATTCTGTCGAAACTGCATTATTAAAATGCTAACGGTTTTCAAAACGAACGTTAGTATACATGTTTTATTCAATGTGGCATCAAACAAAAAATCGTTTGGCGCGAGATCTGGAGATCTCAGAGGTAAACATTATGGTTTGGCCTAATAATATGACCCTGGACACTATTACGTAAATATTATCGCACTGTATGGGTATTGTGTGCAGGACATCCATTCATCTGATACCAGATCTCTTGATATACCCTAGCAACATCATTTAATGAGGGTCCTATAATCTTCTGCTATAAGCCTATATAACTTTCTTCATTCAAATTTTCATCAATATAAAGCGGACTAATATGCCTGCCGAAGACTCTACACCAAACATTGACTTTTTGAGGATACTGAGTTCTGGTTTCATTGGTCATGCCCCAATAGATACAATTCTCAACATTGGGCTGGTTTTTCAAGGTGAGCGTACTCTCCTCGGTGAAGCAAATGTGTTTTAAGAAATCTCTGGCATTATTTGCCATTTCCATCATCTGATAACTAAAGTGGACTCTTTAGTCTCTGTCACCATCCCTTTATTCTTGATAGCAGCTGTATTTGAATGACTTATAATTATGCTTTTTCAATGTTTTAAAAACTGTTGATGAATGCTCACTAGTTTCGTTAGCATGTTGCCTAATACTTAGATTTTCTTAGATATGCAAAATATTACGTTTTTTTTTGTTTGGATTTGCTCTTACTTGATTTCCATTTAATTCTTTACCACACTCGCAGTTATTCAAAGTTATACCCTTTATTTCAAGCTTCGCCACCAATCGTTGCATTGTTGATTTACTTGGTGTTGGTCTATCTGGATATTGAACACTGAGCAAATCACATACATTTTGCAAACGATTACCTGTGTGGTATAGTTTTATAATTTGGAGTTTCTCTTTGATTGTGTAATTTATAACAAGGTCTGTGATATTAACACCCATTGCTGAAAATTAGAAATCTTTTGATATAATATTTTTAGTCATTCAACGTTTTTTCATTCGAAGCCTTTTCTGCTTAGAGTACTAGATTTTCTGAGTTGAACTTCTGTTTTTGTTTACATGATTTGATTATTTAGAAAACGATGTTAAAAATAAAACAAAATAGTGCATTAAAACTTCTTATGTGAGGCCTTTTAAACATTTTGATACAATTTTGCTCTTAAATAACCACGGAAGCCAATATTGAAGCACTTTAAAATTTGCATGCAAATATTTATGTTGCGTCGTCAGTCAGAAGAACCGTGTATCTATACCTATTTACTTTTTACCACCAACTTTTTATTTCCATTTCTTTTAACTTTTATTTATTACCTAACTGATAATTTCTTTAGGAAAATATAGTCTTATTAAAATTCGGTACCATAATGCATTTGCTGGGTCCAAGTCCTTTGCTGTTTTAGGTGGATGTGCTGCGCTTTTAGGTTTCAAATTTTTTTTCTTTGCTTGAGGTTGGGAAGTCAAAATGTCTCTTATATTTTCTTGTGTCCCTGGACTCTAACTGCTTCACATCCATTGAAACGTTGTTTATTTCTTTGATTTACAGTTGAGATGTAAGGATGGTGTTCATGTGTATTTGCACTGGTAATGGTCGAGGTGGAGATACTAATTTTGCTTCGGATGTTTCGTTAGTTAATATTAAATTTTACTAAGTTACTGAGGGACTTGCAATGTTGCTTAAGGCAGCAAACCTTGTTTTATTTAGGTTGGTGGGATCTTGTGACTTGAAAAGTGTAATTTTACAGATTACTGGTATCTGACCAACTTGTTTGCATATAACGGTATCTCCAAATAAATAATTGTACAAAAATATTTTTGTTATATAATTGGCTTTGAAATCGCAGTTTCCGTGGGGCTAGTAAATTTTGTGTGAGAAAATTTATCTGGTGACTAAATTCGGGTAAATAAATGTATACTTTAAAACAAATTATAGCGGAACGTAACTTTAGTCATATATTCTCTAATATTTTAATCAAAACTTCGTTGAGATTTAATCGGCAAATATTTAAAAGCATTAATCTTTCAGGTGGTATCACATTTCGTAGGGCTTAAATCATTTCATTGTTATACACCATTATCGTACCATTTTGATGATCAATAAACTTATGCACTATTTCCTTAAATAATAAATATACTAACATAAAAAAAATCGAATACCCAGTAAGAGTTGATGAATTTTAATAAAATGTATACCTAGTGTGTTTAATCACGCTTAAAAATTGTTACATTTTAAAACTTAAATATAAAAAATGACAAAATTACTTAACAATGAGTGGATCCGCTGCGTTTTCTTATGCATTCGATAACACTTCACGGCATGCCGAAAATTAAATGAGTTACGGTATCCTGAGTAATAGCATCTCAGGCTGCTTACATTCTGTGACGAAGGTCAACTAGATTGTGTGGGGCTAGGGGTAAATTACCCAGTCTATTACCAATCGTATACCATAAAAGTTTGACTGGTGAAAAGTCTGGGGAGTGAGAAAGCCATGGAGGCAAGATCGCGTTATTTTCTGGTAAGAACCTTGTAGAACCCTTGCTGTATGTGGATATGTTCGAAAATGGATTGAATGAACCCTTGGAGGTACAGCAGTGCAACAAGCTGCCACACATTTCGTATGTTCTCATTTGCCTTCAAATGAATGTCCATAAAACCTGCTTCCGTATGTTATCGCACCCCGCGCTGTAAAATCCGCATGCCGCTCCGCAGCAAATTCTAAATTTACGCGTTGTCCACGTAATCGTCTTACTCTTCTGCGATCATTGCGCACCCGAAAATAAAATCGGGACTCGTCACAGTACACAACACGATTTCATTCACCATCAAAATTTGAGCTGCATTTACACCACACAGGTGTCAGACATAGAAATGATCTGTATGCAGGAAGCCCAAAAGCGTGTATACTAAGATACAGCGTTGCCATAAAGACTCTCTGTTGCAAAGCTCCCAACCAAGCATCTCCCATCAACTGTGTCGTGGAAACTTTGTCTTGTAAAGTCGCAATCCTCAAAAGATAATTTCCCGTGCTTAAGTTGCTCGAGGTCGTGCGGATCCCTGACAACGCTTCTGGAATTCTCCTTTGGACCACCTGGAGCAATACTGTAACACTGTTGACATGCTGCGTTCTATGTAATTGAAAATTTTCTGATTTGCAAAACCGGCTTCCCGTATACCAACAATAATGCGCCCCCTTTTGAATTCATTTAAAAGACTGTAATTGTTCTGTGAACGACGCCTAGGCATACTGACCTAATGACTTAATAAATTGGATACAAATTGCGACGAAGCATTGCTTCAAACTCAAGGAAACGTAAATGTAAAGAGATAATTTTTTTGATAAAACAAAATTCGAAAAGTGTACTCCTGTTGACATTTTGTGTCCATATTGTTCTCATTTCTTATCATAGACAAAACATAATAGTATAGAAAATTTAATACCAATTGGTCGACTGTTACTGGGTATTCGGATGTTTTGGAAAGTCAGAATATATACATACAAACTCTATAATTTGAGGTGTGGAAGAGCAAATGTGTTTTGGCTAAATGCCTTCTTCCAGAGAAATAAGATAACCTAATAACTTTATTTCATCTACAGATGGAAAACCAGTAGCATGGTTTTTGAAAAGGTATTTTTGTGGTGTTACTACGGTAAAGTGACTTTTATTGACTGTTGTTGTTTTGGATTGAGAACCTCTGTACTCGGAAGTTTCATTTGTAATTTGATATATAATAAATGCCTATTTAGGTTCTTTAGTAAGGGTCCTCTCCTCCCAAAACCATACTAAAATTATAAAATAGGTAAAATGGTCGCCTGCCCGTCAATATTTTGCATTTGTTCACAGTAACTAATTGAATAGTTGAAGAAAATAAACGACACTTACGGCTAGATAAAACAGTTGTATGACCACTTGATCACACTTGTTGAAAATTTTCAATTACAACAAATACGACATCGATAAAATTCATTTCCGATAGAGAATAACAATTAAAACATGTTTCTGTTTCAAGTACAGAGTCGTCTTACAATAACATTTTTGTTATCATACATAATTTGTGAAGTAATAAAAAACAGGGACAGGTTGGTTAATATTAGCCTAAAAAACAAATAACTTTGGTCATAGAGTTGCAAAAGGCAACTGGAAACCACCGCATTACACCAAACCGCAATCATGAAAACGGATTTATAGTTGCGGCGACAAGAATTGGGAGTGTGATGAGTTTTATAAAAATTCAGTACCATAACGCAAAAGCTGCATCACGACCTCAAGTTTTCTAGATCATCGTAAATTGAAACTCCTGACTCAACACATTCGTAATTGTAGCGAATTTTCTTTAAAAAAATTTCTAATTACATAGCTTTACACTTAGGTAAATACTTCAAATTTGGTGGATAGTAGAAAGTCTATAGGGGGAATTTGTTCACCAAGTATCATCCAAATATATTTTGATTCTTATTTCTAGTGATACAAAAACTTTTCAGAAGGTAATGTAAAATGTTTCTAAGTAAGCTGGTCCAACTAAAAGCGTGATCATCTCATAAGCAAATTTTATTAAAATTTGCTAAAAACACCAAGTTTGTGTAGGGAATACATTTTGTGTGTAGCGACCCAAAAACGCAACGAAGACTAAAAGATTCATTTCGACAAATTCCCCTGCTTTTCTAATGGAAGATAATCAATCATGTTAGTAATGTATAAAGTATATATAGGCTTAATTTTAAGTTAGCTATTTTATTTAACAACGTAACAAGCTATAGTTATGTTTCCCTGACGTATATACATTTGTACAACCCTATCAAGAGATTAATTTCGTCAATTATTGAATCAGGTAACATGGCCCTTACATTGCAAAATGTAATCGAGCAATTGAAATTAATTTGGGAAATTACCTAGTAGAGCAATAAATTACATCCAGTATTCATATTATTCGACGAACTGCTGTAATAACTAATTATTGTCTGAATTGCGATATGAAATGTAGAGGAGATGAAGCATTTGAATCGTGAGTTTATTATTCAACCGAATGAAATTAGGTTTCTAGAAATGAGGCAATAAACAAGATGTAATTTGCCTTAGTTCCAGACACAAAACCTAGAGAGCTACAGTGTCGGCAGACACAGCGTCCCACATACACAATACAGAAATGGTATAAATTTATTACAGCAGTCAGATATTTGATCAAGTGAAAGATTTACAATGCAATAAAGCCACAAGATGAATACAGCGAGGGCTCGTAAAGACGGCTGAGAAGCCGGTATATCTTCACACTCTAGTCCTAATAAAACTTGTTCTACTAACACCTGGCAAGAGCAATTAAACCCATTTTATTCGCTTAAGATTGCATTCGTCTCTATGAGATTTCAATCACTCCGAGTAGGCCTAAAGGTTTGCTTTAGACCTGATAGTAGTAATAATTAAAATGACACCGTTACATTTAAATCGCATCCCCAAACATATTCAGCAGAGAATAAAACAAGCAATCGAGATGGTTTTCGTAATAAAATATAACTATAAGTTAAATCTTCATTGAACCTTAAAACTTTGCACAATTAAATTATACGCATACACGTAACTACAGCTTCGACGATTATATACTTTTACTGAAAACATAATTTTGCTTAAACATAAATAACCCAGAAAACTACTAGGGACAAACGTAACCACAGAATAGAAAAAGTTCGCCTTAGGTTTTTGGTGTCATACTATAGAAGTAATAATGGTATCAAAGTTGGTCTGGGAGGTGTGCTACACAATTTTATAAAGATATGTCATCTGTATGATTTAAGTACACTTGGAGAACCCAAATCACTTTTGGGTTCTCCAAGTGTACTTATCAGTGCTCATCACAGGTTCCAATCTTCACTTACTGTATGCTTTATTTATGTAATTTTGATGTTCTGTGGAAAACCAATTCAAAAAGTAGCTTAAAATTACAATAGAAAGAAGTATTTCCAGAACTTGTAACACCTACGCGTTAAGGAAGAAAAATTAACGAATCCCAATCCCGCAGATAAGGCTTCTACGACAGCGTCCAGAAGCAGCATGAAAGGATCAACACGAATTAGAAAAATGAGACTCCTGGTAGCGAGATAAATAGACCCATAACAACGAGACATTATTGAAACAATCCAGCCACCCAAGTATGCAGACAACAGAGTGAGTGGATCAACAGCACCCTAAGAAACTACTCCCTGAAGCGTGAGAAGCTGAGTCGGCAGAGTGTAAGTCACCTCTAAAGACAATAGAGCCACTCCCAAGGTGAAACATTATAAATAGACCACTCGCGTTCATTATTGTTCCTATCACAGTACTTTGCACATCGCGTGCTGCAGTATTTTGTTTTATTATTATCATACTTATGTTGATATCTTATTAGTTTTATTATTCTACTTTATATATTAGTTGTGTAGTACTTCAATAAATATTGTTTAAAAAAGCTTAACGTCTTAACCGTAAAGTTAAGTGGCGCAGTCGTTTCTATCGCTTAAAAAATCAAACGAATATTGATTTTAAGCGTATCGACGCCTAATAACCGGTCAGAGAACCAAGCAGTCCAAAGTAAGAGAAGCAGTACAGAAACAAAGTCAGGCAGTCTAATGAGAGCAGTAGGAGTTATTTTTATGTAAGTTGTTTGCTACTTTCCATATTTTTATCCATTTTTTCTATTCTATTATTGATATCGTATGTCCGACTCAGACGACAAAATAACAGGTTTATTAAACTTAGAATATAGATTAAGGTGAATAAGTATTGGTGGTAATAGTTACGAATTACCTAATTGTGCTGATGATTCCAATTGTGATAACATAAACATGGCAAAACAATCCAAATAATTTTATTTAAAAGCTATCCCCGAATATGACGGGTAACCGGCAAATGTGGGAAATGTCTTGAAAGCCATAGATTTGGTAATGAACCAATTCTACGTAGCAGATGAAAATTTATATCTAAATCATTTTTTATTAAATTTCGTAGTGACTAAATTGAAAGGGCAAGCAAGACTAATTATAAATAGGAAAATCATTAATCCTTGGATAGATATGAGACAAGTAAACCCCACATAACTGATTATATTAATTACTGATAATTATTAAATTAATAACAGGAAGAAATCAAGAAAAACAATCTTATATAAAAATCATAAAAAACCATCATAAATCAAAATAACTAATTTTAATATAACTATTAATAGTAACGTAATATTATCGATATAAACAAGAGAACAGTAATTATTGTTGTACCGTTGACAAATTTTATTTCTTACACAGATAAGCTGAAGATTGTAAGTGTGATTTACTTATTGACTATTTATTCGCCAACAATTTTCAGATTAATCAGCAGAGTATAATCGTGAAATGAATTAAAGAACAGAACAGTAGATTTAAATAACACATTTAAAGTCAATAGAATCAATGTAATTAACCAAATAAACACGAATTATTTAAATGACTAGAGAAAACACGTACCAATAAGTCTTTTAGCGGAATACCAAGACATATTTTTTAATAAAGACGAACCTTTGACACATACAAATGTAATGTAATATATAATAAGAACAACAGACGCTAGAGCAATGTATTAAAAATTATATAGATACCCGTATGTACACAAAATCGAAGTAGATAAACAAACAAATGACATATTACGAAAAAAAATAATTAGACAATGACTATTTTACAATTAAAGCACACACCCACAACACTGTAAAAATCACGAAGAACTTTTACACATTAAAATACTAACTTTTACGAAGACTATCAATTTCAAAATTATTGGAAAAACTAACGAAAATACGAAGCAACTTTTTAAAGAAGGGGACATTGTATATGAAAAGGTCACTCCCGGATCCCACAAAAAGCAAAAAACTTGTTCAGGACCATATTTGTTACTTTCACTTCCAGAGAACAATAAAGCAGTTTTAATAGACCACAAAAAAGACTAACAGACCATATCACATTTACGAAATATTTCAAGAAAGTCATACCCAACACATTATTATAAGACATCGCAGTCAGTAATAATAAGTGTAATAATTAGAAATATGCCACACATTAAATGTAGAGTCATAAATTAAAAAACCTGGACGCAGCAAGTGCGTTATGGTAGCGGATTTCCATAAAAATGTTTTAATGTGTGTGTTTTTTTTAAGAAAGCAGGCATCAAATTTGGTTACCACTATAACCTACATAGTAAAAACAATGTGCCATGTTTCATCAATATAACTTTATTGTTTGAATATGTATAAAAATTTCCGAAAGTAAACTTAAAGTGTTCCCGAAAAAACTTGTTTCTTGGTAAACCTTATAGGCTAATAGCAAATTGAGCTATTCAAATATGAAGCATTTGATGAAAATTCGCTACCATAACGCACTTGCTGCGTCCAGAATTTCTTTTCTTACAAACATGCATTATATTTCGATGGGAAATGCAAAAATGCAATAACATAAGGCGTGTTTGATTAAAAAAAAGAGAGAAGTTTGTATCACCAACCCTGTGATTGTAGAAATATTTTTTAAGATGTAGCTCAAGACACCCTGTAATTAATGTATACAATTTTTTTCATATCTTGTGTAATAACGGATATATTGAGCTTTATTGATTTTTTACGAAAATTCGACAAAAATTATATACCATTAAACGATAAACTCTATAGCTGAGGCTGCTGCCATACATCAGAGAAAGGGTCTATTTGAAATGAATTTTCTGGAAACATTTTAATAAAATGAAGGACAATGATGGATGAAACTAAGACTTCAGGGCTTGTAAAACGTTCTTCTTGAGACATTTTCTTTCCATAGCCCGTATTAGATTCAAGTTCTTTGCCTAAATGTTGCCAATTTTGACGTCTTAAATCGCAACTTTGACGTTTTGAGGAAAACCCCAATTTATTTTTATTTAAATGCCTATAACTTTTTGTCTTTAGACCTACAGACCTAAATTTTAGTAGCTAAGTTACCTATAACGATATAAACCCGCGTACAAAATTCGGTTGCTCTTACTTTGTTAATTTGGGAGATATAATTTTTTTCTAAAGAAAACACAAAATTTACCGGGAAAACCTGGGCCGATTTTCCTGGCTAATGAACTCCAAGCCATTTGCAAAAGGAAGGTATTCACCAAATTTAATCAAAATCGGCCCATTATTTTTTGAGTTATCGGTGAATAAATGCATAAATACATAAACTGACCGCGGACATGCGTTCTCGGGGTCCTAGTTCGCGTTCATTAGAAGAATTTTTTTCAAAATTCCAGTCACGATCTCCTCATTAGTGACCTTTTAAAATAAAGTTCACTAATAAACGAAAACAGCTTTCTCTCTCGGTGTGATACATACATACATATATATATATATATATATATATATATATATATATATATATATATATATATATATATATATATATATATATATATATATTGAATCTTACTCTGGGTATGGGTTCTAGGGGCCTTATTAGCGCTTATTTGAAGCCGGTAGTCATTTTTTTAAATAAAATTTACTAAAAACACAAAATCCGTCTTCCGAGCTCACTTTATAAATTCCCAATTACAGTACAACTTCACCAACAACCCTGGTATATTTACACATCAAGTAGACCCAACTTAATAATTAATATCCACACATAAGCATAACTGAGGCGACTTCAATTACTAAACAAAAATGATGTAAGGCCAGTAGACATACTATACACTTACAGACGTTGAAAACCTTTCACTTAATATTTTGCTATATAACCGAAGTGTTTAACTATAACCGGAAGTAGTAAACACTGCACGATTGTAGCAAAATAAGAACATATACCAAATAATAAAATGAATGACTAACGACTACCCATTATAATATCAAAACTTATAGTAACCCTTAATTTAAGATAAGTAGCATAGATGACATAATTTTTTCAGATATTTCCAAACATAGTTAGTAATAATATAGATATGAATAAAAACAGAAAAAGACGTGGAATTACAAACGGATTAGGATCAATTTTGAAATCAATCAGAAGTAATAACGGTGCACAGATCTATCAGGCATTAGAAATATTGACTAACGATCAAAAGATCCATGAACTAATGAGTTCACAAGGGTCCTTAAGGATAAAGGCAATTTCAGAACTTAATCAAACCATAGAAAATTTAAAGCGTAATCAAAAAACAATATTGACAAGAATTTAGGAATTAGAATACCCTATTGATAGTTTACAAAGCAAACAGTTAACCCACTACCATCTTGGAATTGTTAACACAAGAATGGTACTTGTTAAATAGCGTATAAGAATTAATTCTCACAACGGAAAATGCCATTACCTTTTCAAAATTAGGAATATTTTACACATCTATATTACAACGCAAGTTCATAGTAAAAGAACTTGCCAAAATACAAAGTTACATAAGAAATTAGAGACTAATAACAACGAACGATTTAAACCTATATGAAAAAATATTTAAAATAAAAACAATTCAAGTTGACTTCAAAATTATTTTTCTAATAGAAATACCATTAGTAGATGAGTCAGATTATGCATATTAATAGTTGTACACCCTACCAATACCCTAAAATCCTTACACATTTACAATGATAATTCCAAGAACAAAATACAACATCCTTAGTAGCAAACACTATGCCTACCGAAACGAAGAATATCAAAATTTAAAGAACCAACTCTATTTTTGCGAAATAATAATCCAACCACACTCGGCAACCAAAATCCAGGTGAAATATAACTAGTTAACTTTCAGAAGCCTATAAATAATTGTAAACAGGAAACAGTCAAAATTAACAAAACGACAATCTCAAAATAGGGAAATAGTCAATATATCATACTAGAACCGGAAGAAACGAAAATCAAAATAATATTCGAGGAACAAGAAGAAACCAACATTATTAAGGGAAACAAACTAATAACCTTTCAACCAAATTGTAATCTAGAAACAGATAAAAAATTTACAAAACAACTCAGACAACATCTGAAACTCAACAAGTATTTAGTTTACCAAAATTAGAAGTCACGGCACAAGAAGAATCCAAGATTCCCGAAGATCTACCAGAAATAAAGTTACACAACTTATCTTGCTACACGATATTAACCACATCCAGAACCAACTCCAATCAGTTAAAAAGAATATACCACGACATATCAATATACCAATCAATCACCTGAGTGTATAAACCATCCTGCTAGCGGTATCAATAGGCATCATAGCTGTAATAACGAAACACACAAGGAAAGAATTGTGGAAGACCAAGGAAACAACCCCAAAAAATATCGAGACCAGACGTCACATGAAGATCCGTAACGAATCCTAGCTTCGTTCTGCAAAGGGGGGATGAGATAAATGGACCCACAACAACGATCCATTATTGAAACAATGTAGCAACCCAAGTATGCAGACACCAGACTCAGCGAATCAGCAGACACCTTGGGAAACTAGGCCGTGAAGCGTAAGAAGCTAAGTCAGCAGAGTATAAGTGACCTCTAATGATAATAGAGCCACTTCCGATGTGAAACATTAAAAATGGACAACTCGCTTTCAGCGGGGCCTTCATTCTTGTTCCAATCTCAGTACTGTGCACATCGCGTGCTGCAGTATTGTGTTTTGTTAATATCACACTTATGTTGATATCTTATTATTTTTAATATTGTATTTTATATATTAGTTGTGTAATAGTTCAATAAATATTGTTTAAAAAAGCTTAACGTCTTGCGCGTAAAGTTAAGTCGCGTCTACATTAGAAGTTACAACAAGGGCCCTAGTAGTACTCTCGTTCATACCGAGGCTAAGTGTTCCGTTTGGGCCAGAATATTGTATTTTCATTAAACAGACTGCAGAGCATCTCGCAGCAGCTTCCCTCCTCCTTTTTGTAACACTGCATAAGTCAAATAATATGGAAGCCGCCTGTTCGGCAGGCACTAGCAAACCTATACATATGGTTTGTGACTAGTACAACTGCAACGTGTCGAAATTTCCTGCGAATCGGAACCACAGCGGTCAACAGGGAAACGATGTTTGTCAGAGTTCTGAGTAATAATGCAAAAGAATGTCATAGATTGTAACATATCTATGGGACCAATCCATAGACTAATTATTTAAAAACGTGGTCACCGAACCACCAACTACGACCAAAAACCACCTATGTAATCGAGTTTTGTATTATAAAGTAAATAGTCTAAATAACATAAAAGTCTAGACGCAGCCAGTGCATTATGGTAGTCAATTTTAATTGAAATGACCTAGTAATTTTTTCAATTAAAATTCGCCTGGAATATTTAATAGATTTTGTTTATCACAAACAATATTTTTGTCTTGTACAGTGCTCTGGCCTCCAACGACAACCAAAATTTCTTAAATAAATGCTTGTAACTTGTTTTGGTTTTAGCTTAGAGACCTCAATTGTACGTTTCATAACATAAACCTGAGTAACCAATTGTTACGGTTGTTTTAATTTTAGGAGCTACAAAGGCTTTCCGGAGAAAACCCAAAGTTTTACCAGACAAACTGGTCCGATTTTCCTGGCTAACATCCTATCAAAAGAAGGTACGTTTTAATTTCATCAAAATCGGCCTATTAGTTTTAGAGTGATACAGGCATACACAGACACACGCACGCACGCACACGCATATATATATATATATATATATATATATATATATATATATATATATATATATATATATATATATATATATATATATATATATATATATATATATACATCCCGGAAACGGATTCTAAATGTCCTAGTTCGAAATTACGATTGAATTCGAAACTTAAGGCTTTTTAAAACACATTTCCTACATTTCCCAAAGAAATCAAAAATTTTCGCAGAAAAAATGGGCTGATTTTCGTGCCTAACGTATGGTGTTCAGCCACTTACTAAAAGAAGGCACATACCATATTTCATCAACATCGGCCTATTGTTTATTGAGTTATCGGTGCGACACCTATATTGATATTATACGCAAGTATTTGTAATGGCAGACAATTATTGGAATTACTAACTCTTCCAAATTTAGGTAACTCTGGTCAGACCGAAAGCTAACGCGAACTAAACATACACACCTCATCAAGACCAAACGCGAAAAATCGATGAACATGCTGAGTAAATGAGGTGCTGACCCAGAAATACCTTTTAAGTACAATTGTAGAACCCATATTACCACAACACGTTTTAAAAAACCTGGCAATTGTTTCGCTAGCCAAGTTAGCGTCATCATAAGATGAATAATTCATCCTCTGATGACCCAACTCATTTTTAAAAACCCGACGATGAACTATTCATCCTCTGATGACGCTAACTTGGTTAGTGAAACGATCGTCAGGTTTTTTAAAATGTGTTGTGGCGATTTGGTTGTCCAAGTGTTGCTATCAGTGCTCATCATAGATTCCAATCTTCACTTAGTCATAAATATATTTAATGTTAAAAAGATCATACATTCGTTTAATTGTGGATTATGGATGCGTTGTTTACGGAGCAGTATCTAATACAAAAGTACTTCAGATTGATCCTATTTAATGTAAAGCTATTAGAGTCTGCATTGGAGTATTTAGTAGTGATGGGAAAGCTCGAATCATGTCTTGAATCATTTTAAAGATCAAATCCTTTTGTGGGTACTGAATCCGAAACTGAGTAGTGTGTAGTATAGCGAATCTTTTACTGTTAACTTCACGTCTGACGTCAGATCTTTCAGAATCTATTCAGAATGAAAACTGAATACTCGTGTACGCGGAAGTGAAACTCGGGTCCACAATTAATTGGTGTATCTAGACTTAACACTTATATTAAATTTTTGGAAAAGTTTCGTATAAAAAATCGCTTTTTAAGGAGATCGCGACTTTTTATAAATGATCAGATTTTATGCAAATTGAAACCTGAGCCATAAAAAAACAGTTTCACCGTAGCATACCGTAATCCTAGAAATTTTGCGAAACCGTTTGTTTTCTGTAAGGAGAGTAAGAATATTTATCACACACAACATAGTAGGGAACACGGAAGCGACAACTTTACAATATTTGTAATAAAGATAATATTATATAATACATACTCTGTACATTTACTAAAAAACTATTTTAATTGGTATTTAAAAACATTATAAATGTGGTAAATATGAATATAGTTGTTTTCACATTTTTAGTACTAATAATAGTGGAAAGAAATGTAATATGTTATAAGAACATTTTCAAACAATATTTTATATTTACATATACGGAATAACAAGAACCAGAAGAAAACACAAACCAGTTAAAAAAAATGAGAAAATTTTGCTTTTTGATAAAAAAAATTGTTTTCTCTATTTTGGAGTTATCGTATAGACTGTGTATAGCATATATGCATGCATATTAATGAAATTCATCTTAAAATATTTTTAACTATAAGTTTTTAATAAATTCAAGTAAAAAATGATTTCATATTTTTCGTTTTTTATTTTATAAAATTTTGTTACTGTGATTTGTTTTTTTTCTCTGATAAAATTCGAACGAAATATATATTGAAAAGGTTTGCAATTTTACTTAAAAAGTAAATACATTACATCATTAAGTTGACGCCAAAAGCGTCATTATATTAATTAAACAAATTTGAGTTAAAATCTATTCCTGACAATAATTTATTGTTATAAAAAGCAATTTACAGTTTATGGACTTTCTCTTTTTATGTGTAAAACTTTGTATGATAAGTCTGTAAAGTCATAATTAACAGTTAGTAGGTATTTCGCAACGATTAATTGAATTCAAGTTACAGACCGATCAAAGATTTAATTATTTTCACTTTTAGTTAATGTTCTTAGAAAAAATTCCCTAATGGAGAGATCTCGACTTTTAAATTTTGAATTTTTTTTCAAACGAGCACGAACCTAGGACCTCTAGAACCCATATCCGGGATTAGTCCCATTTTTATACATTTTTTTACTGCATGCAGTAGACAGCCGCTAGCTACAAGGGATGCATTACACATTATAATATATATTTATTATTAGATACCCTGTCGATAAGAATATATATATATATATATATATATATATATATATATATATATATATATATATATATATATATATATATATATATATATATATATATATATATATATATATCGACGGGGTATCTAATCATAAATAGATATTATAATGGTAGTGTGCGGGTGTAGAGAACATCCCTTGTAGCTAGCGGCTGTCTACTGCATGCAGTTTTGGGTGAAGACTGACGAATGTTTTGTTTCCGAATCCGGGTACAGGAGGATTGATATATGTCGAATTCGAATTCTTTTTAATATATTCATTCTCGTGCACACAAATTCTCGTTCGGTTTTTTTTTTCTTTCATCTGGCTACCTGCGTAGGTCATTTTCCCATTTGCTCTTTACCACACGCCAACAAAGTCGTGAGAGCGAGAGGATCCGAGAGGTAGCTGCAGAGTGCCGGCGGACACATGTTTCGATATTTTACTCCGAATCGGGGTACTGGAAACGAATCAGTTGAATCACTCTGATTGAGCACCTAGGATTCATACGCGGATTCAATCCTTTTTGTGGGTACTCGAGTACAATGGGTACTTTTGAGGATCGAATCCTGTCCGATCCTTTAATTTGATCCACACGTCACTAGCATTTAGGTTATGCCCAACATCTGCAATGTTGGCAGAAGCGCAAAAACACCGCGTATACTTAGAAGGCACTTTATTGCGTGCAAGTGTTGTCAAAAATCATACTCTTCAGTTTTGGGTACAAAATAGGCAATATATGCTTGCTGTGTGTCGAAAACCCAGCGAATAAATTGTGGACGGAAAAGATCGTCCACCTTTAGCTATAGCATTTGCAGATACTAGCCAACATGAGTCACCTCATACTGTGAAACCGTACTGAATAAACATGTAAACAGCACCATCAGTTCAACAAATGGTTTGAAAAGTAACAACTCCACTGGGCAGTGCAGTATGTTTATTCCAGTGGTTCTTGCTGGAAAGCAAAAATTTTGCATCATTGTTCAATTTTCACGGCAGAGGCCTTTGCCATAGAAAATGCATTTCTTTGGGCAAATCACAATGTCCCACGGAGAGTATTTATCTTATCCGACTCAAAATCTGCCCTTCACTCCATTATTTCTCCAAAACCCATGACTTATTTTCAATAACAAAACACTTGATCGTATCAAAACGCTTTTATATGGACTACACATGCACAATAAGTCACTCACTTTTGTTTGGGTAAAAGGTCACTCTAGCATAAACAGAAACGAGTTTTATGACAGGCCGTAAAATATGCCACAAACTTATCACACGTTGATAAGTAAGTATAAGGATTTAATTAACATATATAAACGTAACGTACGCATTGAATGGGAGACTATTTGGAAGCACTTTATAAAAAGATCGAAAAACTAGTACATACTTATCCATCAGGTTTTACAAACAAATTCTCCACATATCTTCGACTCTGAAGTATCTAAATTCTATTTTACATGTATCGCAAAGCGAAAAATTTACTGTACAGCTAAATATCCTTTGTTAACATCCAAAGCTTGGATACATTTTCGTGTAGGTTTTTGCTGTTGTTTCTAGTTTCAAAGTGACTGAAACCACAGCCTCGTTTGGTTTGTGCAGTAGCATAATACATAAAATCAGGTTTAATCATTTTCCTGGATTCGCATAGTGCTTTTTCTACCAGACTCGCGTAATCCATGTGAGTACTCAATCAGCGTCCTATGACCTAGCATTATTCGATGTCATTTTGCTCCTACCCGTAGAGGGCTTTTTGTGAAACCTTCCGAAAGCACTTTTTTTCATCTTCTTGGCAGAATTCACATAGTGCTTTATCTGTCAGACTCGTGTAATCTATGTGACTACTGAATCAGCGTCCTGTAACCTAGCATTGTTTGGTGGCTTTTCTGTTCCTATCGGTGGGGAACCATTTCTGAAGCCTTAAGAAACCTTTTTTATTAACTTTTTGGTTTGTCTCTGTTCCAAAGGTTTTTTTCGCTGCTCCAATATTCTGCTTTACTTCCATTCGTTAAAGAATCTTGTAATGCTCGACCTTGCTCCTATGTGCTTGTTTGGTGTGCCGAAACTCATGATTATATCACTTTGTTTATACTTCCCGTTCCCATTGTGATTACTAGCCAGTCACAATATTTTTGGGCTGATTTTTACAAAATCTCATGTTCCAAGCGGCGCTTGGCTATCATATTATATGACAATTGACTGTTTCGTCGTTTTAAGCGCAATATTCTGTCTTGCGAAACGACTTATCTTAACCATTTTGGCCTAAAATAATATTGCATATTTTATAGATTAAGCTTAATGTCATCTGTTTGATTTATTGTATGAATCCTTGATCCAGCACTTAATTGCGTTTTGATTCCGACAGTTAACGGACTGTTGGTAGTGATACACAAGGGCAGCTCTCTCATCCTTCCCTTCCTGATATTTCCCAATCGAAATCTTTCTTGAATGTGTACTTATGAAATTTACTACAGTAAGTATATATTCTACATCGATTGTGTTTTAAATTGGTAATTTAGATTCTAATACTCAGTTTCGTGCTGTTGTCTGATCAGTGTTTGACAGTGGTGTCGCATAAGCACCACTTAGCTTGAATCTTCTTATACAAGTATGTGTAGTGGCGGTAGGCGGTAGGTCGGAAAGAAATTCCAAAGTAGCCGTTATGATAGCCTTTATGGCTCCCGTAGCGCAAGAGATTACACGTTTTTATACGCCACTTAACACCTTACTTCCCCTACCTGATGCGTTTCTGTCCACCATACCACGTACACTTATGTCATCATGGTTCTTACAACCCTCACGTATATCTATCAAATGGTATTGAGGTACATTCCTCATCTGCTACCATCCATTCGTCTGCTCTTTCCTATAATTATGCCTTTTGTGAGCTTTATTGAATATGAATGTTTTTGGTTTAAGACCATTCTCAGGTATATTGCCTTGCTCACATATGTCATCTCTACTCCGTTTAACCCCAATGGTTGAAGGTATTCGAATGATGTCTTTTTGTAAAGGCACCAACTGTTGCTTCTTGTGGATTTACAAAAGTTTAATATAACCTTACTATATTTTTGCCTGTCGGTACATTATGTACTGTAAATTATAAATTTGCATATCATGCTAATGATGTCGCAATGAAAGTGAGTTCTTCCCGCTCACCTTGTAACGTTAGGTTTAGAGGCAAAATAACTGTGGTATAATGTGGTATAATTGATCTTCAGAAATAATTTCATAATGTTTTGTTGCAATGTTGTTAATTCCCAACATCTTTAGTAAATTCACCAGAATCGATGCAATATTTTTTTTCTGTAAACTAAAAATGTATGCATATAATTTTACTTACAATAAATCAAATCAAAATAGTGGTTTCTATGGGTATCTAAAGCAATTGATTTTTTTTTTTTTGTATTCTAAACCAATGTATTATTTGGCTGAGGAGATAAATTTAACATTTAAAACGATTTATTGGTTGGCAAGATTAGCAGATAATATTTCTAATACGCAGTATAATAGGAACCTCGGTGGTTGAGGGGTAAGAACGTGTGCCTCTGAACCGAAGGGTACCGGGTTTGATCCCAGGATACTCCTTTCGGTTTCTTTAGTACAAACTGTAACACTAACATCAACCGAGGTTCTGGCATTGTATCTGAGCAAGTTGAATGTCTGCACGTTCTGCCCTTCGGAGGAGGTGTCCATGCGATGTTGGGCACGTTAAAGATCCCTACTCCCCTAACAGAAAGGCAGGGGTTCGGCAAAATTTCCAGTCTAGTGAGGTGAAACTGCTCCCTGGCGTCGGTGATTGGCCATAGTCGCGAAAATAGGCCGACCTTAAAGAAACAAAACACACAAACACACACGTAGTACAATATTGGTTAAAGACGGGAAACGATTCTGAGCTCGTACCGATAAATACAGAAACGATCTACACAATATTTCATGTATGTAAAGACGACGCGGTCCACTGAGTAAAACTAATCAAACATTTAAATTATTTTAACTGAAGGAGTGCACTGCAGAATCCATTGTTAGATTACGTTCATAAAATTTAGATGACGTCAAATATATGACGCATCTAACACTTATATTTATCATGTTTCCAGTTTACTACCCAATCCTATTACGTTATGCCGCATTTTATGACAAAGGATGAACAATTACCATTTTATACTGCATTGAGTTCAAGCTTGCCGACTTCGGCCATTAAATGTAAAGTAGTTATACAAGGTTTAAGATAAAAATGACGAACCTGGTGTAATAAATATTTATATGATATTATATAAAATCATCTGTAATATTATGTTCTTTAAAATAGTTTCCTTTAATACCAGCGTAGAAATGATGATCATGGTCATATTAGTAACAATGTTTCAGGTCCAGGTGATTTAAAAAATTGCAACCAGAAGGCACCATGGTATAATATAGTCTTGTTTTGTATAATAGACCAAGCTAAATTTGAATTTTTACATAAGTCATGAGCACAAAGTTTCAAAACACATCTTACTTATGTTAAATGGGATATTGTATGCAGTTTTGTCAGATAAATGCAGTAAAAGATCAACATACATAATTTTTTTGTGTTGAGTGTTAATAAAAACATTAAATACTTATTATAAGTTTTTACCACAGCAAACAAGCTTGGATAGTAAAACTGTAACATATCGCAAATATATTCGCTGTCATGACGCACTTTAGACAAAATTCGTTAAGAAAGACGTATCGATGGTGAGACTTTGCAAATATATATATATATATATATATATATATATATATATATATATATATATATATATATATATATATATACCAATACATTGGTATGGTAATTTAAAGGCAATTACGACCAAGTACGCCATTTATCAATCGATGATGAGCAATGCTATGTCACCATGTGCAGAATGTTACCTTCTTTCAAATTCGTGGAAATTCAATATGGGGTCTATAAGAAAAAACTTCACATTCGTCTGCGCGTAACTAACAATGACACTACGAAAAAAATCACACCATTGAACTTTGCGAGTCTTTTTAAGTGGAACATGTTTTTGTTGGAAGAAAATGGACAAAAAATTATCCAAATATGAACAGTTTAAGAAAATTACGCTTTTGTTTTGCACGTATAATTTCAGAACCATTCGGAGTTTTCCATATTTGAAAGCAGGTTTAAAATGACCTGAATTCTCTGCATACACTTGCTAATTTAAGCGCATTTCTATCTCGGATAATAAGCTGTAGTGGACAATGAAAAAATTGTTACTGTATATATATATATATATATATATATATATATATATATATATATATATATATATATATATATATATATAACTGTGCGTGTATGTAATTTCCTTATTGTGTTCAGACCTTGTACAATTTATGCAAATCAGAGCGGCTGTTTTATAACTCCAGCCTTATGTTGAAGGTTTCTGGCGCAATATCGTAATCCTATGTTTCACAGTGTCAGTTCATTTTATTTAAATTTCGTTTTGCACTTTATTACTTCAGAGGTCTAATCGCTTTACAGTTTGCGTCATTATCTACATAAAGGTCTGCCATGTAGACCCTTTAACTTGATGTTTGTTAAATATGCAAAGCAGTAACTTCGATCTAAACGTTTAGAGTTTGGGCTTATATCATAAATTATGGAAAAGAGGTAGTTGGTTTGATAGCATAGGAATTTTATATTCCAAAAGAAAGGTTTTGTAAATGTATAGATTATCATCAAAGTATACAGGTGATGTCGCCTTGTCATGGAAAACATCTTCCGCGCTTTATCAGTGAGCCAGTCTTTCGGAGGTTCCTTGTTACTCTATTTCTTCCCGCTTTTTTCAAGTATTAGACAATCAAATAAAGTTATCGGAAAGTTATTAAGTATCAGACTGTTTCCAGAAAATGTTTCCCTTCTCCTCTCAATTGCTTCCAGTAAGCATTTGTTTTCTCTCACCGCAGAGGTAAGATGTGTAATTATGACATAAAAAATGTATGTTTGTAATTACATCTAATCTTTTATTCATTTTTGTTCTGTTTTTCTGTGATCGGATCGCTTTGTCATATTTATTGTTAGCGATATAAACGGTGGTATATGCGACGATAATAACTTTTGGTTCAAATCGCATTGTCAGAGTTTTTTTTATTTCGCCAGCGCAGTGGTAGAACTAAAAACTAAAGCCCGCGAACGACCGTATGGAAGTTCTGTTAGTTGGCATTTAGTACAACATAGTTTTAAGAAAAGTAATAACGAGATTACTATACCGGGTCTAACGAAGGGACTGGATTATTATGGTAACGAGTTTTCAGGAAAATGGAAGTCTAGTAAAAATAGTGCTGGCAATTTAATTAGAACTTCCACATAGCTGTAATAATCTACTCTCCCCAAAAAGACATTTCGTGAAACGAATTTATGGTGCATGACTTCACTACAAATAAAATATTAATATTCCTATACCCATAAAATTCTGAAACGTTATATTACTCGACGTTTAACAAAAAAATATAATTTTTCACAAAATCACCCTACATTTATCCCCTACTTCCTAAAGCGATCTTACCCAAAAACAATTCGAAGCGTTTCTTTACCGCGTGCTAATTGGATACCAAATTTGAAGATGATATCTCCATTCGTTCGAAAGTTATTTCGCGTACTAACAGACACCGATATTCCACCCCCACACATTCAATCTATCAATTTAATTTCAGCACAGAGTACCAGATGTTTGATGTAATTGAAAGTTTTCTGATAAACAAAGCCTAAAACGTTATATTACTGGAGTTTTATAGAAAAAATGTAGATTTTCGCCAAATCACCCCCCATTCAGTGATTTTATCAAAAAACAATTCGAACCGTTAGTTTGTTTACCAAATTTGAAGCTGATATCTCAATTAGTTTATTGTTTATTGTTGTTTATTGGCAAAAATTATACATTATGTTAATACAATAAGTCCTATGCGACTTGTGGTGTAACATATAACATAATTTAGAAGGTTGAATCCTAAATAGTTTAACAGTCCTACACCATATTCAATAAACTTCAGATTTTGGCATACCAAACTTAAATTCTTTTTTCTTTTCTATTTCACACCTTCTAACACTTCAACCATCAACTTCATTCACCATAAATCTCTACTATTCCATAATGTCTTGCTAACTGCTATTGTTTCCAAAAAACCCATATTTTCACCAAAATTTTAAAATTTGTAGTAAATAAAAATTACTTTAGTTTGACAAATGATACGTCTACTAACAGAGACAGGCATATAGGCTGACAGATCGACCGACCCACCGACCAACCGACCTACAGACAAAAAAAAATGGTTTCAGAATCAAGTTGTTTGTATGTTTTAAGACGTTTTACTCCGTTTTAGCAAAAAAAATTGAAATTTGTTTCATCAATACTCCACGCCCAAAACTTCAATTCCTAATTTAATTTCAGCACAGAATACCAGAGGTTTCATGAAATTGGATTTTTTCTAATAAACCAACCCTAAAACGTTATATTACTCGAGTTTTAATGAAAAAATGTCAAATTTCACAAAATCACCCCCCATTCATCCCCTATCCACTGGAGCGATTTTACCCCAAAACAATCCGAACCGTTCGTTTGTCGAGTGCTAACTGCGTACCAAATTTGAAGACTATATCTTAATTTGTTCTAAAGTTATCGTGGCTACAAACAGACAGACATACTGACCGACAGGCAAAAAACTATTTTTGTTCCCAAATCATGTTTTCTATATGTTGTAACCCTTTCTACGACATTTAAGCGAAAAAAATATTTCCACGCGTTGTGACGCTGTGGAAGTAAAATTATCAATTAAAAACAGATACAAAGATTGACTTACTAATTCAACTTAGGTAGCATGTGCAGAGGCCTTAAGGTAAGATCCAAAATAATTTAGTAATATAATTGCTTATATATATATATATATATATATATATATATATATATATATATATATATATATATATAAAGTATTGTTTTTATATTACTTTAAGTTTTATATTTACTATTAACCACCCTTCGTCATGAATGTAAAATAGATGCAGAAGGACTTAATGTGAATAGTATCTCAACAAATCACTGTCTGTTATGATAACAGAGCTGGATAGCTACGAGATACTAACAATCAGAACTGACATTGAGCCCTTTTATATAAATTTCGTAGCAACAGCAACACCTTGTAACATTGTTCAGCTTTAAGGTCGAATATTGTGTTTGCGTTGAAAATATTTAAATGCGGTCTACTTGTGTTCTGAAATTATTGGTTTCTTAAAACATTCAGGTCTAGTCAAAACACGGAATGATTACTTTGTTGCTTCTTTTAAACCAAATGCTGTATTTTATTACTGCAGCAATTTCTACTTTTATTGCACTTTATCTTTTAATGAACATTCCCAACAGGGAGAGGCGCAATTGTTTAGTTGATCGTGATTTCGCAAACCAACAGTGTTATAGACAGTAAGATTTTGTTTACTTTGGTACCTGTAAAAATTAGTTAATCACAAAAAATAACAAAATCAGATCCGTTTTTAGTTAGTTTCCAGCGAGTAGAATACAAAAATAGTTCATTAGTACAGGTTACCATTTGAGTCAGAGCTCAGTGAACTGGTCTTATCTTAAAAAACGTGGTGACAAATTGGTTTACAATTTAAATATCTCGATACCTTTCATTTTAAGCCCATTAGCCTTAAATTAGATAAAAGCTTATAAATTTGTTAACCAGAAGATTAAAGTAGTTCTTCGACCTCGTCCGTTCAATATCGACACAATAGACAAACGATGCGTCGCCGACTACAACTTTTACTTCGGATTAATTCGTCTACCTAGGTGCGATATAAATACACTGTAGCTGTTGATTTAATTTTAGAATTTTTCATCATCTGATGACGCTGACGTTGTCAGCGGAAGGAGCGTAAGGTCTTTAAAATATATGTTGTGGTGATTTGGATTCACCAAGTGTACTGGTCTTATGTTGTGACATGTCACAGTATTTTTGCAGTTTATATTGATTTCTTGTTATTATCGAAATATTCTCCTTTAGACAAATTGATTGATATAGCTTTCGAGTTAAGAGAAAGTAATACAAATGTTTTACTCGCAAGAAGAATGTATCGTCAGCATTTCCATGATGGACGACAACTGAGTACAAGCATGTCCATAATGTACTGTTAAGTGTTACTAAAAATCCATATACCAGTAATAAACTTTAAAAAGTCTTGACGCAGCAAGTGCGTTATGGTAGTGAATTTTCACAGAAATGATCTGATGCCAAACATTTTTTACAACTTTTTTTTCTTTTAACGTACAAATCTAAAATTTGGTTTATAGTTTACTTTTTATATCGCAAAACTACCTGCCAAATTTGGCTACCAGAGCTTTTTTATTTTTGGAGATAATTTATTTAACTCAAAATTCTCTTGGGGAACCTGGTCCGATTTTCCTGGGTAACGACCTTATCCAAGCCATTTACAAAAGAAAGGAACTTCCCAAATTTTATTGAAATCGGCCCATTATTTTTTTAGTTGTAGGTGTGATATACACACACATACACACACACACACACACACACACACATATATATATATATATATATATATATATATATATATATATATATATATATATATATATATATATATATATATATACAGGGTGCCCGATTTTCGAGACACATCGTGGGGAACTGGCTTATCTTAAGAGATACAAGTCGGTAGTTTGTTACGCAATCCGGTGCTGATCCTTTTTGAAAAAAGAAAACTGAGATATCTTTTACGGTTTTCGAAATAAATATATAAAAATGAAATTTTCGGTTTTCGTATTTCCCAATTTTTCGAAAACTATTGTATCTAGATATTGGTAACAAATACATCATTATTTTTGAACAAGGAATCTAAAAATGTGAATTGCATCAGTGTGGCACGCACCACAGTCCTACAGCGATCGCCAACTTTCTTTTCTTATGTGCGCCATTTGGTCTTTTTACATTTTCGGAAACATACTTTTTTTCTGATTACAATGATGTACCACATCATATAGTTTGCTCTATTATCTCGCTATTAATATTAGATTTATTGTATTTGTAATAGTGCTTTGGAGAAAATTCGGTACTGTCATCTAAAAACAAAATTATGACAGTTTATTGTTACTTTCAATAAGGGAACGTATTTCCCATTTTCAATAAGAGAGCGTTTTTTAATTTCGTCAAGAAAATGGTATTTTTTAATGAAAATAAAAACCTGATATGAAGGAAATTTATTACGCTTCTCAAAAAATTCACGCCAGAAAAATATCTTCATCGTTATCTGGAAAAGCGACAACCAAATCAAACTTATTTTTTGCGTATGCATCGCTGTTTAGGACAGTATGGTACGTTTGGCAAACGAAGGAAACATTATAGTGGTAGGCTGATTGAAGAGGAAGAAAATATTTTACAAACTGTAACTATTTTGGTTACATATATGTACTTATTTAAGTTATTCGTGTTGACTTTTCTATTGTAGGTTGAAGAAAATCCGTCAATTTCAACACGGGAATTAGCAAGTGATTTAAATAGTTCACGCCAAGCGGCATGAAGAGTACTGAGAAAAAACAAGTATCGCCCTTTCAAAATACATGTAACACAAATGCTGCATCCGCGTGATGCTGACCGAAGAATAATTTTCTCTCGGTTTTTTATTAACAAGATACAGAAGAACCTAATTTTTTTCACAATGTTATTTCACCAACTATGGTATGTTCAATCGCCATAATGAACATGTATGGTCTATAGAAAATCCCTATGCACAGCAGGGTGGGCGCACACAAATTAGGTTCGGAATCAATGTTTGGGGTGGCTTCTTATGTAATAAAACAACAGTCCCATTCGTCTACGAGAAGAATTTAACCAGTAGCATTTATCTTGATTTTTAAGGTAATTTCTCGACAATTATTTGGACGAGAATGCGAGCCTAAATCGGATTAATAATTTATGGTTCCAACAGGATGACACACTGCCTCATATTGAAAGAAGAATTACAAGCTATTTATCCCAGTTGTTTCCAGTCACATCTAATAATGGTAATGTAAAAAGCCGGCGCGATCACCAGATTTATCACCAATTGACTATTTTTAATGGGGAAATATGAAAGACAAAATTTATAAAACAATTCCCTCTGACATAGGGAAACTAAGAGACTGCCCGTACAGAGCAGTTTCTGAAATCAGGCAAAGAGACGTAAATCGAGCAATTTGTAGTTTAAGAAAAGAATTGCCTGCGTGAAAATCTGAGAACTGGATAATTTGTCAATCAATATTTTTTTGCTCTTCATTAAAAATAACATCTTTTAAATTGATTTAGGCTAATATTATGCTATATTTTAGAAAAATGTAGGTGTCCGAGCTAATAAGTTCAGTAAATAGATTTTTTCCTTCGTTTTTACTAAAAATCTTATAAAAGTTACGGCCGGTCACACCGTCTTATTTAACCAATAACCGACAGTTATGTTGGCGAAAAAGACTTTTTTTACCGTGTGTCGGAATAAACTGTATGTTTTTTTTTAACTTAACATTTGTTTTATCTCTTTAGGCTAGTTTTACGATGATAAAGCTACTATCTACTCGTTTGGGGTAAAAATATTATAAAAAAGTTAATAATTGTTTGTAGATGAATGTAGGGTTGGAGCTTAGCAAACGTAATTAATTAAACCAACACAACCATAGATTTTTTTAGGAAATATTACACATTAAATACACTATATTAGTAAACAAGAGATATTTATTTGTTGTGACATCCGTTACATTATGTGACCGATGTTTCACAGATTACCGCTGTTACAAGAGAGATTAAAGTAAAATGCATTATTTAACATCAAAAGCCTGTTAATTGAAAGTTTCACCAAAGGTGTATTGTCCTTTGTTACCATCTGGCTGGGGGAATCCAAAACCTGTAAGATATCACCAACTAGATAGACATGAACATCATTCAGCTGGGGCAATTTGAAATAGCGTGTTATTTTTGAAGGCGCCATGGCATTTATTTCAATTCCGGTTATTTCACCACCCTTTTAATGATTATCAATTATTTGACCTGGGTAGGTCTTACCATAATACCTGACTGATACCCGCTGTCCTATTTTGTATTCTGAAAATATTTAGACAATTATGGAAGCAGAACTTCTAAATTAATGCCACAACTACCTTTTTCCTTTTTCTGATGTGGAGTGCTAATGGAATTGTTCTCTTTCTGTATAGATGGGCAAGCTCTCTCATGATCTTATAAATTATTGTAAAGGAAATAAAGAATAAGTTAATAGAATAAATGCTTAGTGACCTTGAAAGAAAAGGATACGATTAAAGTAATCAAATTTCATAAGGGTCTTTCGGAACGGGTGACATTTTATGAATTCCAACGATTTCTTTTGATTCAATGTCAAACAGAGTCACTGCTTTGCACATTGCAGTTACAATTTGTATACACGTCTTTGCAGATGTTATTTCGGCACCCATTTTAATTTGAGTGTCTGCAGCTCTTTTAACAGTACCTCCAACGCCATCGGCTAGGCCCTTACCATGCCCACTTATGGAGAAATTCTAAGTTGTATTTTCAATATCTGGTATTAGTTGGCTGAGGTAGTTAGAAAATAAATACATATTCCGTCGATTCTTGTACTGAGAAGCAGGTCCATCAGACTGTATACAGTGTGGAACAGCCAAATGGAATAAATTCGATAACGGATAAATGAGGGCGTGTTGGGAAAAACGCTTGGACACGTCGATTTGTATTTTTAACTGCGCATCTTTTTCAAGAAAAAAAATTATATAGGGTGCGTCATGTGACAGTGGCCAATACCAACTTTCTTATTTTAAATACAAGCCTCTGTATATTATTAATTTTTTGGATTCTTCAGAAAATTCTAGACATAATTCATGTACAATGTTCTATACCTATCTTCAACTGTTTCGGAAATATTAAGTATTTTCAGATTTATTACAAAAATTAACATTAAAAATAGAAAATTATTTTATTTCACAAATTCGCTACATTGCATTCAATACTTATTTCCCATTCAGCTCTTGATAATGAGAAAGTAAACAAAAACCATTCCTGCGTTTCTTTTTACTGATATGAAATGAAACAAAAACAAAGACAGTTTTCTTTCTGTTCGTATAAAACTCGTAGCCTTAGCAACTTGTTGTCTGCCTGCATGACAGTAGTGATTAGTGTCAGTGCTATTGTCGTTTGAATTTCGTTAACTGTACGTAATAATATCAGAAAAATGGTTCATTTAACAGAAATGCACAAAATAACCATTCTACAAATGATTGGTTATGGAGATAACACACGGACACAGATGGAAGTGTCTCGCTTATTTCACAAAAAATTTCCAAATTTGCCGCTTGTATCCCAAGGAACAATTAGCAAAATAGAAAAGCAGTTTCGCGAGCTTGGTCATGTGAGACAGATAAAAAAAGTAGCTGCCAATGCAGTAAGTGATGATACGAAATTGGATATTACGCTTGAGTTTCAAGAAAACCCACATACTTCTGGTCGACAAGCAGCCCAACTATTCAACGTTAGCCACACAGCAATTTTTCGAACATTAAAGGAAAGTAAAATGCATCCCTATAAAATGATACCAACTCAGGAGCTCATGGAGGACGATTTCGATAGGAGAACGTATTTTTGTGAACAAATGATGGCAATGTTAGATAACAATGTGATCCAATTAGAAGATGTTTTGTTTTCTGATGAGAGCACATTTACACTTCACGGTCATGTTAATCGTCAAAATTGCCGCTATTGGTCTAATGAGAATCCTCATTGGATGAGAGAGGAACATACGCAATATCCTGAAAAAGTTAATGTTTGGGCAGGAATTGTTGGAAATCATATCGTAGGTCCCTTTTTCATTGATGGCAACTTGAATGGGGATAAATATTTAGAACTGCTCCAAAATAATGTCGTGCCAACTTTGACAAACTTATATCCAGATCCAGCAAACCCACAAGTTCCTGCCAATAAAATATGGTTTCAGCAAGATGGAGCACCGCCCCATTACCAAATCAATGTCCGGCAGTACCTGAACCAAATTTTTCCAAATCGGTGGATAGGGTGGCGCGGATCGATAGAATGGCCAGCACGATCTCCTGATCTGTCGCTATTAGACTACTTTTTGTGGGGATATGTCAAAAGTATTGTATACAAAACTAAGCCCCTCAACTTAGATGACTTAAAAAGACGAATCACGCTTGCGATTAGATCAGTCACGCCTGAGATGTTGAGTAATGTTAGAAGACATTTCTATACCAGATTAGCATGTTGCCAAGATGTTCGTGGCGAGCATTTTGAACATTTACTACATTGACATTAATTTTTTTTTGTTTTTTTTAAATTATTAAGAAATAATCAGTATTTCTTATTAGAATTTGTGAAATAAAATAATTTTCTATTTTTAATGTTAATTTTTGTAATAAATCTGAAAATACTTAATATTTCCGAAACAGTTGAAGATAGGTATAGGACATTGTACATGAATTATGTCTAGAATTTTCTGAAGAATCCAAAAAATTAATAATATGCAGGGGCTTGTATTTAAAATAAGAAAGTTGGTATTGGCCACTGTCACATGACGCACCCTAAATAATTTTTTTTTCTTGAAAAAGATGCGCAGTTAAAAATACAAATCGACGTGTCCAAGCGTTTTTCCCAACACGTCCTCATTTATCCGTTATCGAATTTATTCCATTTGGCTGTTCCACACTGTATACAGAGTTCGATTGCAATAATTTTTTAATAAATCTTTTACCACTGGTGTAAGATGAGCCCAGACTGCGTGAGCTCCGTGGTCTGTGTTATCAGAAGCAGTACAGTACGATTTAGGGATAATGTTCCCATCTTTATTTACAAATGCAACAATGAAGAGAAATATGTGATTTGGCCCCACCAAAATGCATACTCTGAACTTCCTTGTAGTATTTTCTCTCATAATTTTTTGAAAAATCTATTTACATATGCAACAATGAAGAAAAATATGTGATTTGGCCCCACCAAAATGCATACTCTGAACTTCTTTGTAGTATTTTCTCTCATAATTTTTTGAAAAATCTATGTGGAGTAGCACTTATTCTTTTTGTAAATTTTTCCTAATATGCTTCACTTCAGAATATTGATATTGAATGCTAAATACGTGAATTTTGTGATTTTCAAGTTGCATTTTTAGTTTTGTCCGTAATTCTTTCTAAGAACAACTGACATTTATTGTTCTTGCAACCCTTATTAAAATATCCTCTTTCACACTTCTTTTGATTTTTACAAAACGCCATTCTTCTTTAATGGACAGCTTCATTTTCTGTTTCCGAATTTACAGCGATTCTGCATGCATCTTTATTGCCAATATTACATAGTTCCTCAATTCATTATATCACCTAAGGTTTCTTTATTATACACAACTAAACGCCTGTTCGTATAAAAGTTCGACATTGCTGCATTTTATACAAGCGCAAGTGTTTCTGCCACTCATTTTTGGAGCAACAACCCAAAATGGCTTTAGTCTAAGACATGTAGAGTGGGGCACTTTATCTGAATTCGAAGAATTGTATTTTGAATGTAAACTTTTTACTGTTTGGAGTAGCAATCTTTTCTGTTTTTGTTTTATATTTCTTGTAATAAAATCCTTTTTACCAGGCAACTGTTTTGGGTGTATGTCTTCTTGATAAAACTTTCTTATAGATTGTACAACATCCCCGGAAAATTTTCGTTTATTTTTCCATTTTCTTATACCATTATTCATCGTTCTACTAAAACTTTTATAGCTCACAAGACCCATAGCCATTTTGACCAATCTCAGCTTTTTCAGCCTCTTTGGAGTTACAAGTCATATGAACTCTTCATGTTCCTTTAAATTCTTTTTTATTGTTTTATTACTATCAATCAAATTGTCCACTACTGCTTCAGTAAACAACAAGTTTTTCCTTACAGCTTCAGGAACTGGTCGACCACCCGAAAGTTTAGTAATTTTTGTATTTGGCGACGGACTTTTTACAATTTTTAGCCTCTGATATCGTTTCTTATACTTAGCAGCTAAGTTGAAAGCCTTTCTAAGTTTTTTTCGTAGTTTTCAAATCCTTGTATGCTTTCGATCGGTTCAAATTTTTCTTTTTTCTACATCTCAAACTTTGAGATGAGTTAATAGGATTTTGGTTAGTCATTTCAGAATCAATCTGAGGTGGTGTATTATGATCCATAAAAAGCATTTATTTTCTCATTAGTTTATGTCTTTCCCTGAGCTTGCGGACTGTTTCTCTGACATATTTTCGGTCTTTTCTCTTTTCACGCCTATTCATGCTTTTTCTGTATTACTACGTACCAGTTCTTTTCTTTTCTGCCTGAAAATTTCTCTCATATTCTCGATTTTGTTCGAGTTGTCCTTCTGTCAATTTTGCACGTCTTTTCCGTTGCCGTTTTCTGTCCTTTCTTCCAGAGCTTTATCAGAAAGTGCCTTTCTATTCTTATTTCTATAAGGACGCGTTGAAGGTATAACGTATTTTCCGCTGCAAAGGTTTTCCTATCGACTTCTCGATGTGCGTTTCTCAGGCTAGTTCGATGAACACGGCATAGAAAATATATCTCTCTGAGACAAATTACTTGTTCTATGTTGCTCATCAGAATCGTCCTGAGAGACAGAGCATATCTCAAGATTTTTGGTTGTGCTCAGCGTGCGTGTACAAAATGTAATAGAAAATTTTTGAGGTATATTTTTTATGCCACTATCTTTGTTCATTTCAATGTTAATCTCTTCGACTATTGTTTTGCAGCATCTTCATTTTTTTTCTTGGTACGTTTATTAGCTTTAATTTGTTTGTCTAATTTTACGTTTTCTTCTCTTTGCCTTAAAGCAGATTCTTTCTCAAGTTTTAAACGCTGTTTGAGAGCTTCAATTTTCTCTACATCCATTGCTACATTTTAAAAATAAATTCTATTGAAATTTTAGTATTACCTATTACGACAGTAACAGCGGTCACAGTTCTGTGCGGCTCGTAATGCCGAAAGTAACGTCGGTCAGGCACAGGTAACACCGCTCACAGCAAACACACCATGGACATGAGACCAACGTTACTGTGACCGGCGTTACACTAAGGGCGGTCCAGTGCATGACAGACTTGCGCGGTAAACTTCTGATTGTAGATTAGGTATGTTTCAACATATTTACATCCAACAAATGTGAATTAATTACAAATTCACAAATTATTATTCAGAATTCAACATATAAGATCTTTGACCGTTGTTACTGGATAAAAACAAAATCTTTTTTTAATACTACAATAACCATCTACTTACTTTTAGTATTTATGTTGTAAGAAGAAACACTAGTTCACCTTGCAACTTTGATTCACTGTATTGCTACCAACAGTTCATGATTCTTGTATTGCCATCTATACGACTTTGTCCTAAGTTCTTTGTTGATACGACCGCCGTTACCATTGTACATCGGGACGAAACTTCACAGAAAATAACAACTAGAAATTGATTACAAAAAATAGTTCGTGGTCTTTAAGCAATTTACTATCTATAAACGTGAATATTTAGGCAAAGAATGATCCTGTCTTGTGAAAACTAGAGTTTAGAGACTAGAAGAAAAACGTAAATTATTAAAATGGGACATGTGACCGCCGATACTTTCAAGGGCTATTAAGATAAAATAAATTGATTTCTTAATATTTTTGGAAAAACTCTGAATGAAAAAAATTAGTACATTAAGTTGTTGATTATTTAGAATTATGAAAATGCACACGCAGCACATTAAATGGTTTTTGTTGCTTCTGTTGGAATTTGTAATTTTTTCTTTTATAAAAATAAATGTTATTCTTGTTACCATTTATTTATAAATAACTAAATTTCAATCATATCACGTTTTTCTTTATTAGAAAGTAGCATTTTCCTGACGAAAATAATGATACGTTTCCTTATTGAAAGTAACAATAAACTGTCATAATTTTGTTTTTAGATAGACAGTACCAAAAGTTTCTCCAAAGCACTCTTACAAATACAATAAATCTAATACTATTAACGAGGTAATAGAGCAAACCATATTATGTGATACATCATTGTAATCAGAAAAAAACAATTGCTTCCGAAAATGTAAAAATACAATATGGCGCCCAAAAGAAAAAAGTTGACGATCGCCGTAGGACGGTATTGCGTGCCACACTGAAACAATTTACATATTGAGATTTCTTGTTAAAAGTGTTATAATGTATTTGTTGAAAATATCTAGATTAAATAGTTTTCGAGAAAATTGGAAAATAAAAAATCGAACATTAGGTATCTTGTGGCACAGGAATAAGATTCGTGATGTCTTCGAGACAGAAAAACACCTTTTGCAAACAATTTTAAAAAACGAATTCAATCCTTTATTTGATAACTTGACCAAATTAATGAAGTGCCGAAGCTTCAACGAAATGAAAACAATTGCTGGAGATAGAAAGTTACGGTTGTGGCGCAAGAGCGACATCTTTTTAGATGGTGAAGGTGAGCTTTTTTTTTCTTCAATCTAATTGATTTCACTAAAGTATAGCTTAAAAACAGTGGCATAAACTGGTGTTTAATAAAACGATACAGACTTAGCAAATCACTAAAGCTGCGTTAGAGGAATATAGGGTGGCGCATTGAAAACGAAACAGACCGATTTACGTTCAGAGAATTATTTTTTTTAATAAACGCTGAAATACGTCAATTTTAATATTGAGCGAGACATGTTTTGACATAAAACTCAACTTTGTCACATAAACTCCTTAAGGGTGGTGATAGAAACCCTTATATTTTAAATAGGGAATATGGGTCGAGTGTTACATCGTTTGAAAGCTCTTTCTTTTCTGAATTCAGCACACTAATTTTTTTGGAAGTTTTATCAACTCGTTTAAAAATTATTCACAGTTGAAGATGCAAAAACGCATTTCACTCATTCCGATAAAAAATGTGCTGATAGTCAATGTTTTGTTGGTTTGTAAACAAAAAATTGACTATCAGAACATTTCTTATCGGAATGAGAGAAATGAGGTTTATTATTTCAGTTTATCGGTCGGTTTGATACTTGATAGTACTACCGAAAATTAATTTCACAATGGTGTATTCTGTAAAAGAGAGAGTTGAAATAATTACTCTTTTTTTCAAAAACGATGACTGTGCCAACCGTACCGAAAATTGGTTTAATGAACGACATCCGAACAGACATGTTAACAGAAAATACATTTTGGAGCTAGTTGAAAAGTTTCGACAAAGTGGTTCAGTAGCCGACAAAAAACAGGATCCTGAACGTGAATTTCCGGTTAGAAATGAGACTGCTGAGATTGAAGTTTTAGAACAAATTGCTGCAGACCCAACTTTGAGCACGAGAAAATTGGTCACTGTTTAAAACATTAAAAGGAGAACTATTCAGCGAATACTGAAGCATCATAAATTTCACCCGTACAAAATTCATCTTGTACAACTAAATGAAGATGATTTTGATCGGCGGCTGGAGTTTTGTAAAGTTATGACTGCACGAATATCTGATGACGGGAACTTTCTGTTCAATATCTGTTTTTCAAACGAGTGTACGTTTTTATTAAACTCTACAGTCAATCGTCATAATTGTCGTTATTGGGCAGATTAATAATCCAAGAAATTTTCACGAAGTCCACACTCAGACTCGACAGAAATTGAATGTCTGGACTGGCATTTTTGGAGACTGTTTAATCGGACAAATGATGGCATTTTGAGTAGCGAAACGTATTTGGAGTTACTAGAAGATATCGTTTACCCTCTACTAATTGACATTGTTGAAAATGATGATCGCAACAAGAGCTTCTCCGCATTTTTCACAACGCGTTAGGGAGTTTTTGAACAGAGAGTTTCCAGAGCAATGGATTGGGCGTAGAGGTGATATTTAGTGGCCCCCTATATCACCGGATTTAACTCCTTTAGACTTCTTTCTATAGGGCCATTTAAAGAGTAGAATTTTCGCAACAGAACCGGAGTTTCTGAAAGAATTACGACGACGCATTGTTGAAGAATGCCGTCTAATAACTCCACAAATGCTCCAAAATGTTAGAGCTCGTTTTGAACAAAATTTGTGCTTTTGTATGGAAGCTGGTGGTCAACAATTTGAACACTTACTTAACTGAATAAACATTTTTGAACGTTTGGTTTTGTTTTTTAGTTTTTTTAACGAAAAATTGACTAAGTAGTGCATATCTTATCACAATGGACGAAATACGTTCTTGCAACTCCAACTGTGAATAATTTTTAAACGAATTAATAAAACTTCGAAAAAAATTAGTGTGCTGAATTCAGAAAAGAAAGAGCTTTCAAATGAGCTGTTCCCTATTTAAAATATAAGTGTTGTAATCACCGCCCTTAAGGGGTTGATGTTACAAAGTTGGGTTTTATGTCAAAACATGTCCCACTCAATATTAAAATTGACGTCTTTCAGCGTTTCTTAAAAAAAAATCTCTGGGTGCAAATCGGTCTGTTTCGTTTTCAATGCGCCACCCTGTATATTACTGTTGCTGGCTAATCTGATTGAGTCTCGTAAATTCGATGATCTATTTAATAAATTTCCAGGCATTTTTTCCACGAAGATTCATATGTATAATTTCCTGTGTAAGTCCGGGTATCGGTCATGTTGACGGGGTCGTTATAGCTGTAAGCTAGCATAAAACACGGATGTGTGCTAAAACTGATTTATCTGAATATATTTATGTGACAATCAAACACCATTCAACTGGAGTATCAGGAACCTTGCCACGCTTCACTAACATTTTTGTATGGAACGACGCCGTCAATTTGAATGACATTCATAACATTCGAACCTAAATAGGATGTAGTCGATGTATACCGCGTCCTTTTTTCTGCTTGTTATAGTCGGTTTTATACAATCAGTGTGTTCTGTAAAAGTTGAAAGCTCTAGAATATTATATACTATAAATGTGGAGACAGCGTTTGATTGCAAGCACCTGGTATGAAAATGAGCTACTTTTTTCAAATTGCCTTTACAAAAAACCTCTAATGACTATACCCCCGTAGACACATTTCCAAGAATCTATATAAAACAAAAAGACTACTCTTATTTTAAGATACAAATAAACGATGTGTTTTAAATTCGATACGCATGGAACCAGAAAAACCTAAACAATTTTTTCAACTCTAGCACGATATAAACTTTTACATCAGCGTCACAGATTATAAATGTCAATGGTGGGTTGTTAGCTGCAATTACCTTTTCCCCCTTGTGTATTAAAAAATTTTAAATTTTGATTGTAGCAGCTTGTCGAATTAGACTTTAGAGCAGCCTTGCGGTGCACATGTATGCGGTATTGTAAAACGAATTATTTCAAGGGTATTTTGCAAGCAAGACAAGCAAATTTTTACAATTATTAGTAGGAAGCCTAGAAAGCAACCGACCTGCCAATTGCTATTGTAAAGCAAGTATAAATCTTTAAAGCTGATTCTGTCGCTTATTTGAATATTTTATGTAAATGGCAGCATAAACATCAAACAATTTTTGGAATTTTGGTGCAAGTCAGCTATGTTTCGGAATATCAGAAACAAACAAGATAATTAAAAAACTAATAATACCTATAAAGAATAAGGTTATTTGCAGTCTGTGAAGTAAGATGGGTGCTATTTAATACAATGAATCTACTGTCAAATGTGTATTTCTAATACGACCCTACGCAGAACGCTAAATGTAAGAGGAGACCATTCATTCGAACCAACCAATTGTTCAGGTTTCGGGCAAAGATTATCTTTTTTGAAGACCTAAAGTTTGTTCCCGGTTCGGTGGAAAAGCAATTATATTTTCAGTCAAAGGCCAGGTGCGACATTAAAACTGAAAATGGACATTGAATTTATAATAAACATAAATTACTGGACAATAGAAAGTCCACGTTTGTTAAAGCAAACAAGGTTCTGGACCAGAGTCAGGTTCAATGAGCCATCATATGAGAAAAAGCTGTGTTCGTTTATTAGTGAACTTTATTTTAAAAAGTCACTAATGAGGAGATTGCGACTTTTGAATTTAGAAAAAAAAATTCAAATGAACGCGAACTAGGACCCCGAGAATGCATATCCTGGGTCAGTTTATGTATTTATGTATTTATTCACCGATAACTCGAAAAATATTGGGCCGATTTTAATCAAGTTTGGTGAGCACCTTCCTTTTACAAACGGCTTGGACAAGTTCGTTATCCAGAAAAATTGGACCAGTTTTTCCCGGTAAAGTTTGGGTTTTCTTTCAGAAAAGTTTTATATCTCCGGAAATAACAAAGTAATGACAACCAAATTGGTTACGCGAGTTTATGTCATGAAAAGTAAACCACGCACCCAAATCTAAATCTCTAGATTTAAAGACGGAAAAGTTATAGACATTTAAAGAAAGAAAGTTTGGTAACATCTAGACAAAGAACCTGAAACGAATACGGGTTAAGTATACAAAAGGTTACAAGAAGAGTGTTTTACGAACCCTTAAGTGGAAGCTCAATCGTCATTGTTCTTCATTTAACTAACATGTTGCCAGAAAATCTATTTCAAATAGACCCTTTCTCTGATACAGGCTGACAGGTGTTTTTAGTTTGATGAATGCCAATACTCTTTGAAGACGCACTAGATCCGTTAAACGCAGATCCGAAAAATGTACTCGCTGCGTCCTTGGAAGGCATATCAAATTTAAATACATTGTATTTCTGAAACAAGGAATACTACATATGTATTATTGGCATTGTATCTCAAAACGGATCGTTTTTACTGTGATATTTTTGATAAATACGTCTTGAACACAGTACAGTATTCATTCTAAAATATAATATTAATTAAATTTTAGTTAACAAGGCGACATGTATTTTTCGTTTGATGAATGCCAATACTCTTTGAAGACTCACTAGATCCGTTAAACGCAGATCCAAAAAATGAACTCGCAGGGTCATTGGAAGGCATATCAAATTGAAATACATTGTATTTCTAAAACAAGAAACACTACATATATAATATATATATATATATATATATATATATATATATATATATATATATATATATATATATATATATATATATATATATATATATTATTTGAATTGTGTCTGAAAACGGATCGTTTTTACTGCGCTATTTATATAAATACGCCGTGAACACCGTACAGTATTCATTCTAAAATATTATATGCTTTAAAAATAATGTTGGCTTTCGCGGGTGTGCTAACTAGACAGGTTCAGTTTTCTAAGTTTACAAGTACCAGTGTACTGACAGGTGTTTGCTCATGTAATTTTGTCTATTTGCACATTATTCGTGTACACAACTAAATATTTTACACACATCAGACTCCTAAACACTTAGTGTGATGAATCGCAAGTTAAACCTTTTTGTATGTGCTTGGAACAAGGTTCACATCAGTTGTGCTGGACACTAAATTATATCTCTATGGTTAGGTAGATTACACCGAAGATTGGAAAATCGTTGGCCCTAGAATTACTTATTACTACTTGTCAAGACAAGGGAATGTAAACGAGTTTGTCACATACATTTTGTCCACCATAAGTAATACATACCAATTTTGATCTTATTAGAGCTCATAAGAGTGCGATGCATATTGTATTTAGTCCATTTTTGCAGATGCCTTTTGGCGATTGTTTGTATAGATAAGATCAGACTAGCAGACATGTCAACCATAGCTGACATCAAGATGCTGCCACAACATTTCCGCGAGCTTGTCTCAGCTCTATGCTTCCTTTCCCAGACCTAAAGGCGGCACTTCGAATCTTCCTATCATCGGATCTGGCCGCATGACCAAAAACTCCCCGTAAGAAGGATAATAAATCTTATCTTGCAGGCCCTTAGTAATCATCAGGCAGGTCTGTGAAAAAGGCAAGCCTCCATCATATTTGTACATCAGGAACCGAAAGCGGTTTGATGTCCTAACTAAGGGGTCGAGTCAGGTAAAAGGGTAAGAACCAATATTTAAATATTAATTTAAAAATTTTTTTCCTAGGATAAGCAAAAAATTATTATATCCTTTTTAGTACATTTATGGATGCGTTGTTTATATCTTTATCTGTATATATATATATATATATATATATATATATATATATATATATATATATATATATATATATATATATATATATATATATATATATATATATATATATATATATATTTGTGTGTGTGTGTGTGTGTGTATGAGTCCAGGTCAAAAAGAAATCAATATGTTACATACTACATATAAAAATTTTTATGGAGGAGCCCTATAGTTTCTCATGCGATTTATTTCTTCTAGTAATTTTGTATTGCATTTTACTCGTCGAATTCCTTTCTTTGATACCCATATCAAGAGGGTTGTGAAGAAAAGGCAACTCGAGATCTTATATTGACTTTAGAATGACGTCGCATAAAATATTGTTTTCCACTAGTCAAATTCCTTTATTTAATACTCATGTTGTGGAATTGTGAGGAAAAATATTATGCACCATCTTAGGGGGTCTGTCCTATTAGGTTTAGAGAGACATCACATAGTCTGTCGTATTTTGTTTGTCCAGCCCTTTCATTTGATACTTATGTCAAGTGGTTGTATAGAAAAAGATGATCCGCCATCTTGGGGCGTTTTCCATATTTGTTTCAAAATAACATCACGTAGTTTATCGTATTTAACTCGTCAAACCCTTTTATCTGATACCCATATCAAGAGGGTTGTGAGGAAAGGGCAACTCGTCATCTTGGGGCGTCCGCTATATTATGTTTAGAATGACGTCGCATAATATATTATATTTTACTAGTCAAATCCGTTCATATGATGCTCGTGTTGACAGAGTTTTGAGAAAGAACGTAATCCGTCATATTAGGGCGTCTGCCCTATTGTGTTTAGAGTGATATCACAAAGTCTTTCGTATTTTGTTTATCAAATCCTTTCATTTGATGCTTATGTAAAGTGGTTGTAAAGAAAAAGATAACCTTCCATCTTGAAGCGTTTGCCATATTTGGTTCACAATATTATCACATAGCTTATCGTATTTAACTCGTCAATGCCTCTTCTTTTATACCTATGTCAAGGAGGTTGTAAAGAGAAAGGTAATATGCCATCTTGGGCCGTCCTTTATATTAGATTTAGAACAATATTAGATATCAAAGTATTATTCATAATAATAGTACGAATAGTAATAACAGTAATATTTACTATATTACATCGTCACTGCACTTATACACGGCTGCTACATTTTGAAACTCTAGCTTAATTAGAGCTAGTCGAAGCTCATATAAAAACGAACAAACAATAAGGACTGAGTGATATAATTGATCAAATTATGACTTTAAAACAGAAACTTAATTTATTACAATGGAATATACTATATTGTATACAAATTAATATTATCAAGTAGACAAATTATCATGAGTCTAAAATTCTATTTTTTTTTTAATTTCTTTACTAGATTTGCGCAATGAGCAAGGCTTATTTATTTAAATGACACTGAGTTTACTACTGGCAAGAAATAATAAGCGTACTTTATTGGTTTTTATATTTCCGCTTAAAAGGAGTATATTCTGTGGACACTCACGTTCTTTATCAGGACATCACTGGACAATGTTTTTTTACTCTCCTCTGACTTTGATATCGAAATTTCAATCAATATATATATATATATATATATATATATATATATATATATATATATATATATATATATATATATATATATATATATATATATATATATATATATATATATGTCTGTATATTATATTCAACTTCTTGCTATCCAACCTTTTTCGTTGCTGATTTTTGACGTCTCACTTTTTTTCTTTTGTCATGCCAACTTCTGAAATTTTGATGTTGTCACAACACAATGCCCTGTGATCATGCAAAATCTCTTGCTTGGTGTTGCTTACTTATCACTTTAAACGTTTATGTCATGTATTTATTGTTTGACATCACAAGTGAACAATGACGTCATAATGTTCATTGGTGAATTTTCATAATCAAATCAGAAGATATAGACATGTTAATCTACATTTACCAATAGTACTATTATGATATCATTAATTTTAACACATAGTAACATACATTGTTTTTTATAATTTGATCGCTTATCTTAAAAAATCATTTGTAGAAACTGTACAGCAATTTGTTTTACTTAAATCTAATCTAACTGATGGCTTTCGTTTATATACTTCTCTGACAATTATAGGCGCTTTCTAAGGACAATTAATTTGGAAATATGTAACGATTGTGTTTTTTTTATTCACCACCGTTATTCCGTTACTGACATAAAGAGAACCCCCAAAGACCTTAAATAATAGCAGGTAACTTTGTTTATGAAGAGCAATTCAAATTTTAGTTTCAAAATTATTTATTGAAAATTCGCTAATAACGTTAACCATCGTAATGCCCGTACTGCGTTTCTTTTATGTACGTTGAAGTTGAAATATCAAGAGACGGAATATTTGCTTAAGGAAAAAACATCATTGTTGTTCCAAAACTTCTCGGTATAATGTAGAATTGTGAACGACGGTTGGAAAAGGCGCAAGCTGTCAAAAATCGGGCCGCGCCCATTCTGTATTAAGGGGAGTTCGACACTCTCTGTATTCTTCACACATATGGGTTTAAATGGATTATCAAGTTACAACGGTCACAGAGAAAAGGCGTCAAGTCAGAGAGAAGATCGCGTACATGCTTGCATCGCGAGGAGTCGGGGTTTGGCAAGCAGAGAGTCAACATGGCTGCAAATTTTCGAGCCCCTTGTCGGCCAGAAAGGGTTTAAAATCCTATCTTTTACAACTAATATCGCTAATAGAATTGTCGGTGGGTGCTACAAGTGACTTGATCTCGATTTAAGTAGAAATTAATAACCCGTTTTAAAGAAAAATTAACTTGAACAGTGAACCTTTGTTTCCCGATACAGTGAAAGTTTCTGACGCAATATCGAGTGCATAACTTTGGTTTCCAATCTCTGGAGCAAATCAGCTTTCACTTCCGTCAATTCCGCATACCCTTGGGTATATTCTGGTCGCAGAACTTTCAGTTAAAACACCTGTTTATCGTCTCGTGTCGATAGCATCCTTTTCAACTCCAGGTTTACCCATCCCTTCTTGTAATACATGGTACGTAACAATTTGTCTGGTCATCACTCACGAAAATGTCTTCCACCAATTCCTGATTTCTTTCTTAGGAGAAATTAAGTGCCTATGGCAGGCACTAACAGCAGATGTCCACTTATGCCGTCTCCGCAACCAACCAACAGGTGAATTGGGACCTTAGAGATCACGGTGTGCCCCTAGAGGTCGAGCACCCCAAATAAGTCGTTTTGAGTTTTCTGTGGCTGATTTTTCAAACATGCATACATCATTTAGAATTTTTCTACCAACTTTCAATTTAAACTTTTATCCAGCAAAATTAAGATACATTTTGATAAGTGAGATTGTCATTTAAAATAACTGTATTTTGTACCTTTCTCCTAATATTTTGTCAGTTATGTAAAATCAGAAATATCACTGTGTAATTTAAAAAATTAGTCAATGTCATTATCCATTTTCGTTCTTGTTATATGCAATAATTAATTTCTTTCTTGTAACATTTAATATTTGTTTTCTTTTCTGTGAAATGCAATGTTTATTTTGATTTAGCAGGAGTACTAATTTAAATTGCTCCCACGACCATTTATATCAATAAATTTAGGTATTTAAAAATTTTTAATATCTGTTTAAATGAACAACAATTCGTCCCTAAAACTTCTTAATCATGTTGGCAATATAACTGGAAATTCTTCATATCTACTATCTAGATATCTGTAAGTTAACCAAGTATCCTAGTAACAGTGTTCTGACTTGAAAATCTCAAAAATCTAAGACTTTGGGAAGAACAACATAAAAGCCGAGTAAGTATTTAACTACCTTTCATCTTTAAACTATACAAAGTGTTCTTTATCTGGTAGCTAATAAATCTGAGAGATAGGTGCATTTAGGTTAGGGTTTAGTAGGTGATGGTGACCTCACTATCGTCTGGATTTGGATCCACTTAAAGTCAATCGCGAGATATCAATCGCGAATAACAACCAAATAAATACCCTCGGTCTTTCACCATCTACCTTTTACCTTTTAGTTCAAATACCTCATAAATACCTTGTATAAATTTAAAATTCTTTTCGAACGGTTACACTAGCTGTGGACTTCAAATTTTCTTGAACGGTTAAAAATGATAGATTTTAGCGTTAAATATTTTTATTTTTGTAATTAAGTCTGTAGGTTTCCAATATAAACATATATAAATAAAAACCGACCTTGGATATGGGTTCTAGGGGCCATAGTTTGAGCTCGTTTGAGAAAATTTTCTGCAAGTTTTACCAGCATTACCTCTCTATTAGTTAATTTTCTTAATGAAAATTCACTAAAGTGACAGACGTTATCTTTAGGCTATATATCTGATGGGTGACAATATTAAACATGGACAACAATATGTTTTGCAAATGTAGATTTGTTAGCACAGTTGTTCTAAACCGCAGAAATATGTTCCTTATATCAAATTATCCATTCTCAATATATGTTTACATAAATAACCGCAGAGCGCACAAAATTTTTGTAATGTAAAGCGAAGACTTGACTTTTTGGAAGCATTAGAGATACAAAGCAGATACAGGACAACTGACTGAGTTTTAATAAACAGAGAGATTTAGTGGAATCGCCTTTCTGGGGAATGTTTAATTAAATCTATTAAACACGATGCGGCTAACAGTGTTACAAATAATTGGAATAATGTGATAATTTGATATATTATGTCGATATTTTCGTTATATCGAACATGTTTACATTGCTGCTATTGCTATTTAGTTACTTTTCATTGTTTTTTTTTGTTTGTTATGGTTATAATTTTTATATATTGATTTTTGACCTCCTCTGTCATTTTTATTTTGATTTTAATTTTGAAGTGTTATTTGATGAAAACACCATGCCGTAGCAATGGATTTTTACTTACTTGTAAGTGACGTCACTGCGTATAAATAAACTCTTTATGTTGCTGACAATATCGTATAACGCACAACCGGTTGCACAGAAGCAGTCAATAATTTGTGAAGCCAGAGAAGAAGCTTCTGTACAGCAGTATTTAGTACAAGAATAATTCACCAGGTAAGGACAACAGAAGTTAGTGACTTTTTCGAATATCAATGACGGCTAATGTATCGACAGAAGAGGTAGAAATCCCCAATTTTTCGTGGAGTCAAAAGAAGTGAAATTGACAGTGATAATCTCCCGTACAGCAAGCAGCTCACCTCTAAACAAAATTTACGGGAGAAGAAAGTATTTTTTTAATAATGAAAATATTTATGCTGGCAATCATGTAAGAGAGCTCTCGTGTATTTTATCTTAATAATAATATGAATTTTGTTTTCGCAGAAAATCTGTTATGAACACTTTAACAGAAACTCCGGTGTGCCTGCCTGCCATTCTCTTTAACGATGATAACGTTTAAATCATGGCAGGAAATTTCACGCCATATCACTAATTACATCAATGTTAAAAGAGTCCTTAGAGTTAACAGCGAGCTACTCAGTTTATAGGCGAGCCTCATGCTATAAAAGCAACGGAGTACGTGCTCGATAGTTCAGAAAACTATTATCCAAGTTCCGCACAAGATTGTCGAATACGGATTCAATAATAAAAATTTCATTTTGTCTTCAGCTGAACAGTTGTGTCACACATTGTAAGTAAAGTGGTGCTGCTTATCAAACGTCTTCGAACATTTGCATCTTTTTAAGACAGTAAATGAAAAAAAAATACATATAATTACAGATATTAGTCAATTTCCGTTTATGAAATCTAAGCCATAAAAATATAAAAATATTGATCGATTAAACAATGTGGCGAGTTTAATAGTTGATTAAAAATTTGTTTAAATAAATTAATTAAATGTTTGGAATTGTGACTTTCATGCAACTTTAAACACAAGGTTCCTTCAAAAAGACTACAGTACCAATTTCCAACTTCATAGAAATTAAGTGATTATGTTGAGCCTCGGTGGTTGAGTGATAAGAAGGTTATCCCCTGAACCAAGGGTACCGAGTTCGATTCCCATGGTTCCCATTTACCCTTTTCAGTACATACCGTAAAATTAACATCAACCGAGGTTGTAGCCATGTATTTGAGTAATTTGAATATCTTCACGTTCCGCCCTTTGGAGGGGGTGTAAAGCCCTCGACTCCCATGGCCATGCGATGTTCGACAGGTTAAATATCCTTACCGTCCTTACACAAAGGCAGAAGTGCCGCAAAATTTCCAAATTAGTAAGGTGAAATTGCTCCCTGGCGTCGGTGGTTCGACATAGTTGCGGAAATAGACCAACAGTAAAGAAACGAAAAACAGACAACAACAATTAATGATGTATTGAAAGTTTGTTTCTTAAAAAATAAATAAAAGCACGAGCTTAAAAAAGATTGTGAGATACAAACACTGTATTCACTTATATGGATAAAAAAAGATGTTAAAGAATTGAAAAAGAGACAAAAATTGAACTTACATTGTGCGCCACAACAAAAAAGTCAGAGACTGAGACTCAATATATCGGATACTTCATGGTTAGAATGCTTGAGTATTATTGACAATGACAAGACTTAGCATTAAACTGGCAGGTTTAAATAACATAAAAATTTCCGTCACATTGTAAAATGCATACTTATAATAGTATATATAATATATGAATATAATGTATATTCATATATTTATATTTACTTAATCACCAAAAACTTTTTATTTGTGAATTTCATCAAATGTAAATGATTTGCCCAGATTCAGACCTCTAAGTGTAAAGAAAAAAGTTGTAATCATTGAAAACAAATGGGTGTCACGGGTCATTAGGGAAACGCACCCCACAAATCTTAAGAAGTACACGAAACATTACTTCGAAAAGTTTGTAGTTTTTGCTACTTAAAACATCAAAAAAGCGATTTCAAACCACAAAATTGGAAATTTTAAAACAAAGATTCTAAAACAATGCGGGTTATGTAGATGTAATATGGTAAAAAATGTGTTTTACAAAGCCTCACGTTTCTGCTTCAACCGCAACTCTGTTCTTTATATGACTTAAAGTTTGCAGAGAAACCATTTTAATTAGACCCTTTCTCCGATGCTTTGGCGGTATTTTATGTTATAGAGTTCGTGATTTAATAGCCTATTCATAGCCAATTTTCGTGGAAAAAATATCTAATGAGGGTACCGATTTTTACTTCTCGGGACTTAATTATGAAACTAAATACAAAAATACTGACGCACAAAGTGCGTTACGGCAAAGCATAAGATATTATTATGTATTTTGGAATACATTCTGACGCAGGAAGTGTGTTACGTTAACGAATGAAATGCCAACACGTATTATTAAAAAAATGCTGATGTAGCAAGCTTCTTACGATAACGAATGAGATGCCAAAACCTATGAAAGAAATACTCACGCGAGTTAACATACAGCTTCCCACGATAGACGATATCAAGTTGCATTTCCATGCAGAAGTTGCCATCAGCATATGCTACGATTATACCGACCGTTGCAGATACGTCAGCAGTGCGAGTTCGTCAAGAAGCAAAGATCAACATGTTATTGTGAGAACATGTAACGAAGACTTGTTCTATTTACTATATAAAACCATTGTTTTGTATAAAATCTGTTCAGCTATATTTTAGGCAGTAACTATCAGTTTGTTCTTTGGTGATTTAATTGGTTAAATTTTTTTTTAAAGCAACCTAAATACAAGTATTGTTAATTCGCGGCAAGTGTGTTGTTGGAACTAATACGGTATAAATGCATATTTTACCGATAGATACAAAAATGATAAAAAGTGTTTTTGTTAAATGGAACACCCTGTATATTATCGAATATCCTGAAAAACAATTCAAGTTCTTATCAAATAATGTATCATGGTCCTATCCTATGTAGTTTGATTTTCAAAATAAAACCACGTTTCTGTAGATAACGAATTATTCTGTCATATTTTGTGTTGGTATAAAATGCCATGGAACATGTCATTATGAAAATTTCACAATTAGTGCATCTCTGATAAACAATTTACGCGTTATTTAACGAGAGTTTGTTTTGAAAATAATCAAAATGGAAGGCAATAACTATTCAAATGACGTTTTGATAAAATTGTTTATTCTTTATAGTAAATGTGATCAAATTATAGAAAGAGCATGCAGAAGGTTTAATGAAATGTATCCCGATTGACAACAAATGAACGAAAGAAAATTTCTAAGATTACAAAATAATTGTATCTGTTATCAGTCAAAACTGAAAGCGAAACGAAATTTGCTAAACTAAAAAAAAAAAACACATTTCATTTCGTCAAATAACAAACAACAAAAAGATTAAACAGCAATTAACAATATTAATACAGTAACATTATATGTATACAACTTTTAAAATGTTCAGAATAATTGTTCAAAATGACCACCGTTAGTTTCCAAACATTTTAAGATCCGGATACCCGTAGAAGTATTTGTGGCCCTCCCTATCCCATTGGAATCTAGCTCCTTGATGCAATTGATCACTCATTGGCGCAGTTCTAGCTTAATGGTTAGTGATGCCATGTAAACGTTTCTCTTCAAATTGCTCCACAAGTCAAAATCAAGTAGCACTGGGACGGGTGATCTCGCAGGCCAATTCCACGGTCACACGGTCTTAAACGTATAAACCAGCTATCTTCGAATATTTGGTACAATTATGTTGTTACTTCCCACTGCAATGAGCCGGTGCCCCATCCACTTGAAAGCGGCAGGTACGATACTCGTCTATTGATATATTATCCAAAAAATCGTTTATCGTTGACCTTGGAATTTCGTGATATTTATAAGAATTTAACGGTTCGTTGTAAATGAGAAATATTATTTGGTTATCTGTCAGCAGCCAAAATACATTAAAACTAAACCTTTCCTGTAATCCCATTTCCTTGACAATATGTAAATTATTGTATATCCAGAAATGTTTCTTCTATTAAAAACGCCTTCCCTCGAAAATGTAGCTTCTCCTGTCCAAATTATTTTCTTTCAAAGGTTAGGATCTTCTTGGTTTCACAAAAGTGTATCCTATTTTTATGATTATCTGGTTTCAAGGCTTGAACTTTCGTAAACTTGTATGGGTACATGTCATAATAATAAAGTATCCTTAGCACAGAGGCATGAGTTAAGCCTAAACCTTCTTCTGTACTTTTGATGGAAGCTTGGGGATATGGGTGAAAATAGGCTAACATATTTATAACGCTGTTTTTTTTTAAATTATAAGCTTCGGTAAAATTGGTTTCGCTTTCAATTTTGACCCATAACTGGTGATATTATTTTGTAATTAAATTTAACATTCTGCATGCTCTTGCTATAACTTGATCACATTTGCCATGAAGAATAAACAATTTTATCAAAACCTCATTTTAATTGTTATTGCTTTCCATTTTGATTATTTTCAAACCAAATTTTCGTTAATAAACAAGCAAACAGTTTATTCTTGATGCGCTTATTGTCAAATTTCCATAACGCCATGTTCCATGACATTTTATACTAACACAAAAGATGACAGAATAATCGGATATTTATAGAAATTCGCTTTTATTTCGGAAACCAGACTTTTTAGGTATAGGAACATGATGCATTGTTCGAAAGAAACTTTAATTGTCTTTCAGGATATTTGATAACATACAGTGTGTTTCATTTAAAAAATGCACGTTTTACCATGTTTGTATCCATCGGTAAAATCACAAATTTTGATCGACCCTATATAATGGAAAACGAATTACCTTAGACATAACTAATACACAGAACATTGGTAAATTACACTCAAAATTTTAGATTTCTGCGAATACAAATAACGCAGTAATAAACATTTAGTTGAAGCTATGTTTTGCACAAAAAAAAAGATAATCAACTAACCTCTCGAAAACCGCTGGAGAAGGAAGTATTATAACCGAAAAGCAATAGCAAAGCGAAAAATTCATTAATATGCAGGGTACCTCGTTTAAAATATCACAATTCTTGCTACTTTTCAATATAAGCGGCAACCCTGAAAATATCTTACATCGGTAAAGTAGAACTAATTACCCACGTAAACAAATTTTCAAAATAAACCTACGTCCCGTTCCTAACCAACTATCAAGCGTGAGTCACCCTTTATATATTATATATATATATATATATATATATATATATATATATATATATATATATATATATATATATATATATATATATATATATATATATATATATATATATATATATATATATATATCTTTTGGAATGTTGCACCACACTGTAATCACTTTTAAATATACACTTTAATTGTTTGCTGTACTTTTTGTGATTTTTTAGTTACATGGACTGCAGTTTCGAACCGTCCTAGTTCATCATCAGCACGCTACTGACTATGATCATTCCTGTGTGGTTTATTTCTGAGATTGTATGTGACGCCTACGTGTTTGTGTGTTGAGATTCGATTGGTCGGTTTACTGTTCTATGATTGGTTGTGTTTTAGGACTGTGTCGTGTATATCGGTCTCCTGTCTTGATCACTGTGGTTTGATAATTTGTCGATTTGTATGTATACAAATTATCTATTTGTATGTATGTATTTGTATGTTTTCGGACTGTGTAGTGTGTATCGGTCTCCTGTCTTGATCACTGTGGTTTGATAATTTGTCGATTTGTATGTATACAAATTATCTATTTGCATGTATACAAATTATCAAACCACAGTGATCAAGACAGGAGACCGATACACACGACACAGTCGGAAAACACAACCAATAAGAGAACAGTAAACAGACCAATAGAAGCTCAACACGCAGGCGACGCGAACAATCTCAGCCATAGACCACACAGGAACGATCCTTGTCAGTAGCGTGTTGATGAAGAACCAGGACGGTTCGAAACTGCAGTCCACGTAAACCAATAAAAAATCACAAAAAGTACAGCAAACAAGTCAAGTATATAACCGTGAACAATCCTGTGGAAATATATATATATATATATATATATATATATATATATATATATATATATATACAGGATCGTTTACGGTAGGGCGACTATTCGATTATTTCTCAAACTATATAAAAGTGAGCACTGAAAATTTGCACGTCTCGGTTTTCGAAGATACAATATCAGATGGTGATAGTTTAGAAAATTGGCGACTTTTTGTTATAGCGGAAACTACTATGAACCTTACTTCAAATAAAACGTCCTGTATATTATTGCATTTTTTTATTTGTCGTTGATTTTTAAGTTAACTCTGATCAACATTTGCTGTAACTAAAGTCAATAGTTTCAGAGATATTTCCATTTTTGGAAAATTTTTGAAAAATTATTTTGAAGGTAAAAAAACTCGTCATGTAGATGAATTTAAACAAAATTTTTCACACTACACATCAGAGAAATACCCAGTTTGTATAGCATGTATGCAGAAGTGACGTTCATATACATAGGGTTCTGAAAATTGCTTCCATACTTCGGAAAGTTCAGAATGTGATAATTCGCTTATTTCAAATAAAACAGCCTGTATATTTTGCATTCAATGAATGCAATTTATAGTTGCCATTCAACTATATTAGCATTCCTTATACCCAAAATTGACCAATTTCGAGTTAATGGTGATATTTACATAAAACACATAATTATGGCACACTTAAATGACACACTGTATATTTATTGGTCACTTGTGATATATTTACCCACTTTACTTTTATGTGAGACAATTCTGTATGCCTGAAAAGTTTTGTTTTTGAGTTGCTATATATTTTTCTAGACATTTGATAAACTTTCATATGTGTAGTGTGCTATCTACAAGAATAAAACTATTTGTGTCAGTTCTAGTATTGGTAACTCAATTTTTCAAATTGCTGAGCATTAAGACTTGAATACATGTCAAGATTCTGTTCATTACACGACCAGAAGTTGCCGTCAAAATTTTTTCGGCAGCTAACTCTTGGATTGGACCTTTTCCTCCAGTTCTTGTTTTGTCGCTACATTTACCTCATAGATTGTACTCTTAACTCTTCCCCATAGATATAAATACAATTAAGATAGACCCTAGGTGGCCAGATAGTTGGGCCGCGTCGGCACATTATCTATCTATCTGCAAACATATTTTTGAATATTCTGCTCTCTTCTTCGCTGCTATGAGAACCATCTTGTTGGAGCCAACAGCTCATTATTTTTCGCAGGGGCAAATCGTCTAGAAAATCGCTGGCTATGGTTCTGAGTATTTCACTATAACGTTGACTAGTTAAAGCTCCATCAGAGATGTGATAGCACAACTTGTCATCTTTTAACATAGAGAACACATTGAAGCTGAACTGATTTTGGAAGTTTCTTTCCCTTTTGATGTGAGGATCTTTATTTGCCCAAACATGGGCATTTTTTCTGCTGAATATACCTCTTCGGAAGAACTTTGCCTCATTTGCCCAAATAATTCTTTTCACGAAACTGGCATCAGCTGGTGTACAAATAAGAATTTCTCCGCAAAACTGTATTCTGTAGTCAGCATCTTTAGGATGTAACGCCTGAACTCTCGCACACTTATAACCTTAAATTTGTGCTCTGCCAGAATTCTTTGTGTTGATGATAAAGGTAGATCTAAATCACCCACTGTTTATTACATCTGTGTTTATGGGCCTCAAAATAGGCTAAAACTCTTATCTCATTGTCTTTATTTCCAGTAATTGGACGATTATGCAAGAGATACCAAATTTCAAGAAATTAGATTCAATTCTTTTGATTTTTTTAACATTCATTGGAGACAAATCTGGATATATTTCGTTGAAACGTCTGCAAGTTATGCTCACAATTCTGCCTCATTTACCATAACTATAGAATAATTGCAATATATTGGCGTTGGATGAATTTTCTTACATTTTGAATTTTAAGAGGTGAACAGAACAACGTTAGCGAGTAGTTTGTCAACCGCCACTGAAAAGCAAATGACAGAAGTGACATAAGTTTTCGTTTCTGGCATTTATTATTGCCATAGCACACTGCAAATATGAAAATTCATCAAATGTCTAGAAAAATATTAAGTAACTCAGAACGAGAACTTTTCAGGCATATAGATTTGTCTCACATACAAGTGAAATGGGTAAATATATCAGATATGTTTAAAAAATACACCGTTTGTCATTTAAATATGGCATAAGTATGTATTTTATGTAAAAATCACGATTAGCTAGAAAATGATCAATTTTAGGAATAGGGAGGGACAATCATACATTGCATTCATTGAAGGCATACTATACAATTTGTTTTAAATAAAATTTTTGATTCTGCAGATTTAGATGACCTCAGCGATTTATCTTGAGCATGTAGAAACTTGATTACCATGATATGAATCTTTTGATTAAATTATTTATGTCATCGTCTAATCTCATATAGAAATCCATAGTGATATCTAGGAAGAACTATTTTGTCACACCCTTTATTTCAGTGTATGCGCCAATGTTCAGCACTCCAAAAGGTGATAGGTATCTTTCATAATAGGTAAAATAATCAACACCTATAAAACCCTTAGACCTTACAAACGATCTAATTGTATTGAGACCTGGGGAGTAGCCATACAGATTTGGAATCCAACTAAAGCTAACCTGACCTAACCTTACTCATACTGATTTATTACTCTTGAAAATGCCTTCAGGGAGTCGAAATGTCAGAGTATAGAATCGTCTTTGACAGATTAGGCGAAACTGGTTTGTTTTGCCCAAAACGAGATATTTGGACTGTCTAAAAGATATCGCTTTAAAAAAAAGACGATATTTTATCCCATGTATTAGATAACCCTGAAATTAGTTTGAAAAATAAATGCATGTGCTGATGTAACTATATGATCGGTTCTGAAGATACACAAATCGGAAATGTCTAGGGATATTTTTACATAATACAAAATACAAATTGATTTTGGAATCGGTAAAATTGCAATCACGATGTATGTATTTAATTAATCACTCAATGTAAAACCATCTGTTGTTAAAAAAAAGGTAAAATGATATCAAAATTGATGAACCCGATATATCATAAAAGTAGAATTTTCATATGTACCGGTGAATTTAGTTTCGACTTCAGTCATTCTTCAGTTTTTGTTTAGTAGCTGCATTTAAAATATTGTGTTTTCCCATGGAACGGCGACATTTGGCTTTAGAGGAGCGGTAGGCCTTCTTCAAGCGGGCATGCGGCAGAATGAAGTAGCTGAGCGGATGGGTGTTTCCCAAAGTGTGACAAGTCGTGTATGGAGGCGTTTTAGGGAAACTGGCAGTCTGTCCGAGCAACATCCAAGACGAGGACGCTCTACGACGTCAGGTCAGGATAGATTTTTATGTCTAACTGCCAGAAGGCAGCCTACAATTGCGGCAACTGAATTGGTTACGACTCTGCAAAGGGCGCATAAGGTAACCATTAGCCGAAATACTGTAAGAAATCATCTTCACTAAGCAAACCTCTCTAGTAGACGTCCACTCAGATTTCCACCTATTTCCAGAGGCAATCGCGCTGCAAGATTGGACTGGTGTCAAAATTATCTGAATTGGACTGCAGATAAGTGGGCTACAGTTTTATTCACAGACGAATCTAGGTTTGTTTCCATCCGGATTCTCGTCGAGTAAGGGTGTGGAGACGATCTGGAAATGCGGAACGCTTAAAACATATTCAGGAAGTTTATCCATACAGAGGTGGTACAATAATGGCATGGAGCGGAATAATTATTGGTGGCAGAACCAAACTAGTTTTTCCAAATCGCTTCATAACAGCTTAGCTCTATCTGGATACCATTCTTCAACCCATCGTGCATTCATTTGCAAGCCCTGTTGGTTAAAACTTCCGCCTAATGCATCATAATGCCCGTCCACATACCGCGCCCATCGTAACCAACTGGTTGGATAACGCGGGAATTGAAGTTTTACCATGGACAGCACAATTCCCGGACCTGAATCCGATAGAGCATGTCTAGGATATGCTTCAACGAAGAATTACTCCACATATGGGTAACATCTGTAATGCGTTTACATTCCAGGAGCTTCTGACAGCAGAGTGGTCACCTTTACTACAAGGAGACCTTGACAATCTCATTTTGTTTATGAGCAATAGAGGTAGAGCTGTAATTACTCAACGTGGAAGTCATACTTTGTATTAAACTTTTTTCTCACATGCTCAGAAGTTTTTGAAAAATTCTGAAAATTTCTCTTTCAGTATATTTATTTTTTCAATAATCTTCTAGGTTTCTTGAATAAAACATTTCATTTTATGTAATATTAAACACTTACTTCTTTCATACATTTTTTTTGTTTTTTATTCTTAAATCATATCAAGAAAAAACTACGTACATTTTTAAAAATATCCCTAGACTTTATCGATGTGTATAGTTCATGATGAAAATTTTTTTTCATATCATCTCATTCGTACAGAACTTATTATTAGTGTCCGAACGAAACTAGTTTTTACAGCGGAAACCGAAACCGAAGCTCGGTTTCCGTTTCAGTTTTGGCCGAAACCGAAATTGAAAGTTTTCTTTAAGATAATTATTTTTGTATATGTTTCAAGTTTCTATCCAGTTTAGCTAATTGCAAAGATGTCGTTGTTTGTTTTCAGAGAAGCAGTAATTTATTTAATAAATTAATAGTTTAGTTGCTCTAAAACCACTCACTATTCTATTTGATATGGGTTGAGGTTCGGGAGGTATGTGTTTCATGCTAAAAATAAACCTTTTAGAAATTAGAAATCGGTAGTCTCCTAGTCTCGTGGATTCGACACTCTCCACTAAGGCGATTCGACGCGAAGGCCGTATGAAAACTTACGAACGTAGTTTCGGTTTCGAGCGTAATTTCGTCAGATTTTCTGCCGAAACCGAAACATAACCGAACTCTATTTAGCGCCAAAACTTGCCTACACTGAAGCCAGAAGTTTGATCGGACACCATTTGTTATACTATTTAAAGCTAGACAGTGGTAAGGTTAATTGTGACCATTATATAACATTTCTATCCAATATTTGAGTAACTAATCATTTCTTTTCCTAATAAAAATAATTTATAGTCGCAAGCCATCAGTTTTTCCTAACATGCGCTATATTTCTTAGTTCAAAATTATTTATTCAATACATTTTCTCCTTTACAATTCTGAAAGAAAAGAAACAAAATGAATACTATTTGTGTCTTCTATTAAAATTAGCAAAAATGCTAAATTCTCAAAGAAACAATGACGGAAAAACACGGTCTTGGTGCGGTGGTTTTAGGCAAAGTGTACTCACTAGTTTTTACCACAGGCACGACATTTTACACGAAAAGGTTTTACAAATATGTATGTACACTACTCTGCATTAAAGCAGCCATTTCTGTAACCGTCAAAGACGTTCGGTCCTAAATAAAAGCAAAAAATAATTGAAACAGATAGATTCACTCAAGTAATCTACCATTACATTTTCTCTAATACCGCTTTCTGGGGAATAGGGTGTACCCACAATGTAAATTGAAATAGCGTCGATACCTTTCATCTCTACGTAAAAATAGAAAATGCTCCGAATATTGAATCATTTCATGTGTAAAATTCTAAAAATACAATCTAACACATCGGCCGTCTTCGATTCCTTCTGTTCGCAGTCGGCTGACGAAACAAACGAGCATGTGAATGCTGAAGGCCGTTCCTTTCGACAGTCAACTCTATGTGTCGCCTGGCGAAAATATTGGCAACGGCCCTCAGGGTATACATAATGGCAATTTTATATTCATGCGACTCGTAAATTCTATTGGCCCCTGTATCAGGGCGCTATGATCTGGATAGATTTGTATTTTATTTGCTTGAACTATATTAAATGAAATTTCTCCTCCAGAATTTAGATTTAATTCCGAACAGTAATTTTTCAAGGATTTTTTCTACCTTAGGACAGTTTTGTGCATCTTTGTACCAAAAAAAAAGCGTCTATATTTTGTATATCGTTAATACCTAAAAAAGTTTCATGAAATATGGAAACCATAAACCCGTTTGCTTGGAGAATTGAAGAAACTTAAAATAACTTAGTTGTGCCACCCCCAGTATTAGGTATAGCTGGAAAAATGAACAGTTCATTTGGTGTTAGCGAGTTTTTATAATTAAAAAAAAACTATCGGGCTAATGACGAGACGACGACTTTACACTGTCACAAATCGCTTTAGAGAATCGCAAACTAGCGACTATAGAACCGAAAGTTCGGTTTCACTTTTTATATTGTTTTAATACTCGCACACAAGATACCCCATTTGTGCGACACTTAGGACATAGAACATTTTAAAGAACTGTTTTAAGAGCCTCACCTTTGAACCGGAGGGTACTGGGTTCGATTCCCAAGGTTCCCCTTTCACTTTTTCAGTACAACTATAAAATTAACATCAACCGACGTTGTGGCATTGTCCCCTCCGTAGGGGACGTAAAGCCGTTAGTCACGTGTCCATGAGTTGGTGGCCACGTTAAAGATCCGTGCTCTTCTAGATAGTGAGGTGAAACTGCTCCGTGGCATCGGTGATTGGCCGTAGCCGCGGAAATAAACCGACGTTAAAGTACAAAAACAACAGCAAAGAACTGAAATCGAAAAATTTGGAGCATGTTAAAAAAAAAGAAATTATACAAGTGATCCATACAACAATAACAAACCAAACTTTAATTGTTTTACGAAACACCTTATATATTCTCACATATTAAGATTCTGCGTTTTATTCCCCGTCGACAATATGTTAGAAATAAAACCCGTGTTTAGCTCTTATTCTTGCTGGCAACAGTGTAACCTTCAAATGGTAATCACTATTTTATTTTAAATAATGAAAGTAAACTATGTTTTATTGTTTTTGTGCTTTTTCTATATGCATTTTACTGAAATTTGTAATATACAGGATGATTCACGCAACTCGTTGGTTAGAAACTTACGAACTTGTAGTAGGATTCTTGATCTAAAATTTCTAGGGTAGACCTAGTCAATATATGTGTTTGAAATGGAATACTTTTAAGGTGGCGGCACATTCGGTTATAGTAAAACCCGCAACCAACTCATTGATTTTAAATATAACACCCTATTTAGCATTATATATTTGGATTAGCCGTTAAATTTCAAGTCAGCTTTGTCTGAACCATCATGTTCTAATTTTCAACCATTTCTGAGATATTGGTGATTTTCCGTTATTTTTGACGTATCAACAACTTCATAGAGACCATGGTATCTACCAAATGATGATTGTTATAAATCTAGAACTTGCTGGCATTATTTATAATAATGCCATATAATAATGTCAAAGTATCAATCCTAATGTAAATTTTTCCGATGATATATTCAGGGTGTTTATAAATTTACCTTGAAGTTGATATTAGAAAATCTCGAAAATCTCACAATTTTCAAATAGAACACCCTGTTTTTGTAACCTGATTTGATATTAAAATGAAATGCCTGTTGATTCGGAATAGGTTTCACTATACTTACCTCGCATAGTTTTTAAATGAATCGTGCTTTTATAAATTTCACCGAATTAATTAATACTTCACTTAAGGTTCCCAAAGTTTTTATATAAATACAGTTTGTGTAAATTTCACCACTTATTAGTTTACGGATTATCGGACGGACATTCCTTAAATATGATACTCTCTATTTGAGAAGGGAAAAATTGCACAATAGAATGAACATTGGGGCCTGAACGAATCTACAATACTGGTATCACAATTTCAGATACCGTTATCCAAGCACTAGTGAAAATAACAAATAAAGAAGCTTATTAGTTACCAACCAAACTTTAATAGATTATTTAAATGTGAAAACAAATATTCCAGTTTAAATAGGGCGTTCAATGTGATTGTCATTCTGTTCTAAACACGTTAGAATCCTGTAATGAAACGCGTCATTCGTCACTTTCTTCAACTAATTGACAGGAAAGCTATTTATGCAGACCACTATGTTGATCAAATTATCTTCCGTATCTACTGGACGAGCATATATTTTATTTTTATGTAGCCGCACAGGTATAAATATATTGGAGTGAAACCAGGTGAGGTTGATGGCCATCTCCGAGCACCATTTGGCCCAAGCCAGAAGTCATCAAACATACGTGATAGCTCTTCATATACTAAAGTATTTTAATGCAAAGGAACCCCATTCGTTTGATACCAGCAATCTCTGAACGCGCTGAGGAACAAACCTTGCAAAAAGGTCGTTACAGTACGAGTAGTATGTGCAGGTATCCTTCGCTGTTTAAATTTTGTTTTTATATATCAAATGTTTGAGATATTGCCATTATGAAGACATTGAATCCAAAATTAACATGAAAATGTGAATTTCGTGAGATATGGGGATTTTTATCTGGCCAGTGATGCATATTCCTTCGGTTATGCACTCCATGACGTGTGAGTTTGGAGTTCAGTGACCACTAGCTTGCAAAACTCTATACGCCTCTCATCATCGCCTGCATGAAGTTCTTGTACAGCTATGTACCAGTATGGATGATATTTATACCTACTTAGGATCCTCTGTATTGACGAATACCTTATTTCTAAGTCAGCGTAGGCTGCTCGTATTACATAATGATTGCGGATGAGCCTCAAAATACGCTAAAACATTGACTTCACTGCTTTTATCTTCGGTCACTGGTTGTGGCTCCTTTTTATCGGTATTGAGATCCAAACATAGAAAATTTGCCTCAATACGTTTGAATTTAGTCTCATTTATGGCTGGTAGGTCTGAGCATCTCTCGCTAAATGTGCGGAATGTAATCTTAACACATTTTCAATGAATATAAGACAAATATAAAATTACTGAATTGGTAATACAACTGACTATTTATTTTTTGACAAGAATACTTACAACAACTATATAGTGGCTTGACAGTGAGAATTTAAGATAGAAATGACATTATTCGACAGTTTTTTTCCTCATTTTTCCCCAACAATCTTAGCGGAAGTTTTTATTCAAGATCATAAAGTTATTTATTCAAAATCTAAATTACGTAGGCATAGGTATTATAAAATACCATTTAAGGAAGGTCCGTCCGATAATTTGTTTTCTGTAAGAAACTCTCGCAGTTAAGTAATAAGTGGTAAAATTTACACAAACTTTAGTTTAGAAAAACTTTGGAAAACTTAGGTGAGGTACTTAATTAATTCGGTGAAATTTGTAAAAGCATATTTCATTCAAAAATTATGCTAGGTAGGTCTTGGAAAACCATTAGGATTGATACTTTGATGCTTTGATGCTTTTCTAATAACCTCAGCATGTTTTAGATTTATAGCAATCTACCTTTGGTAAATACTTTGGTCTCTACGAAGTTGATATATCAAAAATAACGGAAATTCACGAATATCTCAAAAATTGTTGAAAATTAGAGTATGATGGTTCAGACAAAGTTGACTTGAAATTTAACGGTTAACCCAAATATATAATAATATATAGGGTGTTCTATTGAAAAAGATTTGTTGGTTGCGGTTTTTGGTATCACCGCATGTGCCGCCATCTTGAAAGTGTTTTCATTTGAAATATAGACATTGACTAGGGCTATGCTGGAATTTCAGATCGAAATTCTTATTGCAAGTTCGGAGGTTTCTAACCAACTCGTTGCGTGGACCACCCTGTATATTGTTGCGACCTTAATATTGATATATTTACATTTATATATTTTTCATAAAGTTACTTTTAACTTGTTAGTGACAATAGTCAGTTGCTATGGATGAGCTTGTAAGATTAATTAAAATTAATTAGTCAACAACATTTAATGTGCAGTTCTATGCTTTTATTAGCATAGTTATTCACCATCTCACACTGCTCAAGTACGAAATTCAACATCAGCTGACTTTCAAAAAAATCCGAACACCCAGTAAGAGTTGGTCAATTTATATAAAATTCATACAAAATATGTATTTAACCAAACTTAAAAAATGATTACATTTTCCAAATAAAATATAAAAAAATAAAATTATTGAATAATTAGTAGATCCGCCGCGGTTTTTTTATGGATTAAATAACTCTTCCAGACATGCTTCAAATTAAATCATTCATGGTATCCTCAGGAATGTCGTCACAAGCTTCCTGAATTGGTTGGGGTAGATTACCCAGTCGACTACCAATCATACATGTTCCACTGGTTGGGGATCGAGAAGACCATGGAAGCAGGGTCACGTTGTTTCCTTGTAAGAACCCTGTTGTAACCCTTGCTGTATGGGGATGTGCTTTGTCTTGTTGGAAAGGGGGTTGAATTAGCCCTCGTATATATCAGTGTAACGGGCTGCAGTACGTTTCATATGTAATCATTTGCATTCAAATTTCAGTCAGTAGAAACTAGAGGTGACCTGCTACAGTATGATATCGCACCCCATACTATCACTCCCCGTGCAAGGCCCGTATGCCGTTCCAAGGCAAATTTTTAATTCCTGAGTTCTCCGCGTAACGGTATCACTCTTCTGCGAGCACCGTGGACCAAAGTCAGAATCGGAACTCTTCAGTGAACACAACATGATGCCATTCATGTCAAAGTGCCAGTCAGAGACATCAAAATGGTCTATACAAGCAAAGTACAAAAGCAAGTATTCTGCGATATATCTTTGCCATAGATATTCGCTGTTGTAAAACTCTCAACCAAGCATTTCCAATCGACCGTATTTTGGAAACTCTGTCTCGTAAGGCCGCAATCTTCAAATGACGATATTCTCGTGCTGAAGTTGCTCGAGGTCGTCCGGATCGATGACGACGGTAAATTTCATAAAGAATTGTAAAAGTGCCTCACCCCTAGAGTTTGTGTCCGAGCTACCCCACAACTCATGGTGCGCATTCGCATCCATGCCGATGATGGTCTGCCATCCACCTGCTCTACTACCCACCTTCAGCTGCTCCAATTAGTTGGGTGGAGGAAGGTCCGTGCTGTCCCCTGGCAGATAGGCTGACGCGACAGTAATGTCCCTCAGTCCATCCGCTCCACCACATCGGATTTTGATCGTTGCCAGGTCCCTGGAACAGAAATTCATTAAAGGCAGAAACTCTATCCCTTCCCTGACAAAAATGCAGGCCCTCGGGTTCTCACTGGATCTGCTGTAGATGAGCTTTCCAGTAGCTCCGCCGAGTCCCTTGCTCTCTCCTTTATAGGAGTACGGTTCCTGGATGAGGGCCACATCCGTGTTCCTCAGAGCCATCAGTAGTCCGGCTGTGGCTGCCCTACTGTGTTGGAGGTTGACCTGAAGGAACCTAAGTCCCATTAACCCGTAGTTGCTTCCCCAGTGGGCGGAGGCTAACCCTTCCCAGGCCCCAGAATGCCTTGAAGGAGGTTCTTTCAAGGGCTCTGTAAGACGTCTGGCCGATCGAGAAGGCGAGAGTCTGTCATTTCTCCTCTGCCTTCCTGCTTAGAACCGACCAGTGTTGTGTCCTCAGTTCAGGGTTCTGGATCTTAAGTCTACTGATCACCGTCTCTTGCGGGACGGTGTCAGGTATCCGTACGAGGACCTTCCGTCTCTTTGGGAGTTCCTTGGGATCGACGGCTGTTAAGTCCGCCCCCTCCCAAATCTGACCGCCCCCGATTATTTTCCGCAGTTCCGCAGTCAGTCCCGCGACTGCGGGCCGGCACAGGTTATCCAGAGGATGTCCCCCGCCAGGCGCGCCCGGTGGAACTAAGGCGGTGCGACGCACTTCCTTTTATACCAAATAACAATGCTCAAATAACTCCCAATCTATTCACAACCCTAATTTGTCATTGGCATAAGCTAGGTTACCGGGAAATTAGAGGGCCGCCAGCTTTTACAGAGTGGAGATGGGCGTGGGTCAAAATAAGATGTTAACTAGAGGCGCCACTTGATTGTTTAACCTCCACTCCCGGATATTCCAATAAGATGTTCACTAATATACTTCCTTGCCCAGATCCAACACAACCAAGAATTCTTGGATCACACTGGCAACTATAGCCAACCACAATCGAGCACAGAAAGCTGAAAAAGAGTTATAATTATGGTAAAACAAACTAAAACTCAGAACGGTATGGTTTCATAGACCCACAAGTAAAAGTAACGATAATGATCTAATAACACTTAGTATTCTCAACAGCCCTGAAAACAAAACACAACCACAAAACCAAAACACACCTATAATATGATAAAATAAGGGCTTTTATTACGCTTCTTTGGCATACAAGAAATTATTAAAAAGCTGTTCTAAAATTCTGATCTAAAATAAAAAGTCTCTATTATATAACTGAAATGGCTTATTACAAAATAATCAAGATTCATAAACCACAGGTTTCACAGCTGACGGGAATTATCGTTGCTCTTGACTAGCACATAAAAACTCCATTTAACTCAATAGCCATACTTCTGTCGGTACATGAAAATTCTCCATTCCGTGCGAGACTTATTCCATTCAAAATTCTCATATGATACGTGACTTCGCCAAAGGTATTAGCCCACCAACACTGTGGCTTCCTAGTTAAAATACAGATTACCTACTACGTGGATAACTGCCCTATACATGAATTTCTGCCTAATACAGGGATTTTCTACCCAGTACAAGGACTGCCCCGTACAAGGACTGCCCAGTACAAGGACCCTAAAAACAATAAATAACGGAATGCTAGAGGTGTTATAGTTACGAGAGATGATGACTTCTTACCTCCATAGAGGGCATACGAAACTCCAACCAACGTGACAAGATCAAAGTGGTACTTATATCCCCTCAAACGGGTTATCTCTACAGTCTTCAACACCAAATACGATATCACCAAAAGACTGCAGATATTTTCTGAGTGCAATTTAATCCAATATGGGGATAGATAATATCCGACTTGCTTCTCAAAAAGAACCACGTGTTATCTCAAACTCTACTACCAAAAAAAATCTCTCTCGAACCTTCCGGAATATTAGCATTACCTACCTGACAGCCCGCAGCGCCATCGTTCGCTCTCACTTCATCCTATACGTCCCCAGCCATCTATCTTTCTCAACATGCGGATCATTCTCGAACCACAAGCATCGCAAGCGCGGCAGCCGACAAGATATACCAGGGGTAGTTCAAAGAGAAATGATTTAACGGAATATCTCAATTTCATTCAGTATACGAGGGATAGCCAGAAGAAATAACCATGATCGTCGCCAATAATTATCTGTTTAAAGCAGAGGAGGAACCACAAATACACCCAATCTAGCCTAGCTGTTTAGCTACTCAATTTATACTGTTACAGCGGGCTCTCCCCTTCCTGATAAGAGTCCACCGCAGCCTGGTTCAGGTCCGCCTTCCCCTGGTCTAGCGTGACCTCAGAATGGCGTCTGTCAATCACCGCCATCCCGAGGCCCTCCGCAGCCTCCCTATACGAGTCAGTTTGTGCAGGTGTTCCGGCCTTGGTCCTTTTGGGAGGTCTGTCTGTAGTAGGCGTGCTAGAGCCAGAGCGCGCCGTCTTCTGACTCGCACTCTCCTCTTGCGCCTTTCTAGGTGCCCTGGCCTTTTTGGGACGTCTGTCTGTAGTGGGAGTGCTAGAGTTCGAGCGCGTCCTTTTCTGACTTACACTCCCCTCTTGCGCCTTTACAGATTTTTCGACCGTCCACGTCCCGGTCGCCATTTTCTGCGCCCTCTGAAACTGCTTTCTTTGCGCCCCGGAAAGACGCTTGGGCTGCCGGGGCAGTCCCTCTACTCTTACAGTAGAGTCCTCACTGGTGGAGGGGCCCCCGGAGTCCGCGGAGCCTGTCGCCCTCCAGTGGGACCCAGCCTCCAGCTTGGGTGTCGGGGACAGGTTTCTGGCCAAAGCTACCCCCTGATCCCCCGTATCTACGCCGGTCGTGAGACCTCCAGAGTCCACTGCCGCCCCCTGGCTCGTCTCCGTTTCCGGAATAGACTCAAGGCACAAGTCTGTAGCCGGAGCCACTCCTCGAGCCTCATTGGTTTTGGTTTTATATGTATTTATTATCTTCATGTTGTTACCATGAGAATGGGGGAAATACTGTCCATGCCATCAGAACCCCCTGTGTGGTGCAAGGCGGGTAACTCTGGAGCCATCCATCCCTAGGCACGGGTCACGTGACACCGTAGATTGGGGGGAGTTTAGTTCGACCTCCTTGTCTAGATCCGTCACGTTTAGTTATTAGCAGGGTCCCCTCGTGCAGGATGCAGCTTTTTACCGCGCATGACGGTCTTGGAGAAAACTTCTTCGAAAGTTTATGTTGTTATTTCCACTTTCTCAGCTTGCCCCCTGGAGTCATTTGGCCCGCGACTCCTTAACTCCCCGGTAAACTATAAACTTAACTAAACCTACAGCGAAAGAATCAACTTAACTAAACCGACATCCAAAGCATCATAGAAAGGGTCTACTTAAAATGAATTTGCTGTAAATATTTTAGTTAAATGAAGGGCAATTACGGCTGAAGCTAAGACTTAAGGGTTTACAGAATACTCTTTTTGAAACATTTTCTTTTTACAGTTGAGATTGGTCTCATGTTCTTTGCCTAAACATTGCCAATTGTGACGTTTTAAATCGCGACTTTCACGTCTAAGGAGAAACCTAGATTTTGGTACATGGTTCACTCTTTATAATACAAATACTAGCGCTAAATTTGGATGCCCTTACTTTGTTGTTTTCGGTGATATAATTTTTTTTAGAAAGAAAACACAAAACTTTCCGGGAAAACCTGGGCCGATTTTCCTGGATAGCAAACTTGCAAGTGGAAGGTGCACACTAAATTTGATCAGAATCGGCTAATTACATATATATATATATATATATATATATATATATATATATATATATATATATATATATATATATATATATATATATAACCGGCATAAAGAAAATTTCACCAAACCTGCAAAGCTATATGTATATACACAAAACCTTGATAAACAACTATTTTTAAGGATTTAAGTAATGGTCTTGATAACTAAACTAGATGTCTCTGGAAATAGATTGCAGAATAAACATGATCTCAGAAAACACGACAACCATTTAAAACTTGAAAAATTACTTTCCCATCCAGCTTGGCAGACAAGTCATACTGAATTCGTTAACACGGTGATTATATCATCGCCAGTGCAGACACAAATTAATCAAAAATCCTTACACCACGAACGCCTGTGCTCTTGCATCTCATCGCTGAAATTTTAATCTCGCATAAGAACCTCAGACACATAATTCAATCTGGCGATAATGAGCTGTAAGCGACGTACTGAATAAGAATCTGAGTTATCGTCGGGCATTTAGTTTTTCTCTGAAAAAGAGTGAGTGGCGGTGTTCTAAGACGCTATATGTTGTTGCAAATGAAACTTATTCTGTAAAACGTCCATAGGCAATATATATATATATATATATATATATATATATATATATATATATATATATATATATATATATATATATATATATATATATATGTGTGTGTGTGTGTGTGTGTGTGTATGTGTGTGTGTGTGAGTGTGTGTGAGAGAGAGAGAGAGAGAAATATACTTGATTCTCGAGTAAGAATAAGTTGGGTTATTGTAGCTCAATTCCGGGGCCTCAATTTTCCTACTCTCCCTACTCAGCCCTATAACTGGGAGGGATCTCTGTCAGAGGGAACTTGATTCTTGTCTTGTTTTCTTTGCATGTAAATGAAATACTGAAATATATATATATATATATATATATATATATATATATATATATATATATATATATATATATATATATATGTGTGTGTGTGTGTGTGTGAGAGAGAGAGAGAGAGCTATATACTTGATTATCGGGTCAGGATAAGTTGTGTTGTAGCTTAATTATGGGGCCTCAATTTTCCTACTCTCCCTACTCAGCCCTATGCTTGAGATATATATATATATATATATATATATATATATATATATATATATATATATATATATGTATATATATATATATATATATATATATATATATATATATATATATATATAGATAGATATATATATATATATATATATATATATATATATATATATATATATATATATATATATATATATCTGAACACGCTTAGACCTTAGAGACGATCTGCAGGAAAAATTGAATTCTTGTCTTGTTTTCTTCGCATGTAAATAAATTACTGCTTCTGTTATCAAGGGGCGAAAAAAAAGCTGTGCTGACGATATGGTTGTGATTTATAGTGCGGAAACCTAGCCAGGCCCAAAACAGACAACTGAAGATGATTTCGGGTCTATAGTCAATGGCTAGATGCTAACTTGCTAACACTAAATCAAGAGAAAACAGTGTATCTGCCTTTCGCATCATATGCGAACAACTTGCCAAGTATGGGGCCGCTCCAAAGGTTGCAGTGCTATCGGGGCGGCAAAGCCGTGGAAGAGCCCTGACGGAGCAAAAAAATTGAAACGGTCATCGTTGGCTCTGATGTTCAAATTGTGGGAACAAATATAGTCAAATAGTTAGTCACATGCACTGACAGTCATTTGCGATGGAACGAGCAGAGCTACTATGTGCTGAAGAAACAGAGACCACTGTTCTGCAAGATGAGGTATCTTAGAGACCTGTTGGAAAGAAGTGACATAAAAAAAGTATATTATGCCCTTGTTGAGTCACAGTTTAACTACGGGATAATTGAGTGGCGAGGAACGAATGATGGAGTCTCGAGGGAGTTAAATGTAGCTCACAGATGTTTCATTAAAATTATGTATGGAAGAAATAGGACATATCTAACTAAGGAGCTTTATAGGGAAACAAAGTTTATGGACATCGCCAGTTGTATTTTGTTCAGGTGATAATCTTGGGCTTTAAAATGAAGGAATTAATTTGTAGACTTTACCATATTTATGATACCAGAATTAAACAGACACCACTGAAGTGTTAAAAAAACAATAGGACAAGAATGTTATCCCTACATTTGCAAAAAGGTAAGTGATTTGGTGCCTAGTACAATGAAATAGTCTGACAATATGAATCCTTTTAAAAACAGACTTCGAAAACTGATTTTAACTAAAAAATAATGGGCCGATTTTTATATAAATTTGGTGAGTACCTTCCTTTTGAAAATGGCTTGGCTAAGTTTGTTAGCCAGGAAAATCTGCTTAGCTCAAATTGATTAAACAATGATTTGTTTTAATTAGACGGTCGGATTCCCCCGGTCAGTCTCAGTTCTGAGCTGACCTTAACTGTATGTAATTTCGACCACGAAATTATAATGCATGTTTGTAAGAAAATAAATTCGGGAGTCAGCAAGTGCGTTATGGTAGGGACTTTTTATTGAATGCCTCAAATTTGAATAGCTTAATTTGCTATTAACCCATAAGGTTCGTTGGCCAGGAAACTAGTTTTTTTCGGGAATATTTTAAGTTTGTTTTCGAAACATTTTTGTACATTTTCAAGCAATAAACTTATTTTGATGAAATATGGCACATTGTTTCTACTGTACATGTTATACTGGTAACCAAATTTGAGCCTACTTTCTAAAAAAAAAACATATATTTGCTATTTAAAACATTTAAATGAAAATTCACTGTCATAACGCACTTGATGCGTCCAGACATTTAAGTTGTTTTGTTTGTCTTAATTGTGATTTTGTTAGTAAATTTGTCTTATTGATCTTATTAGAATCCTGATGACTTTACGTTTATTTTATTTTATTTGAATTCTAAGAAGCTTTTGTTTATTTTGATCGTTTTTAGGATTGCCGTTCCCCAGGTTCTATGTGTAGGTAAATAATTTAGTGTGTTTGTCCTTATTTGTCAATAATGACTTTCTGTGATACTTTTTATTGTATAAAGAATGGTTTATCGTGGTTAAGCTAGTTACTAATAACTGTTAGATGACCGCTGTGAAGTGTGATTTATTACTGTTTGGTCTACACATGCAGTTTATTTATAGAGTCACACACAAGGATACTTCTATGTGAAATATTCTTCATGACCTAATTAGTATGTACCTTTTATTCGAAAGCTATTATGTGATAAAAATATTTTAAGTTGTATGTTATGTAATAAATCGAATAAACTTATTATATATCACTTTTATTAATGTTAAGCTTGCCTATCTGGTGTCGCTTTTGAGTTATTTACATTTTTTAAAGAAACATTATAGTTTTCTCAAGGGCAGTTGACATTAGAAATAATCGTTTTAATATAATAAGGAAAAAATAATAGTATTGTGCTTTAGATACCAGTAACTCAGAAACGACTAAGGAGAGGCATACATAATGTTACTGAAACAAATTTAATTTTACATTGATTTCTGGCGTCAGAAATGGTAGACATTTTTGACATCTTTTGATTGTCAAGTTTTAAAAATCGCAGTAGGCACATGAAACATAACAAAAGTGTTAGTGAGAATGCAAAATGTCGATCAAACTTTTATGAAATGATTAACAAAATCATTTATGCATTTTCAATGATTCAGGAGTTATGAGTTTTTTAATGGACCCACCTCCTATTTTGCACAAAAAATGTGACCCTATCTCAAAAACTATGACAGATAAGTGTTGGTCGTTCCGGACTCACAATTTAATGTAAAAGTCAAGTATGAAATCAAAATAAAGTATTTCCATTAAAGAAAACAAATGTCGCGACAATTTTCGGCATTTCAGGAATTATCGCCATTTTGGAAATATCTATTTAGACTTGTAGCAGTCGATTATTTTATTTTATAATAATACGATCTCGGAAATCAAACATTTTCAAACGAACGAACTGCGTGGATTATTCCTTATATATATATATATATATATATATATATATATATATATATATATATATATATATATATATATATATATATATATATATATATATACCTTATAGCATTTGGTTTCGTGGATACTTCTTCATTTACAACAAAAAATTAAAAAACAATTTGTCGGTTTGAGCAAACGACGTTAAGCCGCCCCATGCCCGGCTTCTTCAGGTTTTTTTTCTATAAAAAAGACAAGTCTAAAAACAACACTTTCTAAATTTATGTTAAGAGTTGGGTGCATTACACTATCACCCTACTATATTCGTTAAAAAATATATTATGATTATCTATAACTTGTTGGAAACCCAACATTTAATTTTGTGGTTTTTATTATATAAGACATTAAAAATTGTTTAAAAAGGTTTTAAGCACCCCAGACTTATGTGCTTATTAAGCATAGAAAAACATTATTTTGGAAAAGGGGGCAGCTAAATACGCTGCTCAAACGGCATAAGAACGTCTTTCCTGAAACTTCCGGGTTCGCTGAAAGTGGAGGAAACTTTAAAATTTTAAATAGAATGGTACAGCTTTTATATCAGCTTTTGATAGAAGATACAGTTCTAGATTAAAAATTTTGAGACGTTCGTAGAAAAAGAATTAGATTATCAAAATGTCCATGAATATATTTCGTTGTCCCATTTAGCGGTCTACACGCAATCATCTAAAAACTATGAAACATAGAAAATCAGAATTTTATAGAAGGGAGCTAATAAGTACGCTGCCTTAATTAGCATATCATATGCCCTGAAACTTCCTCATTCGCTGGTTCATTAACAGCTTTAAATGAAATAGTAGCATTTTTTGTATCAGCATTCGATAGCACATTTAATTCTGCGTTGAAACCTACATAACGTCAAAAGCAAAGAAAACTGAAATTATCAGGAAATCCATTTACATATTTCGTTGTCCCGTTTGTCGTTATACACTAGATCACTAAATACGCTGCTTTAAATAAAATAACCAGGTGTATCCTAAAACTTGCCGGAAATGGAGGCCAGCGGGACTACAAACTAGAGGCCCAACTCAATCCTCGCACATACAGTTTTTAGTTATTGTTAGTCTTAAATTTTTGTTATTTAACTTTAGTCTAGTAATTTTAAAAATGCAGAATCACTTTTATCTGATATGTTACTTATAACTTAGATATAACAATTAATATGTAAAACAGTTAGTCACCTGCAATAACCCTAATGCTAGAGCACGTTCCGCTTTATATAAATAAAAATAAATAAGTAAATGTCAATCTTTAGAAAATTAGCTTTATTAGTTTTCTGTAAACTAATAATTCTCGGTAAACGTAAATAGGTTTAAGCAAAACATGAAAATTTCCCTTAAAAAAAGTTTTTTTGTTTACATATAAACCTAAGTAACGCATCTCAAATATACTTTTTCCTAATTTTGTAGTTTACTTAAAATTTCAGGAAGAACCTACGCTGATTTCTGACCTTGCTGTATCTAACCCAAAAACTTTATAAATAAATGTGTTCCGAACGTTCACGATAAAATATTACAGGCCACAATAAGAAAGTTGATTGAGAATAAATTATCGAAGCATTCAGTGAAACTGGCCAGACAATGGTCATCCTCTTTTTGGTTGTTCGCTCTTTTATTAAGTTTGCCAAGTGAGGGAAACTACCACAGACAAGCAGTTAAGATACGAAAACGCGAAACTTTTTCAAAAGACGGAGGTCGTTGCGCTTATAAACACACCTTATTTAAATTCCTTTGTGCCGCCAGTGGCGTGTTTGTAATATTAGCGAATTCTTGTAAAAAAATATATGCTTCTGTTAATATTGTGTCTTTTTTATATAAAAAAAACAATTCAAACTATTTCTGGTTACTATACACGATATTAGTTTATTATTAGGTGAAGATTGGAATCGATGTGCACTGATGGTACGCTTTGAAAAACTTAGTTTACGACAAGTCTTAGTTTATTCGCCTCTCTTATGACGCTTACCTAGTTAGTGAAACAATAGTCAGGTATAAAAAATGTGTTGTGGTGGAATAAGTTTTTCAAAGTGTACTTATTTGTTTATTATCATGGTGATGACGTGTACTTATGTATTGTTAAATATCCAAACAATTTAACAGTACTTAAGTTTCATAGGTAAGTTCTATTAAGTAGCCAGCATCCCAGGTATTATCTTGAATAAGTCAGTGTTTAAAAGAAAAAATCTTGATTGACAAATAATGAAGACGGGCTATTTGCTGAGCAAAGATGAAAATTGAGTTTGCACCACAAAATCATCATCACAATCTAACGGGATGTTATAAGCGTTTAGCTTCTGTGGCGGTCATATTTATATAAATAGATGTACCTAGTTCTTTAAAAGTTATTATTACCTTTTACGTTCCTAAAATTCTCGTTAAAAGGAACTTCAAAACCTTCTCAACAGATTCCTGTATTATTTAAGGTTTTATAATGCAAACTAAAAACATTACGTTTAGTGGAGCTGTGGTAGTGTTTCATTGGAGTTATTTCTGTACTAAATCAGTAGGGTTAGATACAGAAACGTGGTGACCGCTGTGTAACTTAATTCCATTGGTTGACATTTTTAAAGTGAGATTATTGGAATCATTTTGTTGGTATCTTCTATCTACTTTTCGAGAGATCTATATCTCAGACTACTCTAATACTTTAGGCTATTTGATATCGTATCCGAAAATGATTAGCATTTAAATATTTATAGATATGCTGACTCGATTTTTAGTGAATTTTCTTAAACAAAATTCACTATTGAGGAGATCCCGACTTTTTACTTTTCAAAAAATTATATCTATATATATATATATATATATATATATATATATATATATATATATATATGTTTGTATGTATCACACCGATAACTCAAAAAATGATAGGCCGTTTTGATCAAATTTTTTGAGTGCCTTTCTTTTGAAAGTGGCTTCGATAAGTTCGTTAGCCAGGAAAATCGAAGTCGTTTTTCCGGGAAAATTTTGGGTTTTCTTTTGAAAAAAATTCATATATCTGGAAATAACAACCCTATGGCAACCAAATTTGGCAAGCTGGTTTACATTGTAAAAACCAAACTGTGCACCGAAATTTAGGCCTCTAACGTGAAGGAGAAAAGGTTATAGGCACTTAATAAAGCAAAATTTGAGTGCCATTAAAACCCAGAGAAGACGCAATACCAAAATACTGGATGTGTTAGACAATATCTATTAAATATTAGCGCCAACTTTTATGTTTTCATGGCGCTAAAAGTTCAAGGAATATCATAAAAATTACTTTGAAAATTTTAAAATTTTTCTCCTGTTAATGTCAAACCGGAGATTTGAAACGTGAAAATTAGTATTACTATTGTATTTTATGAATTGTAAACATGCTATTCTTCTCATTTTTTTAAATAGTTGCAAAATATGTCTTTAAAGACCTTAAATATGACAAATAGATAACTGAAGACCATTACGTGTTATTTAACTTTTATTGCATAATATTTGTGCTACTGTGATCGAATGTTTAGATATCTTGCTGATAAGCAAGAAAACGCTGGTTCAAATCTCACCGTTGACTGAATTTCTCTTTCAGCTTTTTTTAAAACTTTTTTTCGTCTTTGATTCAATTCTAAAGGTATCTGATGTTAAATAGTCAGCATAGATTTGTATCTAGAAAAACAAGAGTGGCCTGTTCTTTATGACCTAATATATATCTATTTACCTAGATAAGTGTTCGTGAATTGATGATATCTGTAAATATTTTTTGAAACATCTTAACATGAGTGAGGATTGGAACCTGTAATATGCACTGATAAGTACAATTTGGAGAACTTAGTTCATCACAATAGAGTTTTTAGACCTGACGATCGTTTCGCTAACAAAGTTTGCGTTGTCAGAGGGATGAATAAACAGTTTATTTTATAGCGAAACGATCTTCAGGTCTAAAAACTGTATTGTGATGAATTGTGCTCTCCAAATTATACTTTTCATCTTAACATGTTGATCTCAAACAGCTCTTGGTCAAATTTATTGGTTTCAATATCTCATTTAGAGTGATAACTCAGACAGCAGCAATGTATCAAATACAAATGCATTAGTCGAGCCCTTTTAGCGCTTCTTCTTGGGTACTAGATGGGTATGTTTTGGGTCCCTCTTTTGTTGACATATTTGAGTGCGATATTCTCCGTAACCCCTCTGTGGATAATATTTTGTGTGTCAGTGATCTAAAGCTGTTTCGCGCCCTTTCACTTTGGAAAGATTGCTATCGTTTGCAGGAGAACTTTTTTTACGTTTTAACTTATTCGTGTCGGCCAAATCTTTCATATTGTTATATCGCCGTATAGAAGATTTCGTGTTGTATCTTCGTACCATCGGGGGTTAACTGTTAGCAAAACCAGCACTATTTGTACAGTGAGTACGGCGACGTTTTTGTGTCTGACTTGTCTCTAAGTGAAGATCGCTTAAGTAAAAGTAGATATAGCATAGGATTAGAGTACACATAGAATGCTACTAAATATAATGAATATTCAGATTGCTTAGTGGAAAAATAAATTAATAGACACAGAACAAAGAAAAGGTTAGCGAAATGCACGACATTCAGGAAAGATAAAACAGAGAAAAAATTTGTTTGGCTCACGTTTAAACCGCGTATCACAAAGGATCTGAAGAGGATTTTCAAGAAAGCCAATTTGCAGCTAACTTTTCGACAATAAATTGTTTAAAAAATTTGTTAGGTAATACGAAAGATAAACATAGGGTCACTGAAATTTATGGTATCTATGAGATAGGTTGTATATATTTTAATTTTAAATACGTAGGGCAGACTAAGAGAACCATTTAGACTAGACTGCGTGAACATCTGGCACATTATAGACAAGCCATGCGTGGCACAACATATTTGGGATAATCACCACGACTTCGATACAGATAATCTAAAACTTATCAAAAATATTAGAGAGTCAGCGAAGCTTGATGCGTACGAGAGTATTTATACTTCTAAAGCAATAAAAAACAAACATTACTTCAATAGAGCTCCGTCATTGGTTTGCGGTCTTCTGTTTACGCGCTGTCTTTGAAGCAGTTAAAGATTCCGAAACCTATCAGGTAAAGCGATAAAGAAAGTTCATGAACCTCGTCCGGCAATAAAAATGCAGAATGCAGAAAATTTGCGTGGGATTTAGTCTCCCTCCCGGTATCGGTCTCTACCTAAAACTCAGTATATATGGTGATTTTTATTAGTAAGCAATGTATAATTTTTTATCCTCTGATGACGCTAACCTTGTTAGTGAAACGATCGTGAGGTCTTTAAAAAACGTGTTGTGGTGATTTGGGTTATCCAAGTGTACTTATTTCATTTGTCTTTTAAGAATCTCTCACTTGTCGACACGTCTGAAGCCATGCCAAACCTGTGTTGACACACACACACACACACATACACACACACACACACACTCACACACATATCTCACTTGTGTTTTAATAATATAGCAATAGCCGTTTCAAAATGCTATTCAACGCTTTGATACATCATTCGTAATACTACGGAGTTTTATATACAGTGTTACTGACATTGGTAGATGGCTTGAGTATGTTTCTGTTATTTGATCACTTTTCTATAAGCTCTTATATAAACAGTAACAAAAATTCGAATGATATTTCTTAAATATTTTGCATTTAAACCGAATGTATCGTATCCGCCTATTGCATACTCACAAAATCTAGTTTTTGTGGCATTTGACACGTCATCTCTTGAGCGGCGAAGGCAACTTCATTGTGTTGTATTTATTTATAAGGTAATCAATAGACGGGGTTCCCACTAAAAACACCACATCAATTCCCCTGACTTTTTTCTGATTGCCCTAACATGCCAAAACCTATTTCCCTGACTTTGATCTTCGACAATCTACTCGTAAAATGTGTAACACACTACCACAGCATACAGTAGGACTTCGCCTCATGATGGAAAACACACTTCCCCATTTCAAATACAAAGCTCCCAATCAACGCAAAATTAAAAAACAACTGTGGTTTTGTGAAAAAAGGAATTATTTAAATAAATGGTTTAGAATTGCACAAAAAGCAAATATATTGATTTCATAAAATAAAGAAATTATTAGGTCTAAAAAATCATTTTCCCTTACAGGGACTAAACTTCATACAGAAACCATTTTGGATTACTCAGTTATTGGAAATGAAAAATATAGAAATATATAAAATACTAATTGACCACATACACAAGCTGGGTTTAAATATGTAACCAAATATAGGTATAGATGTACATATCCATGTTAGCCTAATATAAAACATATCCATAACTAAAATAGGTAAGCAATCCATTTGTTCTATCCCTTCTGTGTACCTTATCTTATAGAACTCATTACGTTGGTCTTTAAACTAGCTACACACATTCACAACACAAAACACCAAAAACCAGACATCACTCAATTACAACTAATAAAACATGTTAAAGACCACCAAAAAAATGGAAATCTGGGAACAATACTATATTCAACAAATAAACAATAAGAAACAATTAATGCCAGAACAAATATAAGTACAAACATTTAAACAAAACTTAATAAAGGCCATACAAATAGACAAATTATCAAACCACAGTGATCAAGACAGGAGACCGATACACACGACACAGTCCGAAGGCACAATCAAAATCACAAACGTACAGCAAACAAATAAAGTATATAAGTATATATATATATATATATATATATATATATATATATATATATATATATATATATATATATATATATATATATATATATAGTTAATGTAGATAAACTGTTGAGCTGGAAATACTTTATGGCTAACCAAATTGGAAAAATGTGCTAATGTCAAACCACCATCATGTATGAACATCAACAACCCTTACAGGGGCAAAAATGTACTGACTCTCAGTCAATTTTCAAAATGTTTCATTAACAAAATTTTTCCTTCTGAAAATTTCCTGACTTTTCCCAGTTTTCCAGAGGAGTGGACAGTGAGTGACAGTGACATTGACTGTCCATGCACATCGCAGAGACTAGCTGCTAAATCACAACGCTCTGAGATACGCTACCCGGTTGTATTTCATATCAAATTGTCTAGTGCAAGTTTTCAGCAATTGTCTATTTACGTTATGTCATCCTACTTGCAAATCATTAACAGTTTAATAGTTACTTTTCAAACTTTATATGGAGAGATGAGGTCTGCCTGGTTCGGTTCCGGATAGAATATTTAATTTTAGTGAATTTCCCTTACGAAACTTCACAAATACGGAGATAACGATTATAAGACTTGTAAAGAAGTTCTTTAAACAAGCGCAAATTACAGCTCTTAGAATCATATTTAAAGTCTATTAATTTTTCATTTTTCATTAAAAAAATATTCATTTTATTAACTTTTATAACTACTATTATTTACTGGCAAAAATGATATATGTTTATAATTGTTTCCACGGTACTAAGTGTGATAAATTGGTTCTGAGGTTTAACCGGGTCTATAATTTGTTAAAACTCGACGGTTCGCCTCTTGCTTTCGAATGATTTTTCAGAAGTTAAGGAAATATGACAGGCAAGACACTTTCAAGAATCACACTGCCTTCTCCTTATAGCAATAGATGATGGTAAGTTGAGTTGTTGTAGTTCGATTTTGGGGCTCCAATTTGCTTACTTCCGAAATCTCATTGGAAATCGTCTCTAAGATCTTAGTGTGTTTAACGCTGGGTCTCTGAGAGATCTGACTGCTGTTTGAATGCGCTATGGTATTTTTATCGGTGTCCATAGTCACATTCTTAAAGTATATTTTGTCAGGTACCGGCATACCGGTATCACGCGGATTTAATGTATTTATAGTAGAGTGTCGACCTGAATCGTTAGTGAAGTCATTGGTGGGGTTGATAATGCTTATTATGTCAGTTATCGGCGATATGAGTAACCCAGGTATGAAATTAAACGTATTTGTTGAGTCAAGTAATAGGGCAGTTAATCTATCTGTTGACTTATTACCCACCTTGCTTATATATATATATATATATATATATATATATATATATATATATATATATATATATATATATATATATATATATATATATGGTTTCAGGTAATCGAAAGTCGAAGAGCATCATCTATCTTGTTTAAATAATAGAGACGTTGAGTTCTACTTTTGAAGTTGTAGACTGAAGCTGTGGTTTGGTACTTCCGAAGTCTTTTTGTATCCTGTATGAATATGATACATGGCTGGTGCTGTTGGGGATCAGATTTTCTAACTTGAAGTTATGTTCGTATATTCTGTTTTAAATGGGTCTATTCGTTTCTCTAACATAATAATTTAATTTTCTGTTAACCTATAAAACTCAATTTTTGTATGACACAAAGCTGCTATAAAGACAATCTGTTTACCAAATTTCATCAAACCAAGATCCTTATTTTCGAAGATGTAACTTTCTTAACTTGAGTTTTTGTGAAAACTCGCTACAATAATGCACTTACTGCGTCCAGATTTTTAATAATCTTTTTTTTAACTATGTATCTATGTATTTTTAAAATATAAATTTTGTTAAACACGTCTTTATTTCTATTATATTTACTATGGTTTAGAATATTTTGGGTTTGCATAGGCAACCATATTTTCCTAACGCTCTAAATTCTAATGATTTAAGAACGAACCTTATAAGTACCTTGCGTTGAGCGTACTTTGTCGTAAAATTATTTGCGAATCTCATTTACCCAGTCGTTTTCTCTACGGATCCTAAGTCGTTTTTAATTCGACATGCCCGTTATTCAGTTCAGTTTGAGAAACCCAGGTGCCGGTGAAGTAGAACGAGCTTCGATAAAAGGTGGAATTATTGGAAATTGTTTTATTTATTTATTTGCTCATTTATTCCTACATCTCGTGCATAATCTTCGTAGACTCATTCAAGACAAGGCTGCTAGCTATATTAAATATTGCGTTTGCGAATTGCAGAAGCGGAACGATGTTATTTAATAGCTTAAAAGCAGGATTTAATCTTTGAGTTGTGAATTAAGTCATATAATAGGAAGCTCTTCGAAGAAGGATTTATTTGATTACACAGTAGCTCTAAGATCTTAAGATCTCACTAAAAGGTTGTGTTTCTCAACCTTTGTTTATCCCAATAAATGATATAAATATAAGAAAGGGATTTATTTCAATAAGGTTTAAAATGTTGTTTTTTCTTTTAATCAAAACAAACGTTCTTAATATTTTGTATATTCTATTACATTTGTAAATTACAACTATTTTCTTTTACGTAGTGACCTGGCTGTGAGTACATGCAACAGGTGTTTAATATCTTATTCAAAAATTTTTGTAAACAATCATCAATAATTCTTTTTCCAATGGGTAAAAGCAAAATTCATTGTTTTTACCACAAGTGTAAACATAATATGTTTAAGTAAGGACAAGGCAAAAGCTTATTAATCAATTAATAAGTTGTAAGGTATCGTATTCTCGTACATTTAGCGTCAAAATATTTCTGCAACTAATTATAATCTTACCACTTTCCTTCCCTGACGTGATCGTCGAAAGAAAAAGATAATTTATTTGCCCGTGTATTCGCCTCTAGTTCCTCGCTTTATCCGCAGGGAAGCAGTCCACTAACTATTTCAGCTGCAAGTCAAACAAGAGAGAAATATTTCTCAGGCGTCATACTGTTAAACACATGTTGGAAAATTTTGACATCAAAAAGACTTCTGGACCTGATGGCATTCCAGCTATAGTTTTTGTAGTGCTGCCAAATAGTTTCCAATACTATGATGCCTCTTTTCGATGTCATGTAGGACTATGTATTTCCATCTTGCTGGAAACAAGCCCGGGTTCAGGCAGGTCTAAAAAGGGAGACAATTCTTATGTATCCAAATGGAGTCAAACGACATTAAGTTTTTTGCAAACTTATGGCAAAAGCTACCATTATATAGCTCATATAATTACCTCCAAAAATATAAGATTCTAAGTGATCGCTAATGCGACTTTTTTCAGAACAGGTCAAATGGCGATATTCTAATATAAACCCCTTATTTTTTGGAGGTCGGCTCTTGAAACGTTTGGAAAAAGTCATGCAGTTTTTTATATATTTATAAAGCACTCGATGGGATGCCGCATTTCTCAATAAACTTAAGTCATACAGATTTCCTTCCAAACTCTGTCTATGGATATCTCGTTTTCTAGAGGACCAAGCTCTGTTGTTTGCGATAGTGTTTCACAAAACTCCTACACATTTTTTATGCTTCATATAACTGACCTTTTCTTAACAATTAACAAACTGATTGACAGCTCATCGATTATAAAACTTTTTAGCACGTTTCCATCGACTTTCCTAATACCTGATTCTAGCTCCTTGTCGTTGAGAGTCGGAATAACTAGCTTCCTAAATGATGACTGGTCAAACAAACATTATTATTTGGGACCCTGCAATTATAGTTAAGTTTAATACCTTTAAATGATATAATTGGGTCTTATATTATATCTAAGAAAAGTGACCTAAAAGCCCCAGGAGTTTAGATGGCTGGAAAAATACCTACTACACAAAAACCTAATAGTGATAATAATAATCATAAATAACTTTTATTGGCATATAAAGTAACTACGGAAGAGATCAGAAATTACTTTCTGTTTTTCCACTAAATATTTAAACAGACTAAAATAAGATAACAATAATATGATATACAAAATAAAACACAACTGAAAAAATCTGAAAAAAGTAAACTGAAAAAAGATACTACCTTAAAGAATAGCTTAAGCCATTAGATTCAACAAGAATACTAAGTTGCTGGTGCGTACCGAAACAGTGTCGGGCTAACAATTAAACAAATAAATATATTTAGATCAAAACGATAACCCTTCCCAAAGTAGTAGCAGTTTTATCTTTCGTTTAAAGGACATCAGACTTAAACATTTTTATTTATTAGGCATTTCCTAATACGCACAAGCCACATTGTATAAAAAATATCCGAAATATATCCGACTCATGTTAAGGAATAGTAAGACTTTTATAAAACGGACATTGATGTTGTGAACATCTTTCCGAAAGAGATTACCTTACTATATTGTGGAAGAGACAGGCACTCTGGTCCAGTGGTAAGATCGTGCGATTTCTAACGCTAGGGTAGTGAGTTCGATCCTCACTTACCAGTGACCTTATCACTTTTTCAGTACATACTGCAAGATTAACATTAATCGAAGTGCTAGTATTATGTTTGAGTAAGTTTAATATCTACTTAATTAGTTAATAAACATAAACCAAAGAAAATGTTAAGCGGACTCTACGACTTTCCGAGAAGATAAACCAGACAAACCAGTTGTCTGTTTACCATTTGAACAGCGAACTACGAGAGATCTTAATAGCATTTTTAAGAAATCCAATTTACAGCTAACATTTTCTACAAAAAATACAATAAACCACAAAAGTATCTCGATCCTATGAAATGGCTTGTAAGGATTTTGAGCCTTTTTTTTAAATTTATGAACACACCACGAGGGCTCACAGCCTAAATACTATCGTACCGTGGGTGTTGACAAGGAGGAAAGAGGCAACTTATTAATTCTGGACTTAAAGGTTTGGAGGTTCGGAGAAGGAAAAACATGTGCCGACAAGGAATTCCACAACTTGGAAGTCCTCGGGACAAAAGAGCGGGCATAACAAGATGTTCTATGTCTGGTGACCTGGACAGTAAAAGGGTGCATTCGCTCTGTTCCCCTGCTAGATCTGTTGGGGGCAGCAGTTGGGGGAACTATGGAGGAAAGCTCCTCTGAGCAGTGCCCGTGCAGATATCTATAAAAGAAAGAGAGGTCACCAACGGCACGTCGGTGGGCAAGGGATGGCAGCCTTTGGGTGAGGGTAGGGTCACCGATGAGACGTATAGCTCTCTTTTGAATGGAGTCCAGGGTAGCGAGTGTATAAGCGGCAGCTACACCCCAGATGTGGGAGCAGTATTCAAAGTTTGGCCTTATTTGTGAAGTATATAAGGTATAGAGATTAGCTGGTGAAAAGTATTTGCGAACCTAAACGTTAAAGAAAATTTAGCGCCACTGAGATATGGCATTATTGATAAATCATGTACTGCTCAGCATATTTTGGATAATAGGCACTATATAGATATATAAAATCTGAATTTATAAAAATGTCAGGCAGACGCGTCAGTTATATGCTTACGAAAGTATATATATATATATATATATATATATATATATATATATATATATATATATATATATATATATATATATATATATATATATATATATATATATCGTTAGAAATTTCAACAAAGACAAACAGTCCATTGTTCGAACTGTTATCTTAATAATCAGTGTGTATTACAGTATTACAAAAGCAGGTATGCAAGTAGTTCTAGTTTCTATTCGCTTAGTTTATTAATCCATCTGATGGCGCTGACTTTTTTACCGAAAGAATCGTCAGGTCTGAAAACTGTGATATAGTGAATTGCGTTCTCCAAATTGTACTTACCAGTATTCTTCAGAAGTTCCAATCTTCACTCGTTCAGTTTAGCCTTAATAAGGTAAGATATAAGTAGGCCCCCAACGTTTTATCTACGCTCATCATATGGGGTCTTATAATTTCAATGAGTGAAGCTCACCTAATTTTTTCTGATTTACTTTTAAGTAAATATAGGGAATAATCATTTCCAATCATGGTTACGAGGAAAGGCGATATTACCAGTAGAATGCCATGATGATAGTTATTTCTACAAGAACGTAAATTACTAGGGTATATGTTGCATGAAGCAGAATGTAGTCTGATGCTTGTAAACAGTAATAATACTAAACACAAAATAAGAAATGCCCTAGTGTTACTGAAAATGAACTAAGCATACTAATTGGTTGGTTTTAGATAATTTGATTTTTCTACTTACACAATTTCCTTTTTGTCAGAAGATTTGGTGCTTACCTGAAAGAAAAGAAAAAATAATTAGTGCATATTTTTAAAAAGATTTTAATAGTGAAGGAATGACCAATAGAGTTAAAATTATAATATGGGTAACTTTTTGGTTAGATCTGAGTGTTAAGCTATTTCGATGATTGTAACCGAACACATTTTTTCGAAAATCTTTTCAGAAATGATTAGGTAAGTTACATTCGTAATCATTTCCTTTTTAGCAGAACCATGTAAATAAAAACTAACAAATGAGCGTCACTTTATGATGAAGTGTGCATTAGCAAATTACATGTGTACAAGCGCATTGCATTTATTTATTTAGAATGCCTGGAGAAAACTAATATGTTATGCTATACGTGTAGACTTTGTTGTATTTAGACTATTCATTCCGTATAGAAATATATTTCTTATCACAGACAATGTTTGTTTGAACAGGCAGATGCAGACGAAAACATAAACGTTAATTTGTGATTCATGATAACTGACCAAGATCTGAACTTGTTATTTCCATTTTTTTAGAACAATATAAGATTTTGTTTAGTGGCAACTTATACCTGCGACAAGTGGTTCATTTGCTTTTTATCTTAATGGGTACAAGCCGTTTTTTCGGCTTGCCCAGTGAAGGCGTGTATGAGATGCCCTCTTTTACAACCTGTGTTAATCAGTATCCCTTAATTAGGTTATTCCAAGATGAAATAAAATGCTGGATAAATGATGAACGGCAATAAAAATAAAGGTCCGAAGACAAACAAAGGTAAACGGTTTTTCTTTGGAAAAAAATGGGACAACAAAATTTACTTGACCACGGTATATAAAAACAAATCTTATCCTCCAATGATTCCAACTTAATTGACTAAAAGATTCTTGAATCTAAAATTACGTGGTGTTTTATCCAAGTGGATTAAGCATTGTCAGCACAGGTTAGCTAGCTCAAGGTCAAGTTATGCATAACAAATTTGAATCAGAAATTAAATAATTTAAAACCACTTGTAGTTGTCCTGGCTTGGTGAAACCGTCTTATAGTAAATACGATTATAAATATTTTCTCTTTGGCTCCACAAATATATTTCACGGCTATTTGTGAATCATTTAATCATAATTATAATTCATGCAGTACTAAAATGATACAGTGCTCTGTACAAATAATAAAATGCTTATGAAAAGTACTGTCAGACATTTACCGAAACCATTATCATGCATCATAAACTAGCGTCAATCGAGTGTTTTACTGTAAACAGACCCTGAAAATATAAGCTTTGTTAGAAACTGAAGGAACTTAGGTTCTCATGTCAGTTAAAGGTTAATCTATGATACTCTTCCGATGTAATAGCACTAGATATTGGGAGAACCTGATTTATAGATTACTACAAGAACTATATTGAAATTGATCAGAATTAGAAAATAATTTTTAATATAATTGCTTCAATCACACAGCGATAAATAAAAAAAATATTTCAAGAAAGAGTTCATTGCAGCAAAGTTTTTAGGTATTTGTTTGCCACAAGTTTTCAAAGATGTTGGTAAAAGAATATTGACCTCTATTTTAAGTGTTATTAATTATTCAGTGCATCATATAAGTGTAAAAAATAATTATAAACAGATTTTCGTGAAAAGTGCCTTAAGCAAGATCACGATTCTAATACCTAACATACCTCATCTGCACTCCAACAAGTCGACTTAAGACAGGCACTGCCAGATAATGCAGTGAAGAGTAGCGATAAACGCCATCTCTGGTTCTAGGCTTTCACAAGAACTCCCAAATACAGACAGTACAGAAAGAAAGAAGCTTGCATGACGGTTCCTGCCTTAAGGCCGACTTTTTGAAGTGCAGATATATATATATATATATATATATATATATATATATATATATATATATATATATATATATATATATACTATATCGAGTTGCTGACATCTATGACGCAACAAGGAATTACCTTAATTAATTTAGATATGTTTTGATTATTACTGGTATACCGGACTGATGAGCTCAAATAAGAGCGAAACCAGTGTGTGTTTCCAGTAATAATTTTTATATATCTATTAGTTTAGCCTCGGTGGTAGAACGTGTGCCTCTGAACCGAAGGATACTGGATTCGATTTCCAGAGTTTCCCTTTCCCTTTTCAATACAAACTGTAATAAAATAACATCAACTGAGGTTGTGGCATTGTATTTGAGCAAGTTGAATATCTGCACGTTCCTCCCTTCGGAGGGGGCGTAAAGCCATCGGTCCCGTGTCCATGCGATGTTGGGCACGTTAAGGATCCATACCTTCCTTACAGAAAGGCAGGGGTTCGGTGTAATTTCCAAGATAGCTGCTCCCTAGCGTCGATGGTTGGCCATAGTCGCAGAAATAGGCCGACATTAAAGTAAAGAAAAATCTATAACTTTCACATCGTCACGACGTGTGGAAGTATGGCATTGACGACAAAAATTTCAATTTTGCTTAAACGCCGTAAAAAGTGTCAAAAGATAGAAAGCATCATTTGTGAACGATTTATTTGTGTCTGTCGGTCCGTATGTCTGTCTGTATCACAAGTTACTTAATTATGAAATAATTGAAAATTATTTAAAAAACATCAGTATGCTGATGAAATTATTTGAATTGAAACCAAATAACTACAAATAAATACATACATACATACATACATACATATATCTATATATATATATATATATATATATATATATATATATATATATATATATATATATATATATATATATATATATGTATATATATATATATATATATATATATATATATATATATATATATATATATATATATATATATATATGTATATATATATATATATATATATATATATATATATATATATATATATATATATATATATATATTGTCCATAATCGAAATATAGTAAGAAAAATATGCTATAAATAACTATTTTATATATTATTTTTACTACAAAAATTTATAAATAAAACCTGTAGGATATACAAAGCTTCAAATTAAAACCAAGCTAACTAAAATCGTTATAATCATAAAATTAAAATTATTCAAAAAATTCAACTGTAAAAATAGAACTTCATAATAAAACCACCAGTAAAATACAGTAAATCATAATGAGGATCGCAGTTTTCTGAGAAATTTTTTCAATGTTTTTGTAAAAATATTAAAATATTTTTGTAATTAAGAATTATTGTTTGATAAGTTATTGTAAAAAGAAAGTTAGCAAATTCACGTGAAAATTTGTTTTGAAATTTAAAAAAATTTTTTAGCAAATTTTGGTGTAAAAGACTAGTTTTAAAATTTTTCTAAAAAAGATGATATATTTTTTGTGTAAGATTATTTATCCAATGTTTTAAGAAAAAGTAGCGAATATTCAGAAAAAAATTTATTTGCAAATTTTGATGTGTACATTATTTATGTCTGCCAAAAAGCTTTCTGTAATGAAATATAATCTGGTAGGTGTAATTTTAGTGTAAATTTCTTGGATAGGTTCGTTGGCCAGTAAAGTTTGTTTGGTTTTTTTTACAGGAAACTTTAAGTTTATATTTTTCAAATAATAAAGTTATTTCGATGAAATTTGGTGTCCCATTAAAGAAACATATTTAGCATTAAAATATTTCTATGAAAATTCGCTACAATAAGGAACTTTTTACCTCTAGACTTTTCTTCATAACTTTGATTTTTTCTAAGAACGTCAAGCTTGTATGAAAATTCTTGTTTAAAAAATTATGCGCTTTTTTTAATTCTTACCTGTTTTCACAAAACTAGCTTTAGATCAAGTGGATCATAAACAGTGTGCTACACAAATTTTCGCCTTCACTATTCATAGAGACTACAAAATATCCTACCTACACTTTTCACCTACAAGCGCTGTAAATCTCTGCTTTTTTTTTATTTAGTATTGCTAAGGTTGGCGTGTATTCCTTGATGTGAGAGACATGTCACTAAGGTGTAATTAGTATATTTTATTTTTTCTAGAGTCACTACATTAGCGTTACCTTCAGCCACGTCGTACTCTACTCATCAGTTGCTTGTAGAACTTGTCTAATGAGCTTTTCGAAACAGGCAAATGAGAGTGTTGGTTTTCTCACAGAGACAAACAGAGTTATGTATTTGACAGAGCGAGATACGGTTGCATTCTGCATTATTACACCTACAAACTCTGGAAATGCAGAGTACCACTGAAACTACTGACGTCGACATACAGAGATGCTTTTGTGTGTGCCGAATATGGTTAAGGTGGGATGAATTAAACTAAGGACATAAGTTATATATAACAATTAAAAAGCTAATTAATTTGTCAATTTCAAATTGAGTTAAAAGCTCAATAAAATACAATATGTATAACTTGATTTGTCAAAAATGTTGTTCATGATCTATATTATTTATTTTTTAATATTTAGCGAAACCTTAAATTTAAAAAGGCTTTTAAAAACAAAACGGGCAAATGTAGCCTTAAACTGAACACCTTATAATTGAAATTATATTAAATAATAACCTGATTGTGATGAAACTTCGCAGGTGCCTTCTTTTGTAAGTGGCCTGAATAACTTCGTTAGCCAGGAAAATCGGACTAGGTTTTCTGGAAAAAATTTGGATTTTCTTTCGAAAAATTTAATAATTAGATAATTTGACCTGTTGTAAGAGTCTAGTTTTTCCATTAAAAATCGCAAATTTTCTTCTCTAAAATGTTATATCTTCGAAAGCCGTCAATTTATTTTAACGAAATTTAACTCATATCTTGAATCAAAAAGCAGAATCGCTTCAAAAAACCACAAAAATAATCACAGGGAGTTATGCGCTAGATACATATTTCTACAACGAAGTTGTCTTCATCAATATCTGTCGCTAAAATAATTGTATGGGCAAAATTTATGAACTTTCCAAATGGTTACCGAAAGGGCTCAGTGCATTGGAAATTAAATCTTGTAGTTTTTCGGTGAAAAATTTCATTAATTCATTAATAGAATCAAGAATATTAAACCGAATTCAAATCAAGCACTGATGTCAAATCGTTGTTACCTAGAATCCTTATCGACATAGTCGCTCAGTATTTTTGAGACATGCTTGAAGATAACCAGCTATGGGACATGTAGGTGGAGAAATATATTAAGTTAGCTTCACTATGCATTATAATAATAATGAGATGATTTGAGAGTGACTTTGCTGGAGCGGTGGAGTATTTTCTCAGGGTATGGCTGACGTATGTCGATGATATTTTTGTCATATTTGACCTCAGTCAAGATAACATCAATAATTTTGTTAATAAGTTGAAGAGTAGAGTCCTTTCAATGAACTTTACTTACGAAATGGAGAAGAACAGCCAATTACCCTTCCTTGACCCTCTGCTCATCAAAAATTTAGATAATTTGGAATTTGACATTTATAGGAAAGAAACTTCTACAAATCGCTTTATACCATCAGATTCTAATCAACCTTCAAAAGTCGTTGGGATACAATAGAACACAGAACAATAACCTTGTTTTTATTTAGAGTTTTAATAGAATATAACGATTTTATTTTTATCCTTAGGCAGTAAGTAAATGTATAGTTAAAAATAAGTTTGTATTAAGTTTTTGTTAATACCAATTATAAGAAAAGACGCAGTGTTAGTTGATAGGGATAATTTTTTGTGTGGTTGCTTCAAAAGAGTGTAACGAACAAAAAGTTGGACAATGGGAAAACACAAGGCCTATGAACTTTGTTTTATCGAGGTACAGCAAGAAAATATTTTTTGTAACACAGGTGTAGTTTATTTAAGGAGACGACGGCAGATCGATGAGGACGATTCATAATTGAACTGTGGCAAGTGAAACTTGAAATTTGTTGACGTGCGACGACACTGTAAATATGGAAGTTGATAATTAAACGTTAAAGGCAAGTGCCTCATAATAAAATCATATTCAATTTTTATGTAAAGAGAATGAAAATAAATATCTGGTACACGGTTTGTTAAGACCGTTTTAAATAAAATGGAATTTAATTAGTAATCACAGGCAAGCTACAAAAGCCAAGCAGTAGATCAAATGGAAAGCAATTATTACACATCAAATGGAAGAATCAATTAAGACATCATTCAGTAAGTCGTGTTATTAACTTTTTCTAAATAAATGTGCAGACTCTTTTTCTATAGTGTGAATAGTTTTTAAGAATATTTTTGTCTCATTGATGATTTTAATGTATCTTCAGCTCACTAAGGGAGGTATTAGATAAAGGCAGAATCGCTAGATCATAGTTAAGTAATTCATTCTTGTAAATAAATTTCATTTGTATTGATTTATCGACAATCAGCGATGATAAATTTGATATAACCTTTTTTAATGGAAATTTGTGAGTTTAATCAATCAAAAATAAAACATACTAGATTGTACTTACATAATCTGTTTAATTTTGACCTCAAATCAAACAAATACTAGGTATATGATAAAGTAAGGTTATTTTCACCGTTACTTCAAAGTAAAATCAAAGAACCCAATTATATATAAATTTTTTTTGAAACTTCCAAACACTCGGAAGTAATATAATTTATAAAAACCATATATTACTGTTAGAGTTAACATGAAAAAAAAAAGAATAGACCCAGGAAATCCTGGATAACAGTGGGTATAATTAGGTGGATAGCCACAAAAGATCGCTTATACCGAACAATACAAAACCCTAGTGATTAAGGTAAGAGACTACAGTTTGTGCGATATAGAAATAGGTTAAATGAGATAATCAATTGCGCAAAAGCAAACTTTGTCAAAAAACAAATATGCCTCCACCCCAATGCACCTAAAAAGCTTTGGGAGACGGTAAACAGTCTTGAGGTAGATATAAAGCCATACAGCATTTTTTTGAGCCCGATGTTATTGAATGCATAATGAGTATGCAGGTAAAAAAATCTCCTGGGTTGGACTCAATCACTGTGGAGAATTTGAGGGAACTCGTGTATGTTATTGCAGTCCCACTGACTATCTTAATCAACAGAGGCATTGAACTTGGTTTTTCCCAAAGATTCTGAAGAAGACTGTAACAAGACCACTATTTAAAGGAGGAAACAGGGACGAAATGCCAAATTATAGGCCGATATCCTTAATATCGAATGTGACCAAGGTTTTAGAAAAAATTATTTGGCATAAAATAACAAGCTATCTAAAGAAACATAACGTCTTAGCAGAATCGCTGTTTGGCTCCAGAGAGGGTATGTCAACACAGAATGCGTTAAATCCCTAACTACAAGAATTTATTCTGCTCTTGATAAGCAAAGATAAAGTATTTGCATCTTTCTAGACGTTGAGAAGGCTTTCGACGCTGTTGATCACAGTATTATTCTCAGAAAATTGGAGGGTATCCGTTTTAGGGGTATTCCGCTGCTTTTGATTGAGGATTATTTACGATCTAGAAGGCAGTGCACAAAAATTGACGACAGGTGCAGCGATTTTAAGGTGGTGCAGTTTGGCGTTCCACAGGGTACGGTCCTGGGCCCGTTGTTATTTAGTTTGTATCACAATGATCTATTTAATGTGCAGACAGTTAGTAAAGTTATTGGTTTTGCAGATGATACTGCAACTTTATATGAAAATTGTTGTTGTCAACGGCTAAAGACCAAAATTGAAGACGACTTTGTGAATATCAAGGGGTAGTTTCATGCCAATGGGCTAACTGTTAACACGAATAAGATGAAGTATGTTGCATTTGCGTCCTACAAGCCACACTTGCGCATATTTAATACACTGAAAATAGTTTGTAACAACCAATATATTCAAATTGAGGCGGCACAAAAGTTAGGTATTTGGGGATCATCATAGATCAACATCTGCGTTGTAATGAGCATGTTGGTGTGGTATCTAAAAAGTCGAGGACCATTTTGTAAAAGTTCAAATACCTGAAAACTTTTCTGACAACGGCGTATCTTAAAATGGTATATTTGGCGTTGGTTAAACCCCTTCTTACGTACGGGATTGTTATTTGGGGTGCTGCGTCGAGTTGTTACCTGAAAAAATTGGATATAATCCAACGTTGGTTCCTGAAACTAATACATAATAAGTGCTACACTTACCCGTCCGAAGCGTTGTACGCTAAAACAGGAGCTAATGATATTAGGCAACTTTTTTCATTGGCTGTGTTGACGTACGTGAGAAGGTATGATCGCGTCTCTAGAGTGGAACATTCGTACGTAACCAGGTTAAACGCAGCAGCGGCCGCTCAAACGAACAGAGCAAGTAATACTGTAGGCCAGCGCAGTTATACTTATATTGCACTAAGAATGTATAATACTCTTCCAGTCAGTATCAGAACTGCACTAACTTTCCGTGATTATGTGAGGATGTTGAAAGCATGGCTTTCGAAGTGTAGACACGTGATTCATAGCTTAGTACACATATAGGCATTGAACGGGTCGTATTTGGTTGACTGTGTGGTGTTGTGTGCGTTGGTTAAGTGGATGTTTGCTGCAAGTCGACTTGTTTTACATTTTGGGTTTGGTTGGCTGTGTGGTGTTATGTGCGTTGTTTTTGTTGTTGTTGTTTTGACTGAGTGGATAGCTCCTATACATTTAATTAAATTAGGTTAATTTTAAAACTTTATGTATGTTTTATTTTTATATTTTTCATGTGCCCACAAACAAGTGAAGACTTTCGTGGGTTATACATGTATTTGTTTCATTGTTTACTTAATGAATTCTTTGTTTTAAAGTTATACATTTATGTGCATACTAATTTAAGTTAACAGTTAATTAGCAAAGATGTATTGTATTTTGTATTTTGTGTATTCTTCTCTGGAAATAAACTCTATCATATATATATATATATATATATATATATATATATATATATATATATATATACATATATATATATATATATATATATATATATATATATATATATATATATATATATATATATATATATATATATATATAATAAAATAAATAAAATTGCGATCTGTAACTGTTTCTCTCTGGACCTTGTATATAGATTAGTCACTAATCCAGGTGGAAAATAGCGATAAGTAACATTACGACATTGAAGCCTTAATTTGATGAGAGACCGAAAAAGGTCACTGTACTTCTTTTCTATCCTTTTCTTACAAAAAGGTTAGAGAAAATATTCAAAGATAAAGATTTGAGAGTTGTTTATAGAGTTGATAATTCGAGGAACCTTTTAGATGGACCAAAGGATACTATTCACTTCCGACAAAAATCAGGCATTTATTAAATATCTTGTAATAATTGCGCGAAAATCTATATTGGGCAAACGCGGAGATCAATAGCAACAAGACTCAAAAAGCACATAGCTCATTTCAGATTCAATAGAGCAGAAAAATCCAGCCTTGCCCAACATCTGATTGACCCGGGACATGAGGTAGGGGATAGGAGTCTTAAATTATTGAAAGTAACCACTGATTATAGCATGTTAGATGCTTTGGAGTGTTGAGAACTCCGCAACGTGAATCCACAATATTTTATGAATCCAGACTTTGGTATGGGCAATTCAGCACTTTTTGCAATAGGACGAAATAATCCATGGTTGCTTTCAACACCGACACAACCGGTTGGGCGTATCCACTGACACAGAGCTATACTATGAATTACGTCATCCGATATTGCATCATCTGGTAATGCATCATCCGGTATTGCACCATCCGGTATTGCATCATAATCCGGTATTGCATAATCGGTAACGCATCATTTTTTGTGTATAGTTTAGGTATATAAATAGAATAATTTTGCCCATACAGTTAGTTTGGCGACAGCTACTGGTGAAGACAACTTTCTTGTCGAAATACGGATCTAACGCATAACTCTCTGTTAATATTTTTTGGGATGATTCTGGTTTTTGTATCAGTTTCCAGCCAAAGTGTCCAACCCCAGTCTTTTATCACATATAGCGATCAAACTACAGATGCAATGTTCCAAAAGTCAGTTGCGTTGAATGTCTTTTTTTTTCTTTAACATCGGTTTATTTCCGCGATTAAGGGCAATCACCGACGCCAGGGAGAAGTTTTACCTCACTATCCTGGAAATTTTGCCTTTCTGTAAGGAGAGTAGGGATCTTTAACGTGCCCAATTTCGCAAGGACACGGAACCGAGGGATTTACACCTCCTCCGAAAGGCGGAACTTGCTCAAATACAATGCCGGAACCTCGGTTGATATTAATGTTACCGCATGTACTGGAAAAGTTAAAGGAGAACCCCGGGATCGAACCCGGTACCCTTTGGTTCAGAGGCACACGTTCTTACCACTGAACCACCGACGCTCTCGTTAAATCGATGTAGTGCAGCTTTTTCTGTAATTAAGTCAGAGATAATTTGTAAAATTACGCGAACTATATTCCTTGTTATTAAAAAACGAAATTATTGTGTGGTATAAAAAATTTAATAGAATAAACAAATATGGATAGATTAAATTGTTTTGGTCAGTAACGCTTCTAACAAACATAATGTCACACTATCTGAGTGACGTTTCATACTGAATTAATTTAAAAAAAAATCAGATGCGTTGGGGTGAATTGTTTATAAAAAGCAGCTATTTAAATGTAAAATAAATAAGTGGAAAGAGGTCCAAGATATGCTTAAGAGACAAAGTAAGTTGCGCTACGTATGGTTTAGTATATTTTGCATATAGATAGTACAATGTGTATTACTATTTAGCTTTTGTTGGTGTATATAACAGGCACAATGCAGTTGCAGATATAATGCCTAATTTAATTAATGTATAAAACTTCCTGGTGTTGTCACTATCAATGTTGTACAGGGATTGCAAAACAAAGCTATCTAACGAAGGCTTTAAAAGCTATCGTGTCTGCAAAACCGTTCTGCATATACGCACCATTTTCAGATGCTTTAGTTAATCAAGAGGGGAATCAATATGCTGCAATGAAGCAAGAAAATTTTACTTTAGTTAATCAAAAGGGAATTAATACACTGTTATAAAGCAAGGTAATTTTAGCTTGAGCCTTCACCAGGCACCCTTTGTTAATTAAATTTCAGAAAAACTTGGTTAGCTCTATAAAAATGTAATTATTTTAGATATAGTCACAATATTGCAATCTCTTATTCGTTGATAGGTACAAAAAATAACGTAATAACAGCAAACAGAATATAATGAATTTTACGTTAACTTATTTTCACTTAAATGACAATCGCTACTCCCCACATGTATATATCACATATGAAGAACATTGAAAAGATTTTGTCTGCTTTATCTAAAATATGGAACAAGATCCAGAAATTGGGTTTATATACATTTACGCTTTTAGCAAGGCTGACTGCTCCTCATCAAATGGAAGTCTGAGTGTCGATACTACTATTAGTGCCTTGATACATAAAATATTAACTACAATACTATGCGGTTAATGCCTAGTACAAAAACAGGCAAACAACAAAATGTAAAAGAGTAGATGCCGCTTCATCATTATTATCATCATAATCTTGATAGCATTAATCAAGCTCGCTACAACTTAACAAGGAGATGTATTCATTTTAATTAATCACCTCCCTTAGGTTTTTGAGGTTGGCCTTTCATCCTGTACAGAACAGAATTAATCAACTCCAAGTGTGTGCCGCTGATATGAATTTTGTATTGTAGTTGCTCTTGATAAATTTAGACGTGTCATTAAAACATCCTTCACTTCGAAAACGTATCTGTTCTGTTTCTCCTTTGCGCCTACATTCTTCATCAGGGTAATTGTTCTAACTGTGGTCTGTTAAATTAGAAATTAATACTGAGTCACCTGCTTGCGTATAAAATTAGGTTAGTTGACATTTTTCTCTGCTGTCTCAACATTAGTTTTCGTTGGCACCTCCCATATTTTATGAAACAAGAAATTATCCTAGAGAGGTTTTGGAAACCAGATTTTTAACTTTACTATTACTAAGAATATAATACGTTAATTATATAGCCTTAAAGCAAATTAAAAAAATAAACTAAAGCGTAAGTACACTTGGCAAACCCAAATCACCACAATACATCTTTTTAAAGACCTGACGATCGTTTCACTAACAAGGCTACCATCATCAGAGGATGAAAAATACTTTAGAACGATCGTCAGATATTTAAAAAGGTCTGCTGTGGTGATTTGTGTTCTCCAAGTGTACTTATCAGTGTTCGTCACAGGTTTCAATCTTCACTTTGTAAACTAAAGCATATTATTTCGTTTTTATAGTAATAATCAAAAATGCAATCTTGATACTTTATTTGACTTTACCACTGTAACAGAACACGATGTTTATAAAATCATCTTACAAATTAAATCTAAGGCAGTTGGTGTTTATGATATAACACCACACCACAGTGGACAAACTCCACACCCAGAAGTCTTAGACTTGTGAGGGGGAACTTACTTACACATATAGACAAAGGAGACCACCCGTAACTAACCAGAAGCCGGATTTCCACATTAGCGTGAAAAATAATAACTGTCTGAATATGGCACAGGAACTCGCTACCTCCTAGTCCGATTCTATAGGTTACACACCTCGCGAACCGAGCTATTCATCGATCATAAATTGTTGCTGTCGGTTTTGGATTACATGGGCTTCTCTGCTAATGAAAAGCTATTTAGAGGGAAGGCGTCAATATGTGAGCACAAATTTGGCGAGGTCCGGGGAGAGTGATGTGCCGCATGGAGTGACCCAGGGTTCGATTCTTCTTTTTAATGTGTACACTGCTAATATCGCTTCCGTGTTTGCACATTCTACGCCACATTTTTACGCCAACGATACGAATATGTACTATTCCGTTCCTGCAACAGATATAGATCAAGATCTCAAACGCGCCGAAACAGACTAAGACTTGCTTACTAAAAATTCAGGGGCGCACAACCTATAAATCAATATCAAAAAATCGTCTAATGTACTGTTTGGTAACACACTTTACACTACAAATCAGATTAAACTTACCATCAATAATAGGGAGTTGACAACGAACAGTTCTGTAAAGAACTTGTGTTTAATGGTGGATAGTAAATTGAGGTTTACAAGTGATGTTAATAAATGCATTAGCGAAGGTTTTACGGCTTTGAAACTGCTATATCCACATAGATTTTAACCATTACGATGTGGTATATGTAACTTGCCTCACCAAGGAAGGCAGTAACAGGATTGACCGTGTACAGAGGTGCTGTGTGAGGTATGTATGGGGTATCCGGAAATCTGATAGAGTGACATAAATTAAGAGAAATGAATTGGCTGACCATGCGTAATGGATGTAATGCTGCGATGGTAGAGTATACCTGCAATATAACTAAATTTGGAAAGAAACCCGTTAACCGGTGTAACGTCTAAGTACCATCCAGCGTCCATATCCTATATTTATATATATATATATATATATATATATATATATATATATATATATATATATATATATATATATATATATATATATATATTCGACAGGCCGAATAGCTCAATTCGTGAAGCGCGTAACCTCTAACCTCTAGAAACGGACTAGGATGTCGCGGGTTCGAGTCCCGTGTTCAGAGAGTCGGTCTTTTTTACTCGAATGTGGAAAGGCCGGCTTCTGGTGAGTTCTGAGTGGCGTCCTTTGTCTATATGTTTATGTAAACTCCCCCCGCATAAGTCCAAGACTTCAGGATGCAGAGTTTGTCTACTGTCGTGTTATTATATATATATATATATATATATATATATATATATATATATATATATATATATATATATATATATATATATATATATATATACACCTTTTATACTAACATGTATTATGGTATACTTGGTATATTGGATCTTTTTGAAACATCCTGTGTGTTGAATTTTATGTATATAATGTGATTTTAAATAAATAAATAAATATTATTTTTTTATTTCTGTGTATGACTGTATTTTATTTCTGTATTTATGTTAACTATAATTCTGCAAATTATATATATATATATATATATATATATATATATATATATATATATATATATATATATATATATATATATACTAAAATACAGGCGAGAACTTTAGATACTACTTATGTTACTTGCCTTTTTTCCCTCAGGGCTCGTCCGCGGCCTCACCGCCCCGACAGCACCGCAACCCTTGGTTTATTGTGCATCGTTACTTGCGTTTCATATATGTGTATTTCTAGTTGCATATAATACTACTTTATAATAGAATTACAGTTTTCATGTTACCAACTGTCTTTATTGAAATCTTACCGGCCATTGACTCTCATTCTCCAAGGTTTTGAAGAGTTTTTTCCTATTTTATTAACTACGGGGACCCTGGATATTTGTACAAAATCACAATTAGAACAGATGTACACAATGTGAATGTCAGAAGTAGAAACAGGATATTTCCGCCTGTTTATAGAATGATACTGTGACAGATCTTTTAGATTTAATATCCAGCCTCTGGCTGTAAAAGAAAATACAAAGCATTCCTTTTGTCCTGCCACCATGGAGATGTAAGGTGACCTGTAAATAACTAAACGTGGAATGTATTAGAAATGAATAGGTGTGTGCGAGTATGTATGTGTGTGTTTGTGGGGGGGGGGGGGGGGGGTGATTTACGTGTGGGATGTGTGTGTTGTTGGTGCGTGACTGTGTGTGTGTGTGTGTGTGTGTGTGTGTGTGTGTGTGTGTGTGTGTGTGAGAGAGAGGGAGAGAGAGAGAGAGAGTGTGCATGAGTGTACGCCTGTGAGTGGTTGCAGTGTGCTTATATTTCTCGATCTTCTGTATGTTGAAAAGACAGTAATTATATAGAGCTGGGGGGGGGGTTACCCTGCGAAATTGTAGCTAAAGGGAACGTTTTTGAACGCTAGATATTAAGTACATTCGCATAGAATATAAATAGTGTTTTCTATTGTTGATGTAGACGGGTGAGGTGGAAGAACAGGCTACTGAACCTCGTCTTATTTGCTACTCTAGTTGGTTGACGTAAACTAGTATTTTATATATATCAGAATGTATGTAAAAAAACTGAGTGGTAAATAAATTAAATTATTATTATTACAAATACTATTATTATTAATAATAATATTATACGGTCGAGTTAATCTAAAAATAATCACAAATTACACGCTCCATATTAATTTGCTTTCACTGCAAAACCTAAGTAATAGCAAAACTAGCGATATTTGCAGAGTTACTTGTTCATAGTTTGTACAATCCAATACTAAATGTGACCCTAAAAGTTGTACACAATACTAGTTATATGTAGGAGACTGTGTTGCCTCTATTGTAAATTTAATTTCGCTTCCGTCTTTTATTGCCGTCTGCTGCTATGTTGATTACCGGCATGCAATGATATCCACAACAGAGGTGTTGCTTAAAATTTTTAAATTTATAAGCGTTTGTTTTATTTTGCAAACAAGACTTTTCACTGGTTTTTATTTCCCAAGATCCAGAAGGACCGGCAGCGAGTCGCTGTAAACAATATATATTTTGAAACTAGGTTCTCTCCATAGCTCACTATTGTAAAGGATCAAAGGAGAACAAATAGGTTCTCTAAAATCAATATTAGTTTTAAGTGAACTAAACTTATGCTTTCTATCTTATATCACTGAACATCTAATTTTTCTTAATTTTTTGATGCAACAGCGTATAAAATATTATGTTTATTATGTTTATTATGTCTTTATGTTTAGACAACCTGTCATTGAACCCGTTCGGAAAATCTGTGAGTAGCATATTTTTCGAATTATAAGAAGAGGTGTCTACAAGGCACCCTGTAACTGGCAAAGGGGAGGACCACCTGACTCGATGTTTGGCAGAGGGGCGAAGCCTTTATAGGTATCTGAAATGCGATAACATTTTACAAACCAAAGAGCAATGCAACGTGGCCTGGAGTTAAATATTTCACTTAGGTGTAACATTGTGAAAGTCTGATATTGTGAGTTTTTCAGAATTGACATAACAAGCGATGGATATAGCAGCATGTATCTGCTGAAATATAATGGTCGATCAGAGACCTTAGCATTCAGTTATATTTTAAGGTAATTTTAAGGCACCAAGTAACATAATATTTGGGATGATGCTGAGATAATTTAGCAGTTTCTTTTGTGGAGTACCATAAACTCTGCTCAGATAGTCTAGTTTTGATTTTATTAGTGATAAGTACACCAATATCAGGTGATTATTTGTCAACTCCCAAAGTTTGATGCGCCTTGGCTTTTAGAATATTAATCCTACTGAAAGCATATTTAACATTAAAAAAAGTTATAACCACGTTTTTTTAAGATATTTTGGTGTCAAATGTTTAACCTGATATTTGTTTGTTATTGATGGCATAATTATTTTATTGATACGTGGTTAATCCACGGGTGTGGGTTTTTTTTTGTTGCAGAAGTTTAAGCTGATATTTTTGTAGTACACTATCTGTTGGCAATCAGATTATTTTCGCATTAGGCGTGTGCGTCGTAACTATGACTACCTAGCTAAATATCGTGCAGATATTTAAATAAACTAAGCAATTCCAAAGCCAGGCTTACATGCTTACAGTCAAAGTGAAAAGTAGATATTATTGATTTTATATTGAAATTGTTTGTTGTTGTTTTAGTTAGGTCTTAAACTTTCTAAATAATAATTTCTAATTTTAATAATTTCTTTGATGCTTCAAGAAGATCCGTCTATCTGCCAATATTGCCAAGAACCGCTGAGAATGAAACATGTTTTAGCCACCTAAAAAGAAGCCAAAAGAAAAAGTATTTAGAATTAGCTGTCTTTGTCCACTGGGATGTTGTCATTTACCCTTACCATTATTTATGCCACACCAACATTGTTTTTGACTTTTTTTTCGTCTCTTCTATTTTCGTGTTTCATAAGTTACCTCTCTTGCCAATAAGTGTATGGGGATCGTTCCTGCAATTACCTGTATTGATTTCGTGGCCACTGTTCTATGTGTACTTGCTATTCTGATGGCTACCCTCCTATGCGCCCCTTAACCCTTTTTCTACACCTGGTCTTTGACATCACGGCCTTCGATGCTGGTGCGCCATACAGTATGATTGAGTTTACCGCACTACTCAACACTTTTATTGTCCCTGGTTTTGGTCCACCGATATTTGGCATCAGACGCCTTAGCTTTGCAATCATCATGTCTGCTTTTGCCACTACTGTTTGTATGTGCACATGTTCTGTCCTAATTGTGTGTCGATGTAGTTCAGGCTTGAATGTTATAATTTCTGCATTCCCCACCTTGACAGTTACTTGTCTCCGTGTTCTTCGTCCCACTAGCATTATACTTTCAGAGCCGCGAGTTGTAGACCATTTTTTGCCATGCAGTTTGCCACCCTTAGCACTGATTAGTTGATATTATCGTCTGTCAGCCTTGTTTTCTCGGCTTACAACCAGCGCCAAATAATCTGCATACCCTATAACAGCCGTCTTGTTTACGGACTCAAGACTAAAAAACCTCATCGTAATACAAGTTATACGGTGTTGATTCTAGGATTTATCCTTGAGGTACGCCACATGTAACCTAAATCCGAAATTTCTTATCAATAAGTAGCTGCCCGTCTTCCAGGTAACTACATACTATTTTCAGCAGATATGGCTCAACTTGCCTTTCTCTTAGCACTTCGTCTATGCCTCCCCATGGTGCTGTATCCAATACATTGTTTACATGCAATATTACCATCGCCACAAATCTGCTTTTTTGGCCTTCTTTCTTTGCCGCGTCCTGTAACTTTCTTACAGCATCCATCGTCGAGCGTCCCATGCGGAAGCCAAATTGGTTGTCTGGTAACCCTCCTCTTTTATTGATATCCTTTATATGTCTGTTATTTATTACATGTTTATATAATTTGTCATTCCGTTACTTTGTTAATAACTGTCAGCAAACTACTTTCTATAGGAAAAAACCGTAGGGTCTCTTGTCATGAAGCGCTGCGTGCGGAGGTACTCCTCCAATTTATTGTTAAACTGTTTTGTCCATAGTTTTGATTCAACAAGCTTTACGTGCAACATGTCCTGGTTAAAGTGCTTCACACGAGTACGTAATTCGGCGTTTATCAAACATACATGTGTTATGCGGTGTGGTCACAGATGTAAAACTTCTAGAAGACGTCGACCTGGTTGTTCTAGTAAAGTTATTAAAAGCATGTAAGAAGATGTATGTTTAATGCAATTAGGACTATCTGAAAAAAATTATATCGAGTTTATATACAGATCAGCAAACATATGAGTACAGGATTTAAACTGCAATTAAACTGAAGCCACTTGTTGTGGAAAGATGATTCTGATGGACAAGAACTGTTGCAAACTATCTAAGCGGAAGCCCATTTTGGGACAATCCTATTACAAGAGTCGAACCAAATGTTTGCACCTTTGTGTTAGCTAAAAGGAGAATGATCGAACTGGAGAACATAAAACATTTGTCTTATTTGCGAAAATATTTATTTGAATGTACGGGCAATTATTGTGTGCTGAATTTACTTTTAAATAATCGCCATACCCTTGTCAGGTACTATGAATCTCAACTCAGACATATATTTTCTGACAGGCCCATTCAAGGAACGTTGACTGGGCGCCTTATCTCAGATATGGCCGCAGCATATTTGGCTTCATAATGTTAATAAAAAAACTAGGTTTCGTAAAACCTAGGAGATTAAAGGTTTAAGTTCAAAGGCCTCTCCAGGTATTATCAGATGCTTTAGAGAAGGTGGACGATTGTGTTGCGAACAGTGGCGGTTGCTTCATATTTATTTTCGCAAATAGTGTAGTATAATTTTGGTTCGTAAGAAATGTTTTTGGCAAAAACATTGAAAACTGAACTCTTTTTTATTGGAAACAAGCTCCTTTGTTCACCTTCTAGTCTAAGGCAATAGATCTTTATATTTATGATTTACACTTTGGCTAATAGTAGTCCTCTATTTGATACGGTTAGTTGTTTTATAAGCAGTTTACGTAGAAGCTCTGTAGTCGGGCAAATATTATACGATAAGTCCCTTATGCGATATTTTAATACGCCTCGTGTTTCGTTTATATTCTCCGAAATGTGTTATGTTTAATTTTGGATATACCTAAACTTCAGAAGAGTCTCAGAAATGGCAGTCTAATCATGATGCGGTAAAGTTTATAAACTGTTTAGTGCTTTACTGCATAATATTTGAACATAACCGAAGTTACACTTTCAAATAAGTCTACAAACAAATGACATGCCCAAAGTTTCATAGCTATAAACTGGAGTTTATGACCATTTAATTTTAACTCTAGTGTTAAGCAGCTTTTTGCCTTAAGTTTCTAATTAAATACATTTTGTATTTTGGTAGAAATACGAATGTCTCGAAACTAATTTTCCAACGCATTTAACAAACTTATTCTCTCGAAAGCGGTATTTTTGTTAAATATTTTATCGGAGTTTCAAATAATTACAATGTAAAAATAACTACAATATAAACTGATTTTTAAATATGTAACATGTAGACTGTTCTGTGGCAGGTACGCTATTCCCAAAAAAATTGTATTATGAAGGCGACTTAACGAAATTTTAACGTTCTAATTAATTTACTAAGCAACCTCTACCATTTATGAATACATTCAGCCTAAATATTTCTAGCACTTCCTTACCAATGTAATCTCTTATGCCAATAAACGTTGCCCTTTTTCTTAAAACTTAAGACGTTGTATTAAAAAATATTTGCTGCAAGACAGACCAAGAATTTAGGTTAAGTTTTCTCTAATAATTAACATAAGAATCTAGGTAAGGCTGGATGCATTCTGACAACAATTAGAAACGAATACCGGTTTCGCTCCCGATAAAGCTCATCAGTGCGCTATACTAATCACAGTTAGATGCACCTAAAGACCTAAAGAATTTCGCCTAAGGTTGCCCGTCGTAGAAAACATTGTGAGATTTATGACAGATCAGAATGCATTTACCCTTACATTAATGGAGACTCGATACGCAACAAGGTAGTAGGTTGTCACGGCAGCTCTAATAAACACAACATCATAAAAATAGAGACTGCGTATAACCAGCCAGCAATTTTGTGAATCGGCAGCCCTGGAATCGTCTTTCCTAATGTAGAAACAATGTATGTAAGACTAGATGCATTTTGACCATATTTAGACATGCATACCGGCTTAGTTCTCATAAGAGCTCATTAGTACGTCCTATTAATGACAGTTAGCATACACCTAAAGTAATTCGGCTAAGGTAGCTAGCCTCAGAAAACATTGTGAGATATACGACAAAGTCGCCATCTATGTAAGTATAGATGCCTCCTGGGATTGTGAAATATAAGGGCGACTCTGTAGTACATCTTACATTATTATACGGATCTAAGTAGCAGTAATAATATTTAGGCCATAGTCACAATTATGCACGCCATGCTAAGACTTCAACATTTTCTGTCCAAGTGAAAACTTGCCAATATCATTAATATACCTAAGCCCAGCAAGGGCACGCCGTCATTGTCAAAATCCCCGAAAAATTAATTCAGACACTGATACACCTCTGAGGTCTATATCCTTTCGGAAAAGCAATTCTGATTTACACATCAGCACTTCACGACAGACAAGTCCAACATGAAGTAGAAAACATCACCGAAGGATTTAATAAGAATAAGTTAACTGGTGCTATATTTCTCGACATTGCCCAAGCCTTCAACGGGGTTTGGCATACAGGTTTCCTGAACAAAAGTCCATCATTTAATTAATAGCTCCCTCTGATTATCTTCATCAGGTCGTATATGTAACATAAGATGTTCCAGGTTGAACACCTCGGAACCAGATCTAAAAGTTATTCAGCCACAGCTGGCCTCCCGCAGGGTTCTGTGATATCCCCTGGTGTACAATATATTTGTTGCAGACCTTCCTACACCCCCCAAAACCTGACATACGCATTATACGCAGACGACCCTACCATCTTCAGCAGCTCCGCGCAGCCAAATATAATAACCCAACGTCTAAAAACTGCCGTACACGAGCTGCACGACTGGTACAAGAAATCATGTGTAGCCATACACCCCGACAAATGCGCAGCATTCTTATTTTTACACACCTCACGATCACATATAATTAGACAATAGTTTCATTCCCTTGAAGAAATCCTGCCAAATACCTCGTGGTGATCCGTAACTGCTTAACATAGTTCCACCATATTCTACATGCCCGACAGAAGGCGACGATGTTAATCTCTTTCTACGTCTTAACAGAAATTCCCAATTGTCTATGAGCAATAAACTGTTCAAGTACAATGTCATAATCCGACCAGCCTTGACCTATGCATCCCCCGCATGGGACACTGCGCCCGACACACACGTTAATATCCTTCAGATCGTCCAGAATAAAATTCAGAGTATGGTTACGGAGCGCCATGGTGTGTTAGAAACAGTCAGTGTCACTCTGATCTGACAATGTTCTCAATACTTGAATTTATAACTCAAGTATTTAACACTCAGTCCACACAAGCCATTTCTTATCTAAATGCTCTTTGTAGTGCCACTGTAACGGTTACAGTGTGCTCTTTACCTTTTGCGGTTACCTTTTACCTTCCATATTAATATTTATTTAACTTACTTTCCCCTGGTGCCATCTTTGTTCCCGAAATTTAGGACGGGGTACGATCCCAGTAAAGACATCCGCTAGGGCCTTCGTAGCACGCTACAAATTAATGTTTAGAAACAGCCTTGGCCCGTAGTAGCTTAAGTGGAGAGAAGAAACACCAGGAGTTCAGTTTTTGGTGCCTCCAGTATATGTGAGAAAGCTAAGTAGGCTTTAATTACTTACTTTCAATTACCTTGGGTTATTTTCCTAGCTAATAAGATGTGAGCAGATAAATATAATGGTGCTATATTAATCAAGCACTATTATGCATACTTAAATGCACTACAAACATGCAAAATGCATAGCCGCTACTAAGGTGCAGTCAATAAGGCAAGCATTACTTAAAATAGTGTAATAAACAACCTATCTACAAATATATACACATATGAAAAATGGGTGCGAATAAAGCATGAAACAAAATCATTTATACGAAGCGCAAATAATTTTTATACAGCAGAATAAAATATAGCAGTAAAATTAGATAAACATATAAACAGATATGTGATGTTATTACATGAGTAAAATCAATTAAGGAGGCGGTGCATTATAAGAATTCATCAATATTAGCATGTTAAAAGAAATGCAGAGGCAAGCGAGCGACATATCCGGGTTACGGGTTAAACAAGCGTATAAAATCAGAAGCACAGGCAATGCGACACACGGAGATGCAGCCAGGCGCACCAAAACCTAATGCAGTTCACTTAAACCCCTGTTCCCTTAGACGACGTCCAGAGTGTTTACCTGACAATGCTTTGCACCATTTTACAGTCGCATTGCAGCAACCACCCTGTATATATTTCTTCCCGATAATAATGCACGCGAAATGACCTATTCCCTAATTCAGTTAATTTGCAACCGACCGGAGTGTTTAACTAACGATACTTTGCACCATTCTACAGTCGCATCGTAGCAACCACGCTGTATACAAATAAAAATAACGCACGCGACAGGAAATATTATTCCGTAATATCTAACTCGTCCCGAACGCCCAGAGTGTTTAACTGACAATGCTTCGCACCATTCCACAGTCGCATTGGAGCAACCAGCCTGTATATAAACACGCGACAATATATTATTCGACACCGCGAAACTAAAACTAGGATACACCCAGCTGCACCCTACAGTCGCAGGAGAGGCCTACCTAACGAGTGCAACAGCAACTCTCCTAAACAATACACACAAAGCTACATCGGGAACTATAAAATGAGCGAAACAACTCTTCCACCGAAGCCGTGACGTACCGCTACTAGCTCAAGTACAAGACTGGAAGGTCTCCGCCTAGGATCCGACCGTTCCACACTCGCACTCAGCCGGCCCGCACGCGCCCCCCTTCCCTTTGTCAGTCAAACAAGCTCGCCTAGCTTGCTGGACTAGCTTGCGAGAGAAAACAACCGGTTTTCTCTGCAAGCTCTGCCTGTGTCCGCTCTATTTATAGTCCGGGCAACGACCCTCGTCTAGTGCCGTCGAGGTTCGACACACGACGCGCAAGCAAACAACTCGCTCGTGTCTCGATGTTCGCTGGCCGTGAACTTTTATATCAAATATATTTTAACGCGGTTTCATTTAATGCGACTTAAATAAACGTAAACAAGTAGAAGTGCCTGGTTACTATTAAATAGCCTTTTGATGCTATTTTCTTTAGCATGACTTAGATAAAAATATAATAAATCAATTAAAAATGCCTGCTTCATTACACCACTTACTACGATGAGCAACTTCCAAAAAGGCATACACGTCCAAAGCTAATCCTAACCCGCAAATGCCCTCGCGCCAAACACAATGGAAACGTTCAAAATCCAATATCCTCCGACGGAGGGATGAACCATGGACCGGTGCTTCAGAGGGGGGGTCTAGTTTCCTACACTACGGTGTGTGATTGAATTCCTCACTAGTGGTTCCAAAAAAGAAAAATAATAATAATAGTCAGGTAAAAAAGTATAACTTTTTTTTTTTCACGCACGTTTTTTTTTGTTATGATAAAAGAAAATAAGATTCCATCAATAACATTAAATTTTATTAAAGAGAAACACGGTTATTGTTATTCTTAACATTGGAACTGCAAACCCTCATCCGGGATGACATCAAGCTCAAAAATATGTTTAAACAAGGAGTGCTTTTGATGTATGCTGTTTTAGAACGCATTAAATTCTCGTTTAAGTGATAACCAGTTATACATTTGAATTGGTAGTTCTGGGGAAAAACGGAAACAATATCGATACTCAATAAAAATAGAAACATTGAGAAACCGGTGAGAACTGAGGCAACTAAGTTAAGGATCATATCCAGTATCAGAAGTATTAGAAGAATGAAACTAACTTCAGGCATTTCCCGCTCGATGATCTGAAAGATAATAAAATATCACAAAATCCAGTTTTGCAAAATCAAGTTGGTTCGGTAGGTAATTGAACAGGTTAACGAACGGTGTTTACAATTTTGTAAGAATATGAGTTAGCTGATCAATAATAACTTACAATTTTGTTTTTAGTATTTGTTATAGACTTTGCCAAGACGATGGATTGAGAGGAGGCGACATACAAATCGACCATATTTATCTCCTATGGACTTTTTTTAGCCTATCTCGAGTCAAAAGTTTATAATACGACTTTGCCAAGACCATGGATTAAGAGGCGGCGACATACAAATCGACCATATTTATCTCCTTTGGACGAATTTTGACCTATCTCGAGTCGAAGATTTATAATACCGCATTATCTAGATAACTTGTTACAAGTCTGAACAAATTACCTCAGAAATTCTGCACAAGGTTAAGGCGCATTTTTAGCATTTAATTGCTTGAAACATTCCATAAGATTTTTTTATTTTTTATTTTTCCGCGTTAATTTATTGACACTCACTACTCAAAATTTTATAAACTGGTTAATCGTTAATAAAATAATTTAATGTCTGTGTAAATAGTATATACCAAGCCACCTATTAAATATTTTGACGGTTGAAATCACCTTATCGACGGACTGCATCAGGTGTTAAAAACACCAAAAATATATATACCTAAAGACAAGAATTGGCGTAAAAGACTGAGGTTGGACACTGTGGCTGGAAACTGAAACAAAAAGCAGAATGACCCCAAAAACCACAGAAATTATAACAGGGGGTTATGCGCTATATACGTATTTCGACAACGAAGTTGTCTTCATCAGTAACGAAATACGTTTCTAGCGCATAACTCTCTGTTATTATTTTTGTGGTTTTTGGGTCACTCTGCTTTTTGATTCAGGGATTGGCGTGCTGATTCGTTTGTTGTTTATTTTTCCGTAACAAATAAAATACGAGTGGAGTGTTTTTGATGGGCCATACTCCGTTTGTATTATTTCTTCGTTGCAACACTTTATTTCTTGGTAACAAAAGAATTACGTATATGTATCATACAGCCCAGGTCGTTTAAAAATTACTTTTTTATCTTTAAGGGTCCAATTATAAGTTTTTCCTGAGCTGACGATTGAAAAGCATGTTCACATAAATTATAAATTACAGGCAGTTGCTATCATACCTAAAATAAATGACACTTTTTGTACATTCAAACTTTGAGTGCAATTGACTGCAATTGACAAGCTGCCAAGTTTAAAAATTCACACTTATTCTGGGGAGGTTATATTCACTTATAAAAAAACACCTACGAGTAAAAAAAATGACTTTCCAAATATGGAACTCTAAAATTCGAACTTACATGCCAAGCCACCTCGTACAACTAATAACCGACTTCACGCATTTCGCCTGTCAATTGTTACAAAAATTTATTGTAATTTCCAAATAATAACAAACATGTACAAAACGATTGCCTTGTAATAAATAACCATAATTTCAAACAGCGTCTGATATTTTGGTGTTGTAATATCCCCAATAATTTCACTTCAACGAACATTGTTACACCCAGGTAGAATACAATAGATGAGAATTCTGTAAACAAGCCATGCAAAAATAATACATTTCGTTAAATAATTGTCTGTCAGTTCCAGCATACAGTCAAATAATCTACAATCTGTTGCACCGCTTTGGCACCGCTTTGATATGAGCGGATTTTTGGTTAAAATGGAGCTCAAACCATCACCACAATTTACACACATTAAACAAAAACTATTGTTAAAGGCATTACAATATACGATGTTTGTAAAATAAATCGGTGAAAAATTAAAATCAGTTTGCAAAATAGTTTATTTAATACAGATGTAGAGACTTTTTTTCTTTTTTCTCTTCATTGGTAAATCAAATGACAAACTTTTCACATCTTTATTAATTATGAAACAGTTCAACAACAATCAATCACTTTTTTATATAATAACTATGGCATTTGAAACACTCCTTATGTAACTACTTTTCTACTTTTCGTAGTAAAAAAATAACTGTAATAACATTTTTAACTTTTTGAGCTTGAAAATACCATGAAGTTGAGGACGTACGAAGGCCAATCCTAATGCTTCGCATTGACCTACATAATTAATAACTAGGAACATTATTTAACATAATGCCCTAAACTCTAACATAGTCTTCTCAGTTATGCACTTACATTTTAAGAGCTTCTCAAAAATGTTCCCCGACTTGTTGAAACCACTCATTTACAGCCACTGCTGCATAATTATCTGTCTAAAATCTCTTCCTTTGTAGGTATGTATTTTTTAATTTCGGAAACAGTGGGTAGCCACTTTGTGTCTGTTCTGACGAATAAGGAAATATAATAATTCTAATAGTGCCAACTCAGTGCTGTTGACGGCAGACATTGCGATAACTGATTTGTGCCTTTGTGTATTGTCCCATTTATGAACCTTTCCGTGACATTTTTCTTTTATGGGTTTAGGTACGCAAATTAATCATTAAATTTACACAGAAATCATATAATCAGACATGTAAGCACCTTGAGAATTCAAAAACCAGTGGCAACAGTGAGCTGCTGCACCTGGCCATACTCTGGTGTTTAGTTTCGGGATAAAAGCAATGAACTTAAGATTTCAAAACATGCAACAAAGTTGCTCTTCTATCTCCTTCGTACCTATCTAATAACCGCGACTAAATTAAAACACCGTTCCTCCTCTTTGTTACATCTGTCAACCTTCGTGGAACCCGTCAGTCTTGAAGATAATTGTTTGAAGTCAAATTGTTTTGATAGCATGATGTGTCCTAGTCATAATCGCACAAATTTGACTGGCAGTGACATTTTGATTCTACAGGCCCGTCCAAAAGTAACTAGTTGATGTATCGTTTTGAACATTAGTATCGACGAATTTTTCACAATTATAAAAATTAATTAATTTGCAATTTGGCTCTGGCGCTCCTTGAGGCATCCTTCAAGCCTTAGAAATACTCACATTTCTTTGTTACTGTCGCTGGGAAACTTTAGATTAGAAAATAGTACCTTCTTGTGGTTTTTAAAACAAGAAAGTGTGTTCGTTATATGATGTTTAAATTAACCGTTTTCGAAACATTTACGATTTTATGGTAGCTGCGGTAGTGTTTTTTTTTAAGTTTATCACTGGCTAAGAGATGACAGAAATTAAATACGAGCACAAAAAACCTTTTCGCATTTAAATCAGTCAATGATAATACACCAATTATAAATGATAGCCATTTACAATACTTCTTTAAAGATATATTAATTATATAAATCATTTTCATCTAAGAAATATAACGAATAATGTAAAATAATTATAACTTATGGCTATCAATTAATATTACTAGTAAAGTAGATATTTACTTGCCTAAATATTGGACGTCAAACGCCCACAATGACCACCATTCACACCAATACACTTTGATACACGCTTAAGGAGATATTTAATATAGATGTAGAGAATATTTGTTTGGCTTCACAAATTGTCGTTTTCTTCTCTGGTTTTTTTTAAATCTAAAAACAAGTTTTTCAGAAAAAATCTAAAATTGCCATTTTTGGACAATAATTAAATACTGTTAGTCTTTTTTTGGATTTCTCGCTACTATAGCCGATTAACAAAGGCTTTGCATCTAGGCACTGGTTAGGCTGCTAAGAAAACACCCCCCTCTGGTGAAGGCTCATATAACAGTAGCTTTTCGTGTTTACTAGTATCGTCACTTTCAGCCCAAGCACTTGTCTTTTCAGGATCTACGCCAGCTTGCCATGGAAAAAGATGTGGAATAGATCGCAAAGGGTTTTCTGGTTGATTTTCGTTAAACGGCGGCTGTAATTTGGCATTCTGTATATTGAATACAAAGTAATACATAAACTTGTTACGTCATATCGGTTTTTCTGTTGATCTGTTCCAAGTAGTTAGCTTCCTCATCAATCTTACGCTTTTTGTCGATCTTCTGCTTTTCGTATATTTGATATCATAGTTTTGACAAGGAACATGTTATAGTTGCAGTCATAGTTAAGGACTTCTGCGTGTTTGTTTATTTTGAATAATTTTGAGTTTTAATAAACCTCCCCAGCATGTGTTTCTAGTAGAAATACTGGGCCAGTTAGCCAGTAACCCACAGTTCAAACGTTTGAAAAAATATTGGTGTTGAAAATAATGTTGCCCTACCTAACGTGAATTTTCTTGCGCCCATTAGACTATTTAAAAAAATATTGAGTTACTTGCGAAACATTATTTATCGGTAAAAAGAATCAGCGACACTCGTTATGGGATTTGAGCCAATGTGTGAAAAATACATAGACAATGTACAAAACTGGAAGGAAAATTAGCAGCTAGAAGTGCCTGGAGACATTGAATATGGATGGGTATAATGAGAATTCTCTCAATACTTTTCAAACAAATCTATTACTTACATTCAAGCGTTCAAATACGTTGACGGATACTTTAAAAGGTTTTGACACCAGGAGCATTACGATCGGGAAATCGTTCAAGGTATACCGCCAAGTTTGTGACAAATTCTAATTGGCAAGTTCATCCGCAAAGGGCTTGTCAATTATCTCAGAAAACCTAAATAACAAAAGCTTTATTAGCAAAGATGAAAAATACAAGATGAAATTCATTTAGATAGCTTCAAAAGATACAAAATGTCAAATCGCGGCACATATCCAAATGAAATCCACCGTTAAACTGATGGTTTACTATATGTGTACTAACCTGCTGTGGCTACAAAAAAATTGTCATTCTTAGTAATCAGGATGTTGTTAAAAGATGAAAAAGGTTTTTTTTTACAGTCGGTAGTGGCAGTTCGACATACTTTTATTTAGGCTTCATTGTTAATATTAGAGTTATCAAAATTGTTTATATCGGAAAGCCTTAACCTTTAGAACAAACTGGGTTTCCATAAATAATTTATTCTTAATAATAGATAATTTTACATGGTTTGTCTTTTTCTAAAAGTTAAGGCATTAGTCAGAATTTTGGAATAAATGGAAGAGGACAGTTTGGTACATGAAAACTCAAGTCGTAAATGCCATTTTGGAAATCTTGGTTGTATGTGTGTAACAAACATGTCAAAATAACATCTTCTACAAGCACAAGTTGAAAACAAGTTTTCTTTGTGGCAGTCTTCTAGAAATTAGACCATTCCAACTCTGGACGTATGTGTGGCTTATACGGGATAAGAAGCTGCTGTGGTAAAAGTAAGCTTTTAACCCAAAGAACCCATGCTGCTTGGCACCTGCCTATACAATACTGGAACTATGTAAATGCCAGGAAGTATTCTTTGCAACGATTGCACCCAAAGCACACATGGTGAATTATTGGGAAGACACCTTGTAGGTCAGGTCAGTTCTTCCAGAACAGATGAAATTTCGTGTTTTCAGATATTAAACATTAACCAGATTTGCAGAGTACTAACTAAAAATTTAGATAGATCATCCTTTAGAAAGTTGTTTATTACAATGTCCCTTAATAAGGGGCTAGGAGCAAATATGGTGCAAGTGGATGAGGACGCACTATAAAAGGTTCCATGATCAGCAAAGATGTGACTTGGATTATTGATTGTTTACAGAAATAATTCATTGGCAAAACAAAAAGAGTGGAAACCAAAAACGAATATTGTGAATCACCCGTATTTATTTCTAACACATTTCATGCAACACCATCGATAGCTTTATGTAAAAAACGTTTTGCCAGAAAACTAAATATCGATAAGCACAGTTTGGAACGAAGTTTATTGAGGTGCGCCGCATGTCGTGAAAAATAGAATGCTTTATAAATATCCTATTACATATTATTTTATATAATCGAAAATAGTTAATTTACGGTCAGTTAATATGCTTTTTTGCTATTTATATAAAAAGCTTATATGGGTATGTAAATTTATTTCAAGAAACACTAAAGTCAGTTAGTTAGTTCAAGCTTTACCTAAGCTCTCATATAAAGAAACATCTAGTATTAATTACGACAATTTATATCGAGGGTTGGAAACAATAGATTAGAATTCACTTGCCAAAAACACATTGAGGAAAGGTATTCCGTTTTTTCCAAACAATCTGGTAGTCTCTGTCAACGTTTGAAGGTTAAAGGATCCCTCTGGTGATGTTATGATATCATGCTCCGAAGCATACTATGCTAGGTTTCGCCAGTTTTCTAACACGGTCTCTAAATAGATTACGAAAGCTTAAAGCGATTACTTCCATTACATAGCCTCTGCTCAGAATCATAAAGTTTTTATAAGTGTGTGCGTGCTGGGCTAGGCTCTACAGTTTCTACCCCTGTCTTAAGAGATTCTCAAGCTAATGTCTGCATTGATCTCCCTATTGCTGTAAGTATTGATATCCATGCTGCAAATTATAAATATATTTGAAGGAGAATCGCTTTTTATAACAATGTATAGATATAACAATGGTACAAATTTACTGCAGAGTTTTGTGGCCAATGGACGTAATGTCCGAAGCCAATTCCTTCCACACACACATCTGCATTGATGACTTAATGATCGCTGAGGAGTTAGCAGAGAACTTTAGCAGAGTCCACTCTGTGAAACCTCCAGGTTTACTTCCAAAAATACTGTCTCCTAGGTGTTCTTATAGTTTCTCAAATATTCCCGTAACCCAACAATAAGTGGAAGATATATTAAACTCCTTATCCAATACAACATCACCTGCCTCTGACGGCATTTCTGCTATATTTTAGAACAACTGCACTGCTCCCCTTTCGGTCCCTTTGGCGGTATTTTTCAGGTTTCTTTCGACAGAAGAATACTACCCACTGCTTGGCTAACTGCCTGAAAGGCTACTTAGTTCAAACTATTAATAGGCTTTACACTATATATGTTCGTTCTGTCCCACATTATGCAGGCGTTCCACAGAAATATGTATTATTTTTTGATATTTGCAGTAGATGTTCCAAAACCGTAAAAACAAAAAATGCTTACCAAGGCCCTAGTGTATAATAAGATATGCAAATTATTTTTGTCACCTTTTGAAAAAGTAAAAAAAAATGCATATGAATATCGGGATAGCAATTAAGACGTTTTCTCTTTCCAATATGGGACACGACAGTGTCATATACTGGAAAGTGACAAGGGTTTGCTGAAATCCGCGCAGCGTAAAGCCACACGTCTGTCCTGTGGTATTGTGCATCCAACTACGATGAGAGCTGAAGCTGTCTAAGTTTAGGTTATTCTAAGTTTTCTGGCGAACCATAGCTGATTTTTTTCTACACATATGAAGCACTTCATGGGCGCATTGGTGTTATATGTTCCAAGTCAAATTATCACCTACATGGTCATTCACTCAAGTTAAAAAAAAAAACCTTTCGAACAACTGTTCGTAGTTCATTTGTATTCAATAGGGTTTTTCATGAGTGGAATGCTTTACCCGAGGAAGTGATAACAGCTCCTAGCACAAACATTTTTAAGAACAGATTGGAACCAACGGGGAGGGAGCGGTGAGAGTGGTGCGATAGTGTTGTTATTATTATAGAGAGGCTGTATAATGTTGGGGTCTTGCTGGTTGGGTAGTTTAAGTACATGTATTTGTTTGTTTATATTGATTGATTTTAAGTAAGGACTAGTTTTCTGAAAATTGTTTTTATTTTACGTTTTTAGTAATTTATCGGCATTGCGTTTACTCTTAATTAGATAATAATAATAATAATAATAATAATAATAATAATAATAATAATAATAATAATAATAATAATAATAATAATAATAATAATAATAATAATAATAATAATAATAATAATAATAATAATAGTAATAATAATAATAATAATAATAATAATAATAATAATAATGATAATAATAATACTCCGCCATCGCCGGTCCCAAGCCTGGTTAAAAAAGGAGGAGGGTGTGTAGTAACAACCACGTTAAAAACCAGGGTCCCTCTGGCCCGGACGGTAGCACCCTAAGAACCCCTGGCTATGGTCACAGGTCTGTCTGGCCGGTGCGTGAACTGTTTCCAGCGTTATGCTCACCGCTACTCGTAACGACCGTGGACGGTACAGCCAGCGACACCAGCTGTCTGCTGTCCTAATTACCCTTTTTCCCTTAACCATATTACCTTACTTCTTCCTTCATCCCTGCCTGGGTCACCAGGGTTAATTGGTGACACATCCATGGAAATGAAGCAAAATCAAAGCAGCGGAAAAATGCCGCTACGTGGGGTTCGCCACGGCATGTGTGGAGCCGGCGCTGGACATGACAGCATGCGGGACGTCGGTGGCGGGGAGCTGATGAGGCGGGCCCCTGTTATGCAAAAAATTACAGCCCAAAATCAACAGCAGGGGAGCCTAGTAAGGCCAAAAGCACCACCCACTGGGGATTCTGCGCAGGAAAATCAGACAGCGCTCACCCACATTGGATTACCAAGACGGCGCATTAAATGGACTATGGATATGAATGAAACCATTATGCGCATTTACTACAAAGTAACACAACTCGGACAACAAACGACTGGATATAGGCAACAACTTCACAGCGAAATTCTCAGAATGTACCCCCACATACAACTGACTCAACAGCTAGTAGCGGATCAGTATCAGTCATACTTAGGAATAACCTATATCCACAAATGAGATTGAATACCATCAGACAGGAAGTTGAATATGAAATCACTAACATAGCAGTTGCGGAAAATAATGAGATCCTGTTTGGTGGTAGTAAGCTGCAACCTGTACATACTAAGCAAGAAGAACACATCGAGGGTACGCAAGAAAATGATTAACTGATCGACAAATTGTCCACAGAAATGAGTCGTGCAGTCGCGGAGTATGAAGGAACAAATCCTCTTACTAGACCACCATTACCTAGGCTAAGGTCATTTAGAAAGCTGGCAATTATATTGGACCTTTGAACAGAATAATTTTCCAAACGCACCTTCTAGAGATTAACACATTGAAGCACATGCATACACTGATTTACTTTACAGCAACTGCAGCAATTAAGATCTTAGGCATTAAGATTTCTGATCGAAGGTCCAATCACAGAAACTCGCGTCAAAGAGTTCCCCCGTGGGAAAAAGGTTGATAAGTAGAGTGGTAACACTTCGAAAAAAAAGATTGGACAACTAGCGCAATACATTGAGGGAGTACAGACAAGAAAATTGCAGAAAGCAGTAGAGGAAATCATAGACCGAGTTCGACAACACTCAGCACAAGATCCAGCCAACCACACTGCACAAGAATATCTGGACACCTTAAAACAGAAGCTTTCTGTATATGCAGAAAGGATGAGGAGACATAAAGCTCGCAATAATAGGAAGTGCGACAATACAATGTTTGAACGTCCTGAAAGGACTTTCTACCGTCAGCTTAATTCAGCTAGGAATGCAGCCACCGATACTTTTCTAAAAAAGGAACAAATTGAAGAGTTCTGGCAAATTCAACTAGCCAGAACATCCTCTTGCAATATTGGCGCCAGTTGGGTTAACGAAGAACACCGAGCTTGTCAGAGTTATGACCAAGTGTATCATAAGCCGTTTACCAAAGATGAAGTCTCCGAGGTTATTGAAGAGCTTCATAATTGGAAGACACCCTGGCCTGATGGCGTCCAAAACTTTTGGCTGAAGAAATTTGAGTGTACACATCATCTGTCGGTGTTAGTAAATGATGTTATACTTTACCCAAAGAAGATGCCATTGTTTTTCACACAAGGAGATACGTATCTTCTGCCAAAGGACCAGCATTGTTCTGCTGACAGTAGATAGTCCGGCACCTGGGCCCACCCCCTCCACTTTTTTCCTGCGCATGTGCGATGACGTCATGCGCATGCGCTGTCAGGTGACAGTTGGCATTTGACCTGTCAGCTGTCAACGTCAGCTGTCAGACCTGTCAGCTGTCAACGTCAGCTGTCAGACCTGTCAGATGTCAGATGACGTCACAAGCGTTCCAAGATGGCTGACCTGTCATAGACAGCCGCAACCCGGGTCTCTATGGAAGTGTTTGATGACGTCAGACAGTTCCAAGATGGCCACCTCTGTGCATAGATAGCCACAAGTCAGATTAGGTTTCTATAGAACTGTCTTATGTCAGATGACGTCAGATGTTCCATAGATATCTACAAGTCAGGTTAGGTCTCCATGTGTGTTTGTCGAATACCAGATGTCTGATTGTTTATTAAGGTTATGTTTGTATTTGTTTATTAAGGTTATGTTCGTATGACATGCTTATTACCAATCAGCTGATTGTTTATTCAGGTTATGTTCACACACGTGTTGATTACCAATCTTTTGATTGTTTATTAAGGTTATGTTTGTATTTGTTATGTCGTCAACGTGCTATCTGTTTGTTTATTAAGGTTATGTATGTATTTGTTTATTAAGGTTATGTTTGTACACACAGCTGTCTGTTGTTTATTGTGTTGGTAAGATGTGTTGTATTGAAGTTGTTAGGGTATTTCGTTTTTAGCGGGAAATTTGAATTTATTCTAAAATTTGTGTCTGTTATGTCCAGAGATCTGACTCTTCTCGAGCAAGGGAACATTCTATTTGTAAATTGGTAGAGTGGGAGAATATTCCCTTGCTCGAGGGGAGAGGTCTGTTGGACACAGTCATTCGGTTTAGCACATACATACATATATGAGGAAGATATATTGGGGGTAATTTGAAATATGATATTTGAAAGAAAAGCATTCGCCTGAAATTAGATTTGAACCCACGAACCTCGAATCGACCATACAGCTTTCTCAGAGATCTACTATCGCTAAACGAAATACACCACAGACGCACACGTTAAAAGTTTGTTTACGGTTGTATATATAAAACAAAAACCTGTTACATAAAACGTGTTTATCAGACTGATGAGTGTGTGTGTGTGAGCGGGTATCTCTATTACATTCCAATTGTAACCTAATAGGTACGGTAATTTTAAAAACAATGATATATATTTATAGTAAAAAGACATTTAAACACGTTTGCAATTAACATATCTAATATCAAATTCTAAAAACAAAAACGTTTTGAAGTAAAAACTATTAAATCAATAACAAAAACGTATTTACATATAGATATGCTAATGAACCTGTTTGGGTAATAAAACTGAGACCCTGTTTTACGTAGGCGTTTGTTTTATCTGAGTGTTTTATATCACAGTGAATCTGAATTTATTTTATATAGGGAGTGATCAAAAAACACAAGTAACAAAACTCGATTTAAAACATGAAAACTAAACTTTGATATACGAGGATTGTTTGATAAGTATTGTTTGAATGCAAACATATTGGTAAATAATATAAGAGTGTACTTACATACAGCAAGAGACGTCATACTTGTTTCACTGCTTAACACACACTAACGTCTGTTGAGGTCTTGAATGGGTTGTTTGAAAGCATAGAACACACACACATAGGTCATGACTGCACGAAGGCTTTGCTTAGACTGACAGACAGAAGGGGGTTAATCAAAAAGCAACAAAATAAAAATAAAACAACTGATTTACATACAATAAAAATTTATTAGGATTAATTAAGTTGTACATATTGATACATAAAATGACATACTATTATTACATAATGGCTCTAACGATACCCGTTAGAGGTTTATATTCCATTACACTGTCATGAATAACCAAACAATAAACACGAGTATTTTTAGGGAAGTTGGCGTGACTCATAAACTCCACCTTAATGTCCACCGTTGAAGACTTGATTGACTCGTTCTGGTGCTGACAGTCAATCACAAATAGAGCTCGGTCTTTAAACTCGTCATAATTCAAGATAGGCTCCGACATGTTTTTATAACAGAAGCTTTTTTGAAAATCTGTATACATGCTATAGGCTTCTGCATATTTCGATTTCTCAAAATCCATATTCATAGATTCATAAGGGTAGCATTCTGAATTTAGAAACACTCGGATGTCCAACATACCAATGTTATCGAAATAGTCTGGCCTCTTCTTCACGTTGTCCTTACGATCTGTTTGAAATGCTATAATCACATATCGAGGTCTTTCCAAGTTGGTTGCAGTTTTAACAGCCCACACATCTCTGTTGATATCTCTGAGCGCTGGTAACTCATATATGTCCCATTTGCGGTATGCGAGAAATATAGAGGTGTCACAGAGAACTCCTTTGAAATGATGAACGAAACTGAAGAGGAACCAAACAGGTATGAGCATGTGAAACTTGTTATCATTTAAGGTGATGTGCTCCGACGACACATTCAGACCGGCGTTGCTAAGAGATTGGGCTTCATTCTTACTGAAGGATAGCAGACTTTTGATGAGTGTTGTTGTGTAGGGGTCTCGCACTCGTTCCACTTCCTTGTTATTTAACTCATAGGTCATTGATTCGAACAGAGCTGCTCCTCCATTATTTGACAGATAACAAGCACCAGTGGCATTTTGGATTGCTACAGGTTCCAGAGCACCTTCGATTATTAGAGCTGACTCGGCCAGACATACGAACGCATCTTGTTGGTTGATGGCTATTTCAATTTCATCGCTATTACCAAACGATTTAGTTGGTGAATAGTAAGAGCGCAGCTCTTCTCGATCGATGCCGTCATCAAACACGGGGTCTTTGAATATTTCTAGTTTTGACGACATGATAACCCAGGCTCTGCAGGAACTCAATATTATCGGGACGAAGCGTACCCTTTGACGTGTCTGACTCAACTGAATTTGTTGTGGTAGATGCACTTGCTTTTATATCCTTAAAGACCAACATACTAAGCAACTTTTATAAGTTTCAAGCGAACAGACACCTCTTCACCTTGAAAGTTGACAGGAACTGAATCTTGGTCGACGATGTCGATGCTTATATTGGAAATCTCTTGCTTGTTCACCGGCAAGTAAATTAAATTTTTAGGTTCTATGTCGATTGCGTAGCCAGGATCAACCATCGGAGCAAACTCATACAGCGTATGTGAAGGTTGTCCGTTATAATAGGAACCAGACACAATATTGGTTTCTATGCGAATCTGTCTAACAACCACTATTTCAACAGGTAAATCAGATTCATAAAAGGTGTCCGGCTGAAGAACTTGTTTTGAAAAGCCCAACATTCGCCCAATCGAACCATCAAATTCAAAACTGACATTTGTATAACACTTTAGTCTACATTTGATGGTGTTCGGATTAGGTCTCAGAATCAGAGCCTGTTGCTTTTGTTCGTGTGTTGCTGTAGCACCAACAAGTTCATTTTGAAGTAACTCTTCCAAGTGTGTTATTTCATAAGCACCGGTGGGTATCGTGATGGTTCGCCAACCGGTTCCTTCTTTTACATGAAATTTGTTTTTACCTTCATAGATGTTGGGTATGTTGTTGTAGGTGTGAAAGCCTATCAAGGCAACAGCATAACTACCATCCAAAACAATTGGTGGATGGTAGTCTGACGACAGATGGGAGCTGCGGTCTTTCAACACAAAGGTGTGCGCCATGACTGATACACACAGGCTACTGTTTGAGTCTTTTATTGCAATGGTTTTTGCAGATACAACCCATAACCGTAGCGCTGTTTCTTGAGATACATGCCTTTGCCCAGTCTCTTGCATTTTGGCTTAAATTTCAAGCCACTCCCTCTGCTACCCATCGCGATGGCTTCCATTGTTTTGTTGTGCCGTTCTTCCTCCTCTAGTTTCTGTTTCGCAGACTTGGCATCGTTCACGGCTTTGGCAATACCTGCAGCGCCACCACCCAGAGCTCCTAGTGCTGACAGCCCACCAAATATCAGAGGCAACAGCGGAAGGAAGCCTCCGCTTTTAGGTATTGGAATAACTCGAGGTTTCTGCACATTCTTACGTCCACCAATGTTTCTAACAATTGTATGAGCTATATCAAACACGGCGTTCGCTGTTGGAATAAGGTTTCTATCTTTTATAACTTCCTCAATCAGACTTAGTATGTTTTTAAAGGGAACCTTCTTCTTTGGCTTCGAGTTGATTACATAAAGCCCCTCATCAAGTTTTCTGTTAACTTTCATGGTGTTTGTAACGCCCCCGCAACGTTTCAGCAAAACCTGTATCTGTCTTCGTTAATAACAACCCACACGCTGTGACACCAACATGCATACTGACTGGGTGTCTCACTTGCATTCATATATATACACACCCAATAAAATATAGTTTAGTTTAAGTTAAGATGCGTACCAGCAAACACGCTTCTGCCTTACCCATTACAAATATAGACGATGTTGTTACGGACACAGCTCAACAACAACTGAGGCATGGTCCTCTCTTTCCAAACACCGTTCGCTGTATCATATGTGGTCCGAGTGGGTGTGGTAAAACTAATGTCATGCTGAGTTTGTTGTTTGAAGCAAACGGTTTAAAATTTGGTAACGTGTATGTATATTCAAAGTCACTGTATCAACCTAAATACAAGATGTTAAAGGAGGTGATGAATGCAACAAAAGGTGTTGGTTACTATCCTTATAGAGAAAACGATGAAATATTAGATCCGGAAGATGCCAAGGACAACTCTGTGTTTATATTTGATGATGTAGCTTGTGACAAACAAGATAAAATAAGAGCATACTTCAGTAAGGGCAGACATAAGAATATTGATTCATTCTATCTCTGTCAAACATATACACGAATACCCAAACATCTGGTACGTGACAACACCAGTGCAGTGATGAAACCAATTTAAAACACGTGTATGACGATCATGTGACCACCGATATGGACTTTAAACAATTTAAAACTATCTGCCACCAATGCTGGAAAGATAATAAGTATGGTGTGTTGGTGATTGTGAAGGAAAACGATGTACACAAAGGTCGATATAGAAAAGGATTCGATAGATATATACTATTCTAACACAACAATGATAGACAGGGCAGTCAGCTGTCTAACACAGCTGTCATACAGCTGTCTAACACAGCTGTCTAACACAGCTGTCATACAGCTGTCTAACACAGCTGTCATACAGCTGTCTAACACAGCTGTCTAACAGCTGTCTAACACAGCTGTCTAACACAGCTGTCATACAGCTGTCTAACAGCTGTCATACAGCTGTCTAACACAGCTGTCATACAGCTGTCTAACAGATGTCTAACACAGCTGTCATACAGCTGTCTAACAGCTGTCATACAGCTGTCTAACACAGCTGTCTAACACAGCTGTCATACAGCTGTCTAACAGCTGTCATACAGCTGTCTAACACAGCTGTCATACAGTTGTCTAACAGCTGTCTAACACAGCTGTCATACAGCTGTCTAACAGCTGTCTAACAGCTGTCATACAGCTGTCTAACAGCTGTCATACAGCTGTCTAACACAGCTGTCTAACACAGCTGTCTAACACACAGCTGTCTAACACACAGCTGTCTAACACACAGCTGTCTAACACACAGCTGTCTAACACACAGCTGTCTAACACACAGCTGTCTAACACACAGCTGTCTAACAAGACAGACGGATATCGTGATAAATAAGAAGACATGTACCGTGACGGAGTCAGTATATGTTAAACCACCACACAACCTGTATCACTCAAACAAATGATTAGACCAGCTGGTAATACCGACCAGTTGTAACACAATGGAAGTGCTGGGTAAGGAAGAGCGAAAAGTTAAGAAAAGGATTTTACAACTTGCTGACAATATTCGAAAAAACATTTAATGTTTAAACTTAACAGAACCGCGAATGATGATGCTCTGCAACGTATATATAAACCACTTGTTGAGCCCCTAAGTGAAATATCTAAAAACACAGCAGCAGCAGCAGCCCCAGCAACAACCAAAGGCTGAACAAATCAATGACGAAGTCGATATACTAGAAACGAAACCCCAAGTACAGTTCCTTAAAGACCATGAAGTTTTTGAAGCTGAACCAAGGGAAGAGGCTGAGGAGACAAGTTCCGATGAGGATATCCCAACATTTGAAGAGCTTGAGGCAGACCTACAAACTGTCACATCCAACCCTGCATATCAAGAATTTTTGGAGCAATATCCTGAACGAGTTCGATATTATGTAGACAAGTATTTTACTGAACCACCAAGGCTCGCTACCATTGATCAAACGTATGGTGCTCGCTACGCTAAAGATACCGGTAGCTGGAGTGTTGGTAACAAACACTTAGACTTTACTGATGCTGAGATTCAACTGGGCCAAAGGAGATACCCGCAAACACAAGGTTTGCTAGAATTGTTATTTATGAAAAGACCCCGGGGGTATACTTATGACGATCTTCAACACTATAGAGATATTCTCGAAGCAACTAGTGTGCATAAAATGAACTATGATCCTAACGCCCAAACCAAGGGTTGTTCCTCTGAAAAGTATCTGACTCTAATAAAACCAGTGATAAATCCACGAGGTCGTAGATCCTCAACTCCTCAAGGTTTTGGTTACACCTACGAGGAAGACGATGACGACAGCAACGTCAGACATCTTAACAAAAAACAAAAGACTGAACTTAAAACTCAGAGTGATAAGAGCAGCGATAGCAACGGCATTAGCCCTAACAACAACATCAACACCAACAACTATATGATACAAAATAACAAACAAATAGCCTATGTGTATTGGAATGACATAAACGAGTTGGTTGACAGACTTAGACTTTTAGTGGCTTCCCAAGTTGCAGGTAATAATGCTCATAACAACGAAATTCAGTCAATCTTGGAAGAACTAAAAGAAGCTAGTGTTATCACCTAGTAAGCCCACAGCCATGAAGAGACACCAACGACGACAACAACAACAGCACCAACGCAACGCTGAACCATCTAATGTTAATAATTCTATAAATGTATTCCAACAAAGAGTTTACATACTTGTACTTAGAATCAAATAAAAGTCTTTGTTAAAATTACTGTGTTTTTATTTTGTAATACAATTAAAAAGTATGTCGTAAAGCAATAATATCCTGAACAAACTTATCTTGTGGTACATCAGCTATATGTAGGTTGTTTCTATGTGCTGTAAGGTATTTAACTTCAGTCTTGATTCTGTTAAAGAGATTTACTGAATTTGGATCGTACAGCTTGTTTAGGATCACTTGGGCGTCGGGGTGTTTATTTTTAAAGTTCCTCACTGCTCTGGGAAACTTTTCTTTTGTGTTCTTACAGCATGATATGGATAGGGGGCGTCTGTCTCGTTTCTTGCAAGTAAACCAAACACACTTATTTTTCCCAGGTTACTTGGCTTTGGGGATATATCTTCAAGATATTCTGTGACTTTAGCATTTGTTTCTCGCATACGCTGCAACTCATCATTTATCTCCATTAATTTTACTTCAATCGCATCTAGGCTGTCCCTGTATTTCTGATCAAATTCGTTTAGGAAAAAATCAGAAATAATTTGGTTGCATTTGTCATAGAACTGAATGGATATCCAACAAGCTAAATTTAATATCAAATCTTTACACACATATGTACCAGATATCAAGTTGTTTTCAGCCTGTCTCCCACCAAAGTCCACCAGATATGTAGCTGTTGTTGGTATTACTTGAGTTGTTGCTTCCGTTTTTAAGGGGCCAGTAGTCCGGCTCCCTTGCGATAACTCTAAGTGGGCTCCCTCGGTTGAAACATTCGACATGTCGTCATGCTGATACCCCAACTGTTCCTTCAGCCGGCTGTTGTAATAGGCAATCAACTCTTTAGTTTTTTTATTTTCCAACCAATGTCTGAATCTTTTCTCACCAATCTTACACAGTTTAGTTGCATTAAAATAGCCAGTGTTTTTATCGATAATAAGTTGAAAGTCTCCAAATAAACCATACCAGAAGTTGTCTTTAATTTGCTGGTAACACACATCACTTAATGTAGCCATTTTGAAACAGATTTGGGTTAGAGCAAACTGAAGCACGTCTTTTCTCAACGACAACTGAATTGTGAATGCGCTTTAGAGTGTGTGTAGCCACTTTATATATGCTGCCACAATAACCGTTTTTAAAACTATATTTGCTTTCACAGAAACCTTACTAAATGTGTGTGTGTCTACAAATACGTTGTTTCTTATGGGAAACCGTGTCAAAAGCTATATATTAGGCTAAAGTACATAGAATCTTATGGGAAATAGGAACGATTTAAGATGTGAGCTGGGGCCTTTTCTACAAAAACAAATAATGTGATGATGTCATCCTTTCGGTTATGTCTGTATTCTAGACAAGCTCAAACACAACTGCATGGGGTGATGTCATCCAACAGATATAACACAAGATAACATTCACCAAGGTCATCAACTGACCCGTCGTTTACCTCTAAGAGGGCCTCTCTCTTGCGTATATTAAACAGATACACTGACAAGCTCAAACACGATCAAGGTTAACAACTGTAAAACGTTGTTTATCCTTTGTAATGCCTCTCTCTCTCTCTCTCTTACATCAGTTTGTTTCCTCAATACAAGAGAGAGAGACACTTGTTCAGTATGTGTTGTGAAACAAGGATGACGTCTCTTGCTGTATGTAAGTACACTCTTATTATTATGTCTGTTTGCATTCAAATAACAAATACAAACATAACCTTACTAAACAATCAGATGATTGGTAATCAACATGTATACGAACACCTAACCTCATATGTAAACAACAACTGGTTTTGTTTTATATATACAACTGCGAACAAACTTTTATCGTGTGCGTCTGTGGAGCTATTGGTTTAGCGATAGTATATATCTGAGTAAGCTGTCTATGGTCCATTCGAGGTTCGTGGGTTCAAATCTAATTTCAGGCGAATGCTTTTCTTTCAAATACACATGCATCTGTCAGTTTAAGCAAAGACTTCGAGCTGTCATGACGTGTGTTATATCCTTTCAAACAACATGTACAAACTCCAACAATGGCAATCAGTTGTCTGTCTGTCTGTTTCCTAAACACAGGAGACACTTGTTCAGTAGTGTGTGTTAAGCTGTGAAACAAGGATGACGTCTCTTGTTGTATGTAAGTACACTCTTATTATTATGTCTGTTTGCATTCAAATAACAAATACAAACATAACCTTACTAAACAATCAGATGACTGGTAATCAACATGTATACGAACATAACCTTAATAAACAAATACATACATAACCTTAATAAACAAACAGATAACACGTTGACGACACAACAAATACAAACATAACCTTAATAAACAATCAAATGATTGGTAATCAACACGTGTGTGAACATAACCTGAATAAACAATCAGCTGATTGGTAATAAGCATGTCATACGAACATAACCTTAATAAACAATCAGATAGCGGAGGAATCAACATGTATACGAACATAACCTTAATAAACAAATACAAACATAACCTTAATAAACAATCAGACATCTGGTATTCGACAAACACACATGGAGACCTAACCTGACTTGTAGATATCTATGGAACATCTGACGTCATCTGACATAAGACAGTTCTATAGAAACCTAACCTGACTTGTGGCTATCTATGGACAGAGGTGGCCATCTTGGAACTGTCTGACGTCATCAAACACTTCCATAGAGACCCGGGTTGCGGCTATCTATGACAGCCATCTTGGAACGCTTGTGACGTCATCTGACAGGTCTGACAGCTGACGTTGACAGCTGACAGGTCTGACAGATGACGTTGACAGCTGACAGGTCAAATGTCAACTGTAATCTGACAGCGCATGCGCATGACGTCATCGCACATGCGCAGAAAAAAGTGGAGGGGGTGGGCCCAGGTGCCGGACTATCTACTGCTGACCCCAGCAGATACCGACCAAGAACGTGTCTTCCGATATAAGTTGATCACTTATTGCCTTAAGAAATGGTTATATGCGCACCTTGAACGAAACAACACTTTGCGATCCAGCAAACAGGGTGTGCCAAAGGATCTATGGGATGCAAATTGATTCAGTTGTGTACAATCATGCTTACAATGGACGAAGAAATTTATCTGCTGCTTACGTGGATTACAAAAAGGCATTTGACTCAGTTCCACAATAATCGCTTAGAAGTGTCCTGAAAATCTATAAGATCGATACATACATCCTGAGGTTCCTTGAACACACAATGTCTACCTGGAGAACAAAGATTCAGTTACGGGTACACAAGGGTGATAACATCGTAACCAGCACGACACCAATTAGAAGAGGCATATTTCAAGGCGACTTGCTAAGATCATTGTGATTCTGCCTCGGATTTAATCCAAAATCAAACCGCCTGAACTCCACCAGATATGGCTTCAGTATAAAAAGCAATGACAGAAAGCAAATGATGCTAAATGATTTGCTGTATATGGGTGATCTTAAGCTGATAAAATCCACAAAGAACCGCATGGAACAACCCCTTAAAAATGTGGAAGCGTTTTCCAGAAATACTGGCATGCAGTTTGGGCTTGATAAATGTTGCACCTTATGTGTAGTCAGATGGGAAATACAACCAGGTGTATATGAAATGCAGCGCGGTCAGCAAATTTCCTCGATGCATGTGGAGGAGTGTTATAAATACCTGGGAATACAGCAAGCTAGGAAAATAAAACACTCGGTAATGAAGAACTATCTGACAAATGAGATTACGAAACGAGTGAAGCAGGTGGTGCGATAACATCTTAACAGCAAGAACCTGACTAAAGCTCTGAATACATACGCATATTCTGCACTTAACTACTCATTTGGGATTGCGAACTGGAATAAAAACGGATATCGAAAATTTACAACGGAAGGTGCGGACACTCCTAACATAATGCAAAAAGCATCATCCCCGTAGTACTACCGAGCGAGTAACCCTACCTAGACACCAAGGTGAAAGAGGAGTGTTGTATATTGGTAAACACTTGGACCAGCAGATAGTGAACCTGAATACATATTTCCATCAGAGGCGCTTACTTCTGAACTACACCGTGCCATATGCGAGGCGGATAATTCAACACCGCCACAATTAGAAGAGGGTAAAAAACAAAGTCACCATCGGACTGATGAGAACAAGCTGCAATATTGGATGCAGAAGCCTCTCCATGGGCGACATCTGAATGAGACCTCCCAGACGCATGTCAACAAACTGGCGTCGAACTACTGGTTGGTGTCCGGACAGATATTTTCAGAGACAGTAGGTTTTTTGCTGGCCATACGAGATCAGGTCATCCCAACCAAATTTTACCTGACGTATATAGTTGGAGATAATTCGGTGCAAGATGACAAATGTAGATTTGGGTGTCAGTCAGCAGAGACTATCCAGTACCTCACAGGAGGATGTCAAGCGTTTGCTGCAAGATAGTATAAAGAGAGGCACGACGCAGTTGCCAAGATATTTCATCAAAAACGTGCTCTGAAACTGAGACTTTTCAACCTTAGTAAGGTGCCCTACTATAGATACGCTCCTGAGCCTGTTATAGAGAACTCGGGATACAGGTTGTACTGGGATCAGACCGTGCTCATAGATCAACAAGTTGCACACAACAGGCCAGATATAATAATAGTGGATAAGTCCTACACCAAGTGACGCTGGTTAATGTGGCCATTTCAAATACTAATAACCTAGAGATAAAGTACAACGAGAAGAGAGCAGAACAGAGACCTCGAGATACAAGTAGAGAGACAGTGGAGGGGAGATAGTGTCCGAGTGATTCCAATAGTCATGTCGTCAACTGGTGTGATTCCTAAGAATCTTCGAGAGAACATAAAGATACTGGGTCTTGAAGAGCACCTTTATAAGGTTATGCAGAAAGCAGCACTACTTGCGCGTTGTCGTTCAGGGCCCGATAACTTGCAAAGGGTTCCATGTGAGCTCAGTCCCTTTGGTATCTGAGATATCTGGGATGAGTGAATGTTCCCCTTTGAGGGAGTGTGAAAGCACTTTAGGCTAAAGTCGATAATAATAATAACAACAACAACAACAACAACAACAACAACAATAATAATAATAATAATAATAATAATAATAATAATAATAATAATAATAATAATAATAATAATAATAAATTGCAATAATATCAGTCAACAATAACCTCATACCCCTAAGGGTAAATGTTCTCCTCTTATAAATTGAGCAGTTGATGGCCACGCCCCTTTACGGGAAGTATCCTGACACACTCGCGGCAGAACACATTGACCGTGACGTCTCTTTCAGCTAGCTTAAATGTGGCAACATCTTTGTGGAGACTTGGGGTTTTGTCGTAGCAATACAAGATCAAGTGGTGGCGACCCGAAGTTACATGAAATATATCGTCCGGAATCCCACAGTTACTTCTGTTAGAGGTCGTGCCCGCTCAACCACAGCAAAATCTATATATCTTTCTAGAGAATACATAATCGGCGAATGCCCGACACTGGCTCCAACTGCATATACGGGACGACATGAAAACATCGCGAAAATAATACATCAGTCTTTATTTTGTCGAGTAGATTCTAACCATTGCTCTGTGGCATATTGCCCGTACCAACCAGCGTCTGTAATTGAAACCAATAATCGCATCCTATATTGGAACAGAACTATCTACACAGCCAAGCATATACCAAATAATAGGCCGGACATAGTTTTTGCAAACAGACAAACACAGGAAACATCCCTTATAGGTATACGACTTCCTGAAAATATAAGGAAGAAACACTTTGAAAAAATATCGAAATATTTACCCCTGACCGAGGAGGTAAAGGGCATGTGGCGACAGAGGTAACTTACCGTGAAACCAATAGAGATTGGTGCCACAGAAAAGGTACCAGTCACACTCATGCCGGCTCTTCTCGCTTTAGGTATAAAAGAGAACACCTGCATCCCCATGCAAAAGGCAGTTCTGATTGATACATGAAGCTTGACCCGTACTTTTCTTAATCAAAAGCAATAGACAGCAACTCAAGCTGTCCTCAATAGGGCCCTTGAGCACTATATTTACTTGACATAATTGGCAACGATAATAATAATAAATTGAAATATTACTTATCTGAAGCAGAGATCTTTTTAGCGTTGGCCTATTTCCGCGACTATTTTCTATCACTGACGCCACTGGGCAGTTTCACCTCACTATCTTGGAGATTTCGCCAAACGTCTTGCTTTTTGTAAAAATGATAGGAACATTTAACGTGACCACATCGAATGGTACACGGGACCGACGGCGTTACGTTCCGCCAAAGACTTAAACATGATATCACAACCTCGATTTATGTTAATGAACATTATGTACTGAAAAATAATTTGATACTTTTGCTGGGTATCGAAACCAGGATCTTTGAGTCCAGAGGCACACGTCCCTACTACTGGACCATCGAGGCTGCAAATAGAGAATAGGCTAACTACACTTACACTCTCTTTCTAAACGCAGATCACGTGACTTGTATATTATTATTATATGATATGCAAACAACAAATACATCTGCCATGTATCTGCAATCAGCGTACACAGGAGCCACTATCGAACATAAATCACGTTAAATGACACTCTCTATTATATAATTAACGCTCGACTAGTGAAGGGACCACCAAAAATACGGGAAGCTGGGGTAACTGATAATCAATAATTAATAAAGGCGATACAGACGCAATATGCTACCAGAACTTATGAGCCGTGTATCTAATAAAAGCCATTAGTGAAAGGAGGACATATTTAATACGGAACTGGTTAATAAAGTGAAATTCTGACATTTTCACAGATTTGGTTTTTTGTTGAGCGTGAAGCGAATTTGCGTAAAGAAAATATACTGGAAATAAGATGGAGACTTTAAAATTTAGGTCGAATCTCAACCGCTGCCGTTTTAAAGCGCTTTGGCAAAGTTAAGGAAGTATGAAAGAAAGGAACTTTAGAGTATCCATCAGACCTCACTCGTATCTAAAGTTTGATACACTGGGACGTTATAAACGATTTTAAGTGAGACCTGATTGGGGACACCGAATCGAACTACAACTCAACCTACTCTTATTCGCCGCTCTACAGATGAAGCATATTCAGGCGTTCCTTCTTTAAATACTTCCAAAACACCAACCAACCAACCAACCTTAAATAGTAGGCAAATTGGGGTATTAGAGTTCCTTCATTTCATACTTCTTCAGTCTCTTAAATATAGCTCAAAAACTTCGATTTTCAATCTACAAACTAAGCTATATATATATATATATATATATATATATATATATATATATATATATATATATATATATATATATATATATATATATATATATATATATATGTATGTATATGTATAGATTTGTGTGTGTATCTATTCTTGTGTGTATGTATGTTGAATCTGAGACCGGTTTCGTCCTAGTTAGGACTCACCAGTATGTCGTGCCTGTTCTCCGGCGAGTCGGCCTTAAGACAGACGTAACTAGGACGAAAGTGTTCGATGTATCCTGTTTAACATACCGCAAGTCCTGAATAGTCGTGGATAGCGATGTGCTAAAATGAAATGAGATAACAATTTAAACATAAATTGAAAATCTCGGTTCGCTGCTTTGTCGCGGGGTGCTCCTTCCCCTTATGCATGCCTTCGCTCAATGCATAAACAAAAATAATGTAAACAATAAAAGTTCCTTTGGGGCAACCCCTAGGAATGCTACGGAACCTGCGGTGAGTATAGAGGTTCTACGCGCAGTAAACAGGATTCTAAGAAGGTATAGCCACAGCATAATATTGATTATGCTATGGTATAGGTGCAAAATGGGATATATCCAGCTTAAAGACGTCTAACTAAGCTGTTTCTTTCGCTCTTTCCGCTCACACTTACTTTTTATATTCTTCTCCGCCCAGCACCCCTATTCACTCTTGGTCCCGTAACTTTCTTGTGGGCTGTTTGCAAGAACTTCTTCTTGTGGTTTGGGCATCCAGGGGGGGTTCTAAGCATATTTTTGAAAAGATTTTTCTAAACACCCCCCATGTGCTAATCCGCAAATTTACTGAAAACTTTTTATTTACAAACGGAATGCATCTATTAAATTATAGGTGGCAGGTAAGCATTTTTCCATATCAATCGATTGAATGATCGGTTTTAATCATTTCAATCGAACCAGCTTCTGCAAACAAAGTAACAAAAGAGGTTTTTTAAAACAAATTTGTAATTATCTGTGAAGCTCATTGTGTTATTTTTTAAACTTAGTATCCCAGCTGCTTTTATATAGGTTTTACTATGTATCAAAGCTGACTATTCTAGTTTAATGGAAAATTTAAAATATTTTTATGAAATTTGCTGCCATAACGCACTCGAAGTCTTTTCAACACTTATCTACTATTACTGCATCCATACTTTCTGAAAATAAAATAAATATAAACAATACAAAATTTTGAAATTAAATTTTTTTAATTTAACCTAAACATCTCTTTATATAATTTTAACTAGGGATGCATGTACTTTGTAGTACGTACCTAGATATTATAAGTACTTACTGTAATAGTTTAAGGTAGGTATATTTCTTCTTACAATATTTTTTTGTTTCACTTCCGTAATACCTATCAGTGTATTTTGTATAGAGTTCTCTAGGTAACACATACAATATTTAAAATACCGTGAAGGTGAAGAATGGAAAGCTTAATATTTATACATAATAAATCGTCGTTCTAGATTGCTTTCAAACAAATTGAATCGCTTTCATTATTTTTATTTATTTATTAGTATACATGCTAAAACTTAGCGCTTTTGGACGCAACCTTTGTCCCGGTATTACGAAAGAAATGATCCAAGGCTGATATTTTACAATTTAGTTGTAAATTGTACACAGCTCTACCTCTAAAATTTTGTGTAAACTAGAGAGGTGTCGTGACAACATACTATCTGGTCTTGCACCGAGGTGGCGTCTCTGTCGTATCTCTCACAATGTTCTCCAGTCTGACGTGTTACATTAATTTCCATCCTTTTTATTTTTATCTAAGATTTATTTAAATAGCATAACAGTACAGATAACGTCATCTGTCTTTGTCCCACATTGTAGATATTGCATTACAGAATCTGAAGTGATGTCAGGGATTATTTTATAATTAATTTCGAATAACTTTATTATCCTTTGAAAATTGATATTCTGCCACGTCTGTCTATTTTCTTTTGAGTGGTAAATTTTCGTTTCAAAAATAGTTTTTCATTTTTTATTAAGAAAAATTGGTTGTCAAGATTTGATGAACGAACTCATCCAAGCCATTATCAAAATAAGGGCAATTCCCAAATTCCCAAATTTAGTCAAAATCAGTAAAGTATTTTTTGAGTTATCGGTTGGATACACACACACACACACACATATATATATATATATATATATATATATATATATATATATATATATATATATATATATATATATATATATATATATATATATATATATATATATATATATATATATATATATATATATATATATATATATATATATATATATATATATATATTAACTGACCATGAAAATGGGTTCCAGGGGCCCTAATTCGCGCTCATGTGAAGAAAGTTGCCGAAAGTCTCACCATCTCTATTAGTGAATTTTCTTAATGAAAATTCACTGAAATTAATGGGCATATCTTAATGAAATTTGACAGGATTTAGATAAGTTGATAGCCAGGAAAACCACTTCTTCCGGTAAAATTTAGAATTTTCTTTCCAAACAATTTTTGTACCTCTAAATCTAGCAAAGCTATTGCAACCAAATTTGATACGCAAATTAATATTATGAAGGGTAAACAATGTACGAAAACTTAAATATATATGTTAAAAAAATGTTATAATCATTATTGAAACAAATGTTTGGTGCCACTAAATGCCACAGGAGGGCACAATACCATAGGCTTTGTATGTTAACCCAACCCTATTAAAAATTACAGACAGGTATTGTTTTTCTTGGTGCATATATAATTTTCGTAAAAAGAAAGCCTATATAGATTTTATGAAAATTCACTACAATAACGCACTTGCTACGTCCAGATTTGTGTTTATGTAAACATATCTATCTGACTGATTTTCAATGATACGTTAATATTGGCGTGAATTAAGTTTTAGAAAAACTCGATTGAGGTCGCAAATAAATATACTTTTTTTTTAAATTTTTAATCTTTTCAATCACGATTTATGTGTGGTCTGAAATTTTCAAAGGCACTGTGCATATAAAAACGTTATATTATTAAAACTCTTTGAATACGGGATGTAATTTATCAGCTGCTTTTGAGCATCAATTGAGTGAAAAATATCAAATGTAGTGGATTATCTGAAGTTTTTGCGTAGGCTGGCGTAATACGGAGCGATCGACAGGTGCGTAAACTTCTCGGATACTTGGCTTTAACGAGATAAACTTGCTAACTGCTGTGTTTTTTCAGGTCGTTGTACAGAGATAGAGTGTGACATTTTCCTGTTGTATATTCTCCACATTTTTGTACATTCGCTACGCACGCTATCCTAACTTTTTATACCACGAAGAGCTTTGCGCATTAGACTAAATGAAATTAGATCACGAAAGGCGCGGACTTTTTATATGATAAGAGAAATTTAATACAGGTTTTTACAATGGCGCCGGATAGGAGAACTTAGACGACACTATACATATGTTTGGAAGGGAAAAGCTATTTTTGTCGTCAAAACATCGTTGGTAATAATCTGTTAAAATGAATCTGTTACAACCACAACTTAGACAAGCAAGTTTAAACGTACTTTGTTGTAATAAAGCGCATTGTGTAATTAATCTTAATAAATGTTATCGTTTCTCTATTACCATATGTATTGAATATGTTCATAAAAGGTTCCATATATATAGGGTGTCGCATTGAAAACGAAACAGACCGATTTGCGACCAAAGAATTTTTTTTTAAGAAATGCTGAAACACGTCAATTTTAATATTGAGCGGGACATGTTTTGACATAAAACTCAACTTTGTTACATCAATCCCTTAAGGGTGATGATAACAACCCTTATACTTTAAATAGGGAACATGGGTCGAATGTTACATCATTTGAAAGCTCTTTCTTTTTTGAATTCAGCACACTAATCTTTTTAGAAGTTTTATCAACTCGTTTAAAAACTATCTACAGTTGAAGATGCAAAAACGCATTTTACTCATTCCGATAAGAATTGTGCTGATAGTCAATGTTTTGTTGGTTTGTAAACAAAAAATTGACTATCAGAACATTTCTTATCGGAATGAGAGAAATGCGGTTTATTATTTCAGGTTGTCGATCGGTTTGATACTTGATAGGACTACCGAAAATTATTTTCACAATGGTGTATTCTGTAGAAGAAAGAGTTTAAATAATTACTCTTTTTTTTTTTCAAAAACGATGACTGTGCCAACCGTACCGCAAATTTTTTTAATGAACGACACCCGAACAGCCATGTTAACAGAAAATACATTTTGGAGTTAGGTGCAAAGTTTCGACAAATTGGTTCAGTAGCCAACAAAAAACGGGATCCTGTACGTGAATTTCCGGTTAGAAATGAAACTACTGATATTAAAGTTTTAGGAAAAACTGCTGGAGACACAACTTTGAGCACGAGAAAATTGGCCACTGTTTCAAACATCAAAAGAAGAACTATTCAGCGAATATTGAAGCATCATAAATTTCACCCGTATAATATTCATCTTGTACAACAACTGAATGAAGATGATTTGGATCTGCGGCTGGAGTTTTGTGAAGTTATAACGAATAGCTGATAACGGAAACTTTCTGTTCAATTTTTGTTTTTCACACGAGTATACGTTTTTATTAAACTCTACAGTCAATCGTCATAATTGTCGTTATTGGGCAGATAATAATCCAAAAAATTTTCACGAAGTCTACATTCAAACTCCACAGAAATTGAATATCTGGACTGGCATTTTCGGAGACCGTTTAATCGGACCAATTTTTCTTGATGGGAATTTGAGCGGCGAAACGTATTTGGAGTTACTATAATCGTTTACCCTCTACTAATTGACGTTGTTGAAAATGATGATCGCTATCAAAAAATTCAATTAGTGTTTCAACAAGATGTAGATCCTCCGCATTTTTCACAACGTGTTAGGGAGTTTTTGAACAGAGAGTCGCCAGGACAATAGATTGGGCGTAGAGGTGTTATTAAGTTGCCCCTAGATCACCGGATTTAACTCCTTTAGACTTCTTTCTATGGGGCCGTTTAAAGAGTAGAATTTACGCAACAGAACCGGAGTCTCTGGAAGATTTACGACGACGCATTGTTGAAGAATGCCGTCTAATAACTCCACAAATGCTCCAGAATGTCAGAGCTCGTTTTGAACAAAATTTGTACTTTTGTATGGAAGCTGGTGGTCAGCAATTTAAACACTTACTTAACTGAATAAACTTTTTTTTTGTTTTTTTTTTAACGAAAAATTGGCCAATTAGTGCATTTCTTATCACAATGAATGAAATACGTTCTTGCAGCTCCAACTGTGAATAATTTTTAAACTAGTTGATAAAACTAAAAAATAGTGTGCTGAATTCAGAAAAGAAAGAGCTTTCAAACGATGTAACACTCGACCCATGTTCCCTATTTGAAATACAAGGGTTGTTATGACCACCTTTAAGGAGCAGATGTGACAAAGTTGAGTTTTATGTCGAAACATGTCCCCCTCAATATTAAAATTGACGTGTTTCAGCGTTTCTTAAAAAAAATCTTTGGACGCAAATCGGTCTGTTTGATTTTCAATGCGCCACCTTGTATATATATATATATATATATATATATATATATATATATATATATATATATATATATATATATATATATATATATATACTGGAAAAGAGATAGGAGTCAACATAAATTATTAATGTTTCGACAACATAAGATACTTTAATTACAAAGCGCTTAAATTGTTCAAACTTAAAATTTTAGATGTGTATAAAAGACAGGTGAGCATCAGCAGTAATAAGGAAATGGACAAATTGCGCAAAAAGGGAAGACATTGAGCAGAAAATTGCCTGTGGAAAGATCGGAAGATTACGCAGGGGAAGTAAAACATCATATAGACCAAAAAGCATCTGATCACGGAAACAACTAGATAGTGGTACGTATGCTAAAACAAGTCCTAATCTGTTTTATTAAAGAGCCATAATGTATAGAGTACAACTACCCACGTCTATCGACATAACGCTGCGTAGAACAAGGCTATAGCGCTTGCGATTATCGTCTTTGGAGAACAAAGTTGGCAACCAACCCTTACTATTAATATTATGGAACGAGTATTTGCAATAGTAATCATTTGCTTTTTAGCTGTGAAAAGCCAACAACTTAAATTAGTAAGTATTCTAGTTATTTTAAATCATAGGTCTAAGTTTGTGGTTATTAAACCCGTTTTTTGCCTAAGAAAGAATGCGGATATAGCGGTTTCTTGCGTCGTTAAATGCTTTACCGTTTTCTTGACTGGAATTGTGTAGAAGCGTTTTGTAAGCTTTGACCTTTTAATTCTGGCCTTGTCACAGGATTTAGAGAACCAGGGCTTTTAAGTGGCTGAAGAGGTTTTCTGTGTACGTGGAATAAATAATTCCTTACCAGCTTGGATAATTTCGGTGACGTTTTGTGAGATATCAGAGGGGTCAGGATGAGAGAAGCAGACAGGCGCCCATGGAAATGAGGAAAAGTAATCCCGCATTTCGTCCCAGTTCGCGGGGTTGTAGTGCCAAACGATATGTGGGTGTGATGACTGTGTGACCTCAGGTTGCATTGCGTAGGAAGCAGTGACCATGCCGTGGTCTGAGCGTCCAAGGGGGCGGTAACTGATGTCTTATAGTATTTAGGTTTTGTAGTAAGAAAGAGATCCAAGGGATTTGAGCTGTGTGTTGGGGTGCGAGGAAAGTAAGTAGGTTGCTGAACCATATTGGCTAAAGAATTGCTAACTGCAAAAGCCTCCGCTGCTCTCCCTTGTGGATCGGTTTTTGAAGATCCTATCCATTCCTTATTATGTACATTGAAGTCACCAAGTATAGTGACCTTGGAGGAAGGATATTCAGAAATCGGGAAACTTCTCCCTGGCGTCGGTGATTGGCCATAGTTGCGGAAACAGGCCGACGTTAAAGTAAAAAACGAGGAAAAAGTTATACTTATACATTATATAAAACACAGTAAGACACATCATGTATTTTAATAAAGTTGAAAGCGCTGTATCTAAGGGCGGGAACAAATATGTGATTTGGTGGTTTATTAATTAAGCATGTATAATTATTACCAACGAGTGTACTACATATAAACTAAAGCTTAAGGTTTGTTATTTCTTAGGCTGAACTAATATATGTATAGAGTCTACCATTTCTACTGTCTTCCATTACGTCTCTTTCAGTATATACTGTAACATTAACATCAATCAATTTTGTGGCATTGTATTTGAGCAAGTGGAATGTCTGCACGTCCCGCCCTTTAGCGGAGACGTTAAGCCGTCGGTTTCATGTCCATGCGATGTTCGTCACGTTAAAAATCTCTACCCTTCTTACAGAAACGCGAGGGTTCGGGAAATTTTCCAGGATAGTTAGGTGAAACTGCTCCCTGGCACCGGTGATTGTCCATGGTCGCGGAAATAGACCGACGTTAAAAAAAACAAAAACAACATAACGTCTATTTAAACCTTGCCTGTGGTCACCTCCTGTTTAGTATTTTTATAAAGTTGACTTCAACGGCCTTACAACACGGAGCGAATGTCCCAATCTTAGTCCTAAGTTAGTGTGTAATCATGCCGAGATATGCATATGCGTAATACAGGTAAGTAATCTAGTAGAGTTTCAAAATAGTGTGCAAGGAAGGCAATGAAAGGACAAAAGTATGGACGCAGCACTTGCATTATACTGGCGAATTTTTATAAGTTTTGTAAAACAGAAGGTAACTTACTTTCTGCTAAGCATTTCATTGGACGTGTTGTAACATATTCATGTTAAATTTAGTGCGCGAATGATGGATAATCTTCAAATTACAGCATTTTCTCTGGAGAAATACACATATTAATTTTGAGTAGCCGATTTTATACACAATTCCCACAAAAGGGTCTTAACTTATTTTGAGAATATAATGTCATTCAAATGATGTATCAAGTTGATTAGAAAAACTATTGACAACTACAAGACTTAATATATTTGTCTTTAATGACTAAAGATTCGAATCTTTACTCACAGGTTCCAACCTGTGATAAACACTGTTAAGTATAATGTGGAGAACCCAATTCATCACAAATACAGTTTTCATACCTGACTATCGGTTCGCTAACAAAGTTAGCTTCATTGGATGGATGAATAAACTAAGCTAATAACAGCTATAACTACTATTTATATCCATGTTAGTTGACAAGCAATTGCGAATAGCGTTATCTGCGTAGGTATAAAGAAAACACCCACTATTTGGCCGACAGCCCATCTAATTTCATATATTTCATTACCTGCCTTTTTTGTCGTTATAATATTCTAAGACAGAGACACTAATTATTACTTATAATAATTCCAACAATGAACTACTGAACTAATTTTGGATAACAATCATTAGGTAGATAAAGAATGTCTCAAGTTAATTTAAAACCTGAGGTTCTGAGCTTTTGGAAACCGTAATTACGAAGTTCATTAATTGATTTTGGTTGCAGAAAGCTACCTAGATGCTCAATTTTTTGTTCTAAAGCAAGTGAGTCTGCGCAGTAACATTGACTAAGGTTTTCTTATTGGCTGTAAGCAGAGCTGTAAAGTAATTCGACGAAAGTAATTGAAAAAGTAATTCAATTACTTTGAGGTAATTGAATATTGCAGTTCAATCATTTTCTATACAAACTAATTGATAATTGATACTTGAATTACTCAAAATGTAATTGAATTATGCATTTAAGATAAGGAATTGAATAAATCAATTTTATGAAATTACGGATTTCAATTACTGTTGACCTGATCTAACTGTATAATACTTCGAAATGTTACTGTGAAGGCTTCTCCTCTAATACCGCGCTTGCGTTAACTTGTGTTAGCTGTCGCCTGTTGCATACGCACCTTCATTTCGCTGAGAGTTCAATGCATAAACCACTTAGAGGAAGTCCTTTGACACTTGACTATACAGCCGAAACCGTGTTCCGTCTTTCGTCTACCATAGTGTAGTACAGGTATTACTACTTCCTGCTTTTTTTCTAGACTATACTTATTATAAACAATGCAGTTTGCAGTGAAGATACGATGTCTTCAAGCACAGCAAGAAAATTTTTTAAACTTGCAGCAGATAACACCATTGAGATTGAGGATAAATATTTTTTCTTGCTGTATGGGCAATAAAACTTTATACTATACTTTAATAAAACCGAATCCTAACGGCCTAATTGGTGTTTGTTAGTATGTTGTCACAGTCTCTATTTATAACATTTTATGTTTAATAGAGCTGCCGTGACAATTCACTACCTGGTTGTGCACCGAGAGGGCACCCTGTCATACGTCTCACATCTAGGAGGCTGGCTACCGTAGCCGAATTACTTTAGGTGTATTCTCGCTGTAATTAGTATAGCACACTGAGCTCTAATGGTAGCGAAACCGATACGAGTTTCCGATTATGGTGATAATTCACCTAGCTTTACATGTGACATATCACGGGCTATGACGGATACACACATATCATTTTTAAGATTTAAAAATGCATAACTTTAAAAATGTTAAATTAAATATACGAAAATCGATCATCATCACCACCCACTTCCCTTTTTCCGGAACTACTAAACCTAAATGTTGACAAATAAAATATAGGACCTCACTCATAGTTTACAGGAAAAATAAAACGAAAATGCTGATCTGATCTTGGGGGTTAAACTTATTTCTAAAATACAATTTATGTCTTCTCTCATCGGCCCCTGTAGAGCGGTTATTTTCTTTTCCAGAAATTATAAACGCTCTTTGAATGCATGTATTATCTGTCAAACAATTTGAACAGCTTGTGCTTCTGAAAGCTGACTCAGACTATAAGCAGACTTAAATAGAAAAAGCACAATCTAATTTTTTTATGTTATTTGTTGAGTATGTTTCTTTCATTATGTTCTTGTTTTTTATTGGCTAGCTTATATAAAAGAATAATAATAACTGATTTTTGTTTTGTAAACATTTTTTTAACAATACATTATGCCAAAAAATGTTTATACATTCAGGTTTTGAACAAATAATAAACACAGGTGAACTTTTAAGATTAAGGAAGACATATTTGAATGACTACCGCCGACTTTAATTTGACTTCTTTATAATAACTCAAATACACTTTCAGTAATTGAGTTACTGCTAGAAGTAATTCGATGACTGTGAGGGCTAATTAAACTACCGTCAGGGTAATTGAATTACACATTGAGTAATTCAATTACTATGAGAGTAGTTCAATAACTCTCTCAGGTAGTTGAATTATGTAATTGCATAGGAATTCAATTAGATCCGAAGCGTAGTTCGTAGTTCAGTTGCTTTTTGAAAACATAGGTAGTTGATAATTAATATTCCAATTATTCTGACAGGTAATTGGTAGTTCAACTACTCTAGGTAAGTAATTGTGATAGCTCTGGTTGTAAGTGCTCTCGTATAATATAACTTTATGGAGATGTGCTTCTAAATAAAGAACACCGAAAACATTGATACTTGTTTAATATTAGACCGAACTAAACCTGTCGGTCATATCTACACTACATCTTCCTTTTTTCTTGCAACCGCATGTACAACAGCTTCGTGAATTTTTATCCTGCTTCGTTTAATTCCAACCTCAAACCAGAGCAGTATCAGATACGCGACAGATATACTGTCAAAACACCTAGACATCTATCGGCTGGTTATAAATACTGGCCAAACCATTTATACCCAAGGTTCATACTAAAAAAGTCTGGAGGCAGCGAGTGCGTTACGAATTTTCATAAAAATTAAATTTTCTAACTCATTTTTCTTCCATGAACGCAAATTTTATAAGAAAAACTTATTTTCACATATATGAATTCTTCTGGGGGAAAATATTTTTCGCGAACACCGGTTTGATTAATCAAACACTCAATGAAAGGCTTCTGATCCAGACAGTAAATTGATTATCAAAATTATTTTTATTATTACTGTCTGGATGAGAAGCCTTTTATTGAGTGTTTGATTATGTCTATCCCAAAGCATGTGACGTTTAGGAATGAAACCGGCTAACAAACCTATCGAAGATTTTAACGAAGCGAAACTTTGTCAGGTAGCTTACTTCTTTTTTGGAAATAGATTTACACGTCCCTTAGTCAGCACGATCAAATCAGTTTAACCAAAAAATTTTTTAAATTTTTGCTGAATAATTTTTCTATCTTACAAAATTACTGAGTTATTGTAATAAAATGTTGAACACAAGTTATTCAAAGTTTTGAGTACATTAAAGAAAACTTTAAACGTATGGCTCTCGAACTATTAAAGATCTTTAAATACAATTTTAATAGTTTAGGATACTATAATTGCAAGTTATTTTATACGTAAACAATAATTTAAAGATTCTTGTCTTTAAAAAAAATGCAGTTGTTGTATTTTGGCATAGATGTTTAATAAAAGTAGAGCAGAGTTTATAATAAAAATCTGCACATAGTATTTTTATTTTGGTAATAAACGAAACATACTTAAACAACAACAAAAAAAATTTTAAACAAAAATATGCTTATAAGTCCTCGTCTATATCAATATTTTGTATTAAATCCTTTGATGCGTCGTTTACTGGGAGGGTTTTCCAAAATAATTGTCTATTTGCTGTCATCAAGAGAGCGAGAACTTGTATTATTTTTTCTTTTTTTTTTTCCTTTTTGAATTCCTCAGACGTCCAACAAATCTGGCATATAAGTTTCAATATTAATATTTTTTTGAAGGAAATCTAAATTTCTGTATTAATCATCGAAATCAGTTTTATAACGCATTTCCCTGGAAAATTGACTTCTACAAGCGAGTACATAAAAAAATCTTTAAGTGGATCGTTGCTTTTTTGCGGTTGTCTTTTTTTCTTGTCCCATTTTCGAAAAACTTGCAAACCAATTACTTCTATATTTTTTCTTGAGGTTCTTATTGCATTCTTTAAATCATCATAATCATAAATATTCTTTAACCGAAAAATGCGTTTCTCTATGTTACCGTGACCGCGATCTGCCGACATGTGGGTATGTCCTTTTGTCAAATAGCGAATTGTAATAGTTTTGGGTCCATTTTCTTTATTTACAGCTGCTATTAACGTAAACAATATCCAATTTTTGTTTTGATCCGAGCAGTTGTTGGCCCAAAGAATGAAGTCTTGAACATATCTTTCTTGCTGGAAAAATTTGAGAACAGCGTCAACAATATTGCAACCATTTTGGTCACCTATGGCTTCATGACACAGAATACAGTAACTGGTTTATAGACCTTTTTTGTAATGGGGCAAAGGTCTCATTAAATACGACGAGACGACTTACAAAGAAAGAATCTTTACTCGAGGGCATATTCGGAATTAATATAACTTTTTGGAGATCCACTGAGTAGACTCGCAATGTTTCTACAACACCACGAAGATCACCACGAAGAGAATCTTCGTCATATTTTGCAAGTGCCTTATTACTCTTTTCTTTATGAAGTTTCAATTCGTCAGATAATTTTAACTGATCATCATTGTTTCCCGAGTTTCTAGCATCTTCTTGTTGCCTTTTTCGATGGCTGAATGTGTTCGAAAGTTATCTTCGGAACACACTACACACACATGCGCACACCATATCACACACGTACGAAAAATTATGCGTACTAAAATTTATTACTTACCAATTGTTTTCCAACAAACTATCACTAGGTTTCAACATATTTAATATAGTTTTTGTACGTGAATTACAGCCGGGCATATTATAATCCATTTCACCAATAAACAAACATGCACACAGCGCAATAATATGTAATTAACATAATAATTTGTAGGTTAGATTTTCTAATCTAATACACAGTATCTGGGGAATACCCTTTGATGTTGTTAAAATATTGCTAATGTGTTTAGCCGAAACACAGTAACTACCACTTACTGTGTTACGAGTGAATTCTCGTTTAAGCATCTAACTAAAATATATTTTTCAATTCACAGTAACTGCCACATACTGCGTACGGGTAAGTTTTTGTAAAACATTCTGTTCCGGATGTTGCTTCCAATACACAGTAAATGCCACATACTGGGTTTTGCCTATATATTTTTGGCGTAGAAAACAAAAAATTTCATTGTAGATACTGTGTTTTGCCAAAATATATGTGCGTAACTACGAAAAATATTCGTATTCTAGGTAGTGCAATAGACGCGCAATAAACACAGTATCTGCTTGGACTAAAAAATGAATATTTGAGAAAAATTTTTGATACTGTGTTTTGAAATGTGGCAGCGAGGTTGCCTTTATAGAATCTACAGTACATACCACGTTGCCAAGATTCCAATTTTATAGACATTTGAGTTCTGAGAAATTAGTTTTTCTTTCCAGAGATTAAAAAAAGTGTGGACGCAGTAAGTGCGTTATGGTAGTGAATGTTCCTTAAAAATATATAAATGACAAGAATGTTTTTTTAAAGAAAGCAGGCATGAATATTGGTTACCGGTATAACCTATATAGTAGAAACAATGTAGCATATTTCATCAAAATGGCCTTAGTGTTCGAAACTGTACAAAAATTTTCCGAAAATAAACTTTAAATGTTTCAGAAAAAACTGGTTTCTGGCCAACGAACGTTAAGTTAATAGCAAATTGAGCTATTGAAATTTGAAACATTAATGAAAATTTGCTACCATATCGCACTTGCTACGTCCAGTAAAAATTGAAATCGGTTGCAGAAAAGAACTAGTACTTGTAAAGCAACGGGAAAAGTGTAGGGCTGTATTAAGTATGGAACGGTTTCATTAAGTTAGGGCAATAACAAAGAACCAGATGTGCTATTCAAATTTAATTCAGTCTTAAAAGTTTTCATCTCGTCCTAATTGAATTTGTAATACAAAAACTGGCTAAAAAATTCATCGAAATTACACAATCTGATCAGATAACGGTAAAATAAAATAATAGTAAAAAAAGATAAAAAGGTGAAGTCACTAACTGAGATTAGAACGCGTCTTATAGGAGTCCATATTATTGAATCAACACTGGTTCCTTTACCTCTTGGCTACTATCGACATGACAGTTGTATCTACTAACAGGTATTACTTTTCTAACGTCTTGATTATTTACACCATACAATTTTTGTTTAAAAGTGATTTTGCTCATATTTTAACGAAATGAGGGAGAATGACGGCGGACACACAGATCTAGGAGCTTGTTAGTCATTGCGAGCCGTATTTTTAACTCACAAAGCGCTAATGCGTACTAATGTACGACTACCAGAATTATCAATTTTGACCTTTAAACTTTTTTTTTAAACAAAGGCTTCTAATTTCTTCGACTTTTAACCTAGAGATCAGAATTTTAGTACGAAAGATACCCTTTACAGCATAAATGGGTGCACTAAATTTAGTTACCATAGATTTTCAACTTTCGGAGATATGATTTTTTTTTCTAAAAAAAACCCATAATTTTCCTGGCTAACGAACTTATCCAAGCCATTTACAAAAAGAAGGTAGTCACCAAATTTGATTAAAATCGACCTATTATTTTTTAAGTTATTGGTGTGATTAAAACTGACCCCAGAATTTAGCTTACGTAGTTTGTGCTCATTGAAAAAAAAAATTCCAAATTTAAATGTCGGGACCTCGTCAATAGTGATTTTTTCTAAAGAAAATTCACTAGAAGAGCGCAAGACATTTTGGGACAATGTAATTTTGAAAAATCATGAAAATTGACTTAACTACCAAATTGGTTAAAACAATTCGACCAGGAAAATTCGATGTTAATATTATTTAATTTATTGTGTAAGATAAGTAGGTATGTCGTATATTAAATGCAGAAAAGCTGGAAAAATCACTATTATAGTAGCGCTATGTTGACCCAATAAAGATGATGTTAGGATGATTTATAGATCACTAAACTCAGATAAAAAACATAAATAGATACACACAACCCAGAACCATATATCAGGGGAAATACAAAATACTGTAACGATCCTTAACGCCATTCCACATACATTACGTTCATTTGGGTACCCTCACATTATGGGCAATGAGCTAACATATATTGCTGCTAAAAGAGCGATCGCGGAAGGCACCAGAGTAATAAGTCACTACTACAAAGTATTAGTACCATATATTAAAGCAGTAGTTTACAAAAAATTGCATATATACTGGAATCATCAACCCACCAAGCTGCACGAACTAGGACCAACCATTGAAACATTCCAGTCACCTATACCAAGTTGTAGGTCTCTGGTCGTCTTAAGAAAACTTCATATGGGACACACAGCACTCGCACATAGGTACCTACTAGAACAACAAATTCCATCAGTTTGTGATACTTGCAATGTGCGCCTTTAAGCAAGTCATATTGTCATTAGCACACTAAATATAGACTCCAGAAACCATAATAGAATACTTAATGTCTAGTGAATAAAAAATAAACAAAGCACGGACATGGGTTCTAAGGGTTATAGTTTGTGCTTATTTGAAGACATTTCTTTGAAATTTTAAGTCGCGGTCGCCCCTTGGGAGAATTTTTTTAAAAGTTTTTACTCGGTCTTAATTAGGCAAATGGTTTAAGTTAAGTTAGAAGCTTATTTGGTGAATTCTTAAAAAATAGTTAATACTTGTGTTAAAGAGAGCCGAAAAAATATGAATTTATCAGACACAGATTGGAAAATAATTAACCTATATCAATCGAAGCAGGAGCAGTAATATTTGGCTTTTACGATCGTTATCGCCTAACGCAGATACTTGAGTAACTTTTCATTTTTGTGAAGCTCCTCCAGTGTAATTTAGATCAAGTATTTGTGATAACAAATCCTATTACATTAAAAATAAATCACATATTATCAACGGTAATTTATTAGTTGTAAGTTGTCAGAATAATAAACATAACTTATTCAATAAATTAGAAATAACAATAATTCATTTTCATATTTGTTTTCCTGTCTGACTCAGTCAAACTCAAGTATAATCAGAACATCCAATTTTCAGTATATCGACCGTCTCGCATAGACATATTCCACAAAAAGGACAATTTGACCAAAGTGGATCGGGAACACACGGTAACCGCAGTGTCGGCGTTGGCCGATATCGCCAGCAGTTTATCTGTTCCGCCTCTTCTAGCGGCGGCGACGGCGGCAGTGCGGAACTGCCACCTCCTGAACGACGCCCCCACTCAACAGGTACCCACATAAAACACCTGGCATGCTATTCCACCATATGTATGAGGGCATACTTTTGTGCAGGTATTTGAAACCTTACTGTACTTTTTTAACAAAAAATATACAATCTAATGTCAATACTTCGATAAAAAATCTGATGTTTTGAAAACGGTACCGGTCTAATAGAGAGTGATGGAAATGGATGGCTTTCAGTTAATGATAGACAGAAGGAACATCTTAAAATAATTATTGTTTATTGATTAAAATTTTAACGCTGTCAAATTGGGAAAGTGTCGTTGTTAAGAAGATGAGATTGTGAACATTTAAAAAATGTTTAATTGCGATGTTTACAAACTCAAGTAGAATACTAATTTTAAAGCGTATTGTAATATTTTTATCAAAATAAACTATAGTTTTGATTATAACTATAACTCAAGACAATTTTTGTAGCTTTAATCTGGTTTTATGTTTCTAATCGAAAATGCGTATTTAAAAAAATATATTTCAACTCAATTTTAATCATAACAGTTTTAAAAGGAAATGTAGAAACGTCTGGACTCAGGTAATGTACTATAGTAACAAATTTTAAAAAAGTAGTTCCATCTGGCATAACTTATTTAATTCTGTTAATCTAGAAAGTATATTTTTAGCGAATTTTCTTGGGAAATTTTTTCTTTATATATGCGCAAATTGTAATCCCTGGAACCCATCCCCGAAGTGAGTTTCAGATTTTATATGCTAATATATACAGGGTGAGTAATCGGGAACTGCATCGACTGATTATGGGAAAACCATCATCAGGAAAAATCTCAAAATTTGGTACTGTACTAATACAATTGGGGGACTCTTTTTGTGGTATTTCCGGTTATACCGTAAGTAGATGTCTCAACTTTCTTATTTTAGATTGGACACCCAGTATATTATGAAGTTTTGGGATTCTGTGTAAAATTCGGAATACTTTTTGTGTATAATGTCGTATAGCTAAGTTTTATTGTTCTTGAGATATTTGAACTTTCATGACTTCAAATGACGTTTGCAGACCGAAAGATATTGATATTTTTCTCTCGTGCACACGACATGATTATTTACTTTGGACTGCTTTCCATGTAGATGTGGATATAGTCTAACAGCCTTTGAATGGAATTATTAAATTTATTGATACAGAGTGTTGTTTATTTTTAAAACGTTACTTTCGAAATTTTAGCAATTTTTCATTTTTCTTTTTCAATAGTGGCCTTTTGATCTCACTTTAGTTGGCAACGATGACGTTTACAATACAGCTGTCAGGCAGGTGCTAAGCTAATGTCACTTGCTTTTGAATTGCTTAAAGAAATCATGCCAGGACGTTTGGATTATTATACAAATGACGACTATTTAAATTATTGATCATTTTTGGGCAGCGTAATAAAGTTATTTCAGGAACATGTGAAACAATTTTATTTATTTATTTATTCACCAATTCACTGCCAAACAGGTCTTTCCAATTACATGGCAGGTGGCAAATCCAACAGAAATTATAAGGATCTAATATACAAAATGAGCACATGATATTAGTAAATAAAGTCTCTAGGCTAGCGAATTTTTAAGTCGTTGGTTAGTTGTACACAGTTTCTATGTATGTTACACACACAAGTTCTGTTTATGAGGCTGCCGTGACAAGGTATTACCTGGCTACGCCACCGATGGCGACACTTGTCGTACATATCACTATGTACATACAATAGTGTCAAAAATTGTGACAAAATTTAGAGTCGAAGGTTCTGTCCGTGATCGTCCTGGAGTGAACTGCCTTCAGTACTAAAAAATACAAGTTTAAATTTGATATTTGCTACAGTCAAAAATCCACACTAAAGAATTTGACAACATGAACGTGAATTGGCAAGAGCACCGCAAGTAATACGCGGCATTTGAACAAACCCATACAAGATTTATCTGACCAAAAATTCTCAAGGTGATTTGACCGTAGACTGCAATTCTGTAAACAGCAAGCGAATTTGCCATGGAAACCCACAATTTGTGAAAAATATCATTGTTTCGGATAAAGTAACGATAGCCTATATAGTAAACAAAACAAACTCTAAATAATGGTAAGATAAAAATCCCTAGGGTATGCCACACGCAATACCCTGAAAAAATAACATATGGACTGACATAGTTAGAAATCATATTTTGGGACCTATTTTTTTTTTGAAAAAATTCACAGGAGATTTCTATCTTACTGTTTCATTATATATACATACATGCATGCATACATACATACATGTATTTATATACACAACATTAAATTTATAATTTAACTATTACATATAAGTTTTAAAACAATAAGAATATAGCAATCATCCTCTATCACATACATTTTGTCATATAATACTGGGTGGCGAAAATCTCAGTAACCGCTAGACATATATCTATTTATTTATTTACTTAAGATATATACTGCAAGATATAAGAAATAGTCAACAATCAGCATTCTAAAATTACAGGCGTTACCTGCACAAATACAAAATAAACAAAACACACAATAAAACACTGACGATCTACAAATAATCTAGAAAACACAAAAAACAGCTCATCATCTTAAAATACTCGCCCTTAGAATAAAAATAATGCACCCTAAAAAACGATTTAAAATAAGTTTAAACTGCCTGAGACTGCTCCAATTTTTAGTGCAATCAAGTAAATAATTATATAAGTGTATTGCAGTGTTGCGAGCATACAAATTGTTAGCCTGTCTTGTTTCATACGCAGTAATATTACCGCAGGTAGCAAAGGTTGTAATATTTTTTCTAACATAAAAAAGTGCCTCAAGCATATATAAGCACGTCACTATTAGTATGTCATACTGTATAAAAAGTGGTCTACAAGATCCCGAAAATGGCAGGCCAAATATGGTACAATCTCTTCTGCATTAACAGAACCCTACCCAGATTCACTCAACAGAGCAAACCGTATTCCAGGACACAGTTGACATTACCAAAGTATCATGTCAACAAGGCCATAGTAGCATGTCAACAGAATCCCTTAGCTGCAGCAACGCATAATCCCTGGATGCAAGAAAGGGCACCGCATGGTCAAGATGGACACCCCATGATAAGATTTTGGGCCGCCATCTGGATTCTTCCAGATGGCGGCCCAAAAATTTTACAGACGAGCCCTCTCTTATTGAACTATTGTCAGATACCACATATAGTCTTGGAGGCACACCCACCGGAGCAAAAATAAGCATTTCAGTTTTTTGTGTCTAAGGTACCAGACCATTTCGTAAACACTAGTCCGACGCCTGAGACACACAAACATTATAGCTGCAGCACCAAGCTCCTCGAAACTTTCTCCTGAGATGGTAGCAGTGGTGTCATCTGCGTACAAAGTAAAGTGGTATTGTGGGAGATCATAAACAATATCGTTAACAAAAATTGTAAACAAAACAGGGCCCAGTATGCTGCCCTGAGCCTCGCCGCTTGACATGGCTGAAAAACCAGACATTTAGTTTTTACCTGCCTAAAGTACCCTGAGAGCTTGACTCCTTCCAGAAAGGTAGCTTTTAGCCATAAATATGCGTTTTCTCTTATGTCATAAGTATCCAATTCGTGCCATAAAAGGCAATGGTTGATCGCCTCAAACGCTTTTGAAATGTCAAAAAACAGCCCCGCGGATTTGGACCCATTATTTGTGCAATCCAAGACTGTCAGTTAAGTGCTAAGTATAGCATCCTGAGTTGAGAGCCGCTTATGAAAGCCAAATTGACAAGGAGACAGCAAATTGCATCTCCCCAGAAAGGACCCAAGTCTGAGTAGAAGTGCGTCCTCAAAGATCTTAAAAAAACTGAAAGGAGCGCAATCGCCCTGCAGTTGTCCAGAAGACGTGAATATCATTTCTTAAAGAGATAGAGATAACAATGGCCGCCTTCAGACGCTCTGGAAAATAACCATTTCAATTGGTGCGTCCTCAAAGATGTTAAAAAAACTGAAAGGAGCGCAATCACCCTGTAGTTGTCCAGAAGACGTGAATATCATTTCTTAAAGAGAGGGAGATAACAATGGCCGCCTTCAGACGCTCTGGAAAATAACCATTTCAATTGCTACATTTATAAGCTAAGTTAGTGAAGCTACCACAAGATGAGTAACCTTACCGAGAAGACTATGTGGTAGCTCATCTATTCCTGATACATTTTTAACAGCAACTGATTTTATGATCTCTAATACATCCTCGTCTAAGACAGGATATAAAAACATATATCGGGACTAGAGTTATTTCTCAATCCACAATTTAAGTCACAGTTTTTCGTCAGATGCTTAACAAAGTGGATAGCGTGCGCATTGCGACTGTTAACAATTATATTATAATCCGTCACTAGACACAATATTGAGATTAGCCACCTTGATGTTTATTTTTCCACGATGATATTTTCTTTAATTGCTTCCCACATAGCTTTATTTTTGTTTGAAGCCTTAGAGCTTTTATTTTCATAGTAATTTTTCTTGGCGTCTTTTAACCTAGGGCGGTGTTGTGCGCATTGCGACTGTTAACAATTATATTATAATCCGTCACTAGACACAATATTGAGATTAGCCACCTTGATGTTTATTTTTCCACGATGATATTTTCTTTAATTGCTTCCCACATAGCTTTATTTTTGTTTGAAGCCTTAGAGCTTTTATTTTCATAGTAATTTTTCTTGGCGTCTTTTAACCTAGGGCGGTGTTGTCTCTTTAGGCTTTTATACAACTCCATACATTGCGAAACTGTAACCATATCTAGTATCTTATTTGGGCAGGTAAATAATGTCAACGTAAGAGTGAAAACTTAAGAAAATATAACTACATCTTCTAGAACTATAGACCTGGAAAGAGAAAGTAGAAGTCTGCTAGAGTAGGTAAATAAAACAACTGGAATTAATGCTGTTGCGTACTTTGAAGCTTATCCAAAATCACCAAAGTCTCTGGATTCAGTTACTTATGTTTAGGATATTATTCACATTATAAGACTTTTTCAGGATATAACTTTTACCTATATTTTTATCGGGCTACAAATAAATATATAAACCAGATGATGCGAAAATAAATAAAATTTTATGAGTTTGTTGCAACGAAAATCCAGAAGAAACTTGTTTTTTTGTACATGATATTTTTTTATATAATTTAAGTGTCTTAACAACTAAGGTCATTGACACTAACGACACTTTAAATAACTACATAACAAAATTATATATAAAATTAGGAACTATGAAATACATTTAAATACTATTATATAAATTAGACCGTCTTAAAAATCTAAGTAAATAGTTTACATTGGTAAAATTTACATTTAAAATTTCAGACAGGTTTCTTTCACCAAAATTTTTAAATCGTGGACGAGCATATAAGGGATATTCTAATAGAACGTGAAAAGTTGAAATCGGTCGGTTGATTTCCACAGTTGATTCAATTTCCCGCAGTTTGTTGCTTAGCGAAGACCAATGGATTCGCCATTTCTGTATATAAAGATTTACTATCTCTGCAGAAACGTCGGAGAAAAGTTGAAGAGGAATTACAGTATCGATTAAGACAGCATTTCAGGCAGATTCGTCTGCATTTTCATTTCCAGTAATACCACAGTGTGATGGAACAAACATAAGTCTGATAGATTTCCCAGATTGCAATGCACAGTGAATTGATTCTTGTACTTGAATTACAAGATGGTTCTTTGGGTAAAGGTTTGTGAGTGATCTAATCGACGAAAGAGAATCGGTGCATATTAAGGCGTCATTGCAATGAGAGTTGACGAAGGTGTTAGTTGCTCTCATTATGGCGTATGGTTATGCTGTATAGTTACTACATATTGATGGTAAGTGATATGCTCCTTCTTTAGTGCAGAAGTGATACTAGATCCGACACCAGTTTCACTTTTTGATCCATCAGTGTAAAGAATTATATCATATCGATATGTAGAGATAATCTCTTGAAATAATCTTTTGACACATTCAGCTGGTAATACATTCAATTTATGCGATAAAAAAGTCGTATCAGTAGGTGTAAAATCAATGGTCCATGGAGAAATAGCACCATTGCATATATGATTCGTCAGATCTGGTTTGAAAATATGATTTAGCTTTTTTATATATAAAGAACCGTAGCTGTGCTGAAACGTACGCATCATAGAATCTGTTGAAGTTGGTCTGTGACAAGAATTTGTAGACTGAATTATTTGGGTTTGCTGATATCTTAACCGCATATTTTAAGAGTAATTCTTCTCTTCTTAACTTAATTAGAGGCTCGTTACATGATTATTTGGTCTAAGATGCGCAATTTTTTTGATAGTGGATTTTTTAATGAATAGTCTTGGCTCCGACAGCGTATCCCGTAAAATATGTTAATAGATTAACCTTAGATAATGGCAAGTATATTGAAATATTGAGGTAAACTATACTAACGGATATACTGCGTCGCTGCAGTCAGTTGCAGTAGACTTCTATCAATAGGGACACGCTAAAATATAATTTATCCATTAAGTGGTGATTGGAACCTGTCATCTAGTATTCATTACACCTAAGATTCGTAGATTATTCATCTCTCCGATTACGCTAACGTTGTTTTCTTATTGGTACAAGTAAACAACTTTAGCGTCATCATAGGTATGAGTAATCTACGAATCTTAGATATTTTACCCCTGTTATAGCACTAACGTTGCTGGTAAAACGATCGTCATATCTTAAAAATATCTTGTGTTGAACTGAGTTTCCTAAAATGTACTTATATCAAACTCATCACTGTGTAGCTAATACAACTGAAGAAGTATTTGCCATGGTGGCATGAAGTTTAAATAGTATGGATACCGACTATCTAAAGGAAATGACAAAAAAAACATAATGCATGGTAGAATTTAGGTGTCAACGGCAAAATGCACACCACATAAAACATTATTTATGCGTTCAGTTATCCTATTTTATCCAGTTTTTTTATGGTATTTTTGAGTATAGTGACTACAGTTTCTTGGGTGCATTGAATCATTTTTTCTCTTAGTTGAAACTTACATTTTGTGATCACTTTATTCTATTTATAAACAACTTCATTAGCTACATGACATACAGTATTCAATAATGTTTAGTGTTGACCTTGTATATAAAATGCATTTTAAACATCTGTTATAATATAAGAGAATAGCCACTTCCTTCAGTTTACCTATCCACGCGTTTACTGACTGTCAACAAATTTGCAAAAACTGTTCTAAATTTAGCGTCAGGGAAAAACAACTACAATAATCGAAAACGCTTTCCACAACCCTGCCATGAGGGGGTGTACGATTTTACTTTGCTACTCCTGACACAAAAGTAAACATGAGTAAATCAAGTAAAAAAAAATGAAACGGAAAAGATCATAAGCCTTGAAAGGCAGACAGGTGGCCAGATGAAAATGCCAACTGCGCTTACTAGCAGTCGTGTAGCTGCGATTTAGGCTAACAGGTCACGATTGCCTGGTAGATATGAACCGGGAATATTACGAGAATACAATACTTGTTTAAGAAAATTGAAAAAAAAAAATACTGACGACGAAGAGCACAGGGTCTGACCACCAGGTGTCTCAAAAAGAACTATATCAACTGATCCAAAAATGTCATATCTACAAAAAGGGATATTATCTGATAAAATGTGATCAGAATTTAACGGCCCAAATAGAGCCGCAAGATAAATGGAGCCCAAACAATGGCCCATTATAATACAATGTCGCCTTCCCACGGTAAGAACCGCTGAGTCAGCCGCCGTCTGAACGGAGCCAAGAACTTGCAGGTCCAAAGTGCAAGTAGAACGGAATATCACTGTGAGAATCAACATCAGCAGATTCCTTGTGATCCAGAGACAATAGTGCCACGCCTGGAGGAAAGACTATAAAGAGGCTAATCACAGTGGGAGAACCGTTCATTCTTGTTCCGAGTTAGTCCTTCGCACACCGAGTGCTGAGACTGTAGATCACATGTAGGTTGATCGTCTTATTTTTAGTATTATATATTATTCATTTTTGAAACTAAGTAATTAATTATTGATTGTTCAAAAGTATTAAATAAATTGTTTTAAAAATTCAAATGTCTTAACCGTGAAGTTAAGTGGCGCAGTCGTTAGTATTGGTTAGAAAACCGAAAGCATATCGATTTTTAAGCGTATCGACGCCTAATAACCAATTCGAGCCAAGCAGAGCCAAGTTAAAGCAGAAGTAGTGGCCAAGCAGAGCCAAATGGAAGCAGCAACCATCGTATTATGGTAAGTTTACTGCTATCCCATTTTACACTTCTAATTTTTTATATGTGTTGCATTGAAACGTTATATGTCTGATTCAGAGGAAGAATCACAAAGTTTATGTAACATAGAGTATAGATTTAGATCAATCAGCATTAGCGACAATAACATAACAGTAAATCATTCTAATATTAATAAGAGTAGTAACAGTAGCAATATGACAGACCAATTCAAAGAATTTTTCTTAAAAGCTATTCCCGAGTTCGACGGGCAACCAGCCAACGTAGGCAACTTTTTAAAAGCATGTGACTTGGTCATGAACCAGTTCTACGTGCCAAATGAGAATCTGTATATGAATCACTTCTTGCTAAATTATGTTCAAACTAAACTAACGGGAACAGCCCGGCTTATAGTAAATACAAAGATAATTAATACATGGTCAGACCTGAGAGAGGCCATTGTTCAGAATTTCAGTGACCAAAGAGATAGTCATAGTTTATTAGCAGAGATGTTAACCTTGAAACAGCGTAACGCTGAAGACGCACTGTCGTTCGCGAACAGATGCCGTCATATAGAGCAATTGCTCATCTCGAGTTTAATAGCCAACGAGCCAAATGAAGGCGTGCGATTAATTAAGAAAGACATATACCAGAATCAAACATTAAAAGCATTCTTAGGAGGAATACGCAATCCGTTAGGGCTCGTCTTGCGTAGTCAAGGACCCACGAGCATAGAACAAGCTTTGAAATTCGTATTCGCAGAGGAAAACTTCGATTATAGAGATAAAACAATAAATAAGAATTTCAGTAATAGTAATAAATTAGAAGGACAAAACCGTACGTTCTTTCAGAGACAAAATAACCCACCTTTTCAGAATGTACAATTTCAGAGACCTTTCGAAAATAACTTTAGACCATTTCAACAACATAATAATCAAAACAATCACACAAATTCCCAGCCTAGACAAAATCAACACTTTGTACCAAGGCAAAATTTTTCGAGCCAATTTAGGAGACCCAACTTCAATAATCAACCGGGTCGACCCAATGTAAATCATAATGCTAACAGAAATTATCACGAACCAATGGAAGTAGATAGTTCTAACACTAGACTGTCATTACCAAGGAGAGCAGCTCACGTAAACAATATAGAATTTAATGAAAACGAAGTAAATGAAACAAATTACGATGTCAATTATGTAAACGAAGAATTAAATTACGAAAATTCGCCAGCCGAGGAATACGATATCCAACAGCGAAATTTTCCCACGGCAGGGCCCTCAACGAGAGAACCGTGATAGATATAAATAATATGAATACATTATGTAAGTTACCGTATATAGAATTAAATGAAATATCAGGTAAATTTTTGTTAGACTCAGGATCTTCAAAAAATCTTTTAAATCCTGCTGTAGCATATGATAAGTTCCCTAAAAACATATTTACGCATGATTTTACCATACGCACAGTGCATGGCATTTCGAAGCACTGTAAGCGTGCACGTATTAAACTTAAATCGATTTCAGAGGAAGTACAAGAGTTCTGCCTGTTTAGATTTAACACATTTTTTTCGGGATTGATTGGGATGGAATTTTTGAAAAGAAACGAAGCTAAAATAGATTTTAAGGAGCACAAACTGTATATAGGCAAGAATATTATACCAATAAAATTCACAGATCTTAGCGTAAGTCGATCGGGACAAACAGAAACCAACGCAGATGGTTTAAAGCTACCCGAGACTCGTTTACATTTAAACAATATAATAACCCAGCAGTATTTCATACGTAATGAAGAACTTGAGACAATTAATCACGTACTAAATAATAACCAAGCTTATAATGTAAGAGATAGGCCATTCAGCAGATTAAATAAACAATATGCATCGGAAACCAGATATAGCTACGGGAGAAGCCCGTTTGCACCAGCAGTTATACAAAATAATAATTCGAGTACAACTCATATTAATAATTTAAACACTTACGATACGGGGCGTAATCAAAAACGGATTAATAATGAGAATGTCTTAATTGAACAAATAGATACAGGAGAATTAAATGACGAGGAAAAACAATTGTTATTTAGTTTATTATCAGAATATCAGGACATATTTTTAAATAAAAACGAACCATTGACGCACACAAATGCAATAAAACATAGAAGGACAACCGATAAAATACCTGTCTATGCTAAATTAAATAAACAACCAATTCCCGAAATAGATAAAATATTGGACAAGATTGGGAGAGCCCAATACTTTTCAAAGATCAATTTAATGTATAGATATCCCCAAAGCAATCAGAACGCATTAAAAGGCTTGATTGGACAAACATGCCTTGTATATATGGATGACGTCATAGTTTTCTCCACATCTTTACAGGAACACCTTGAGAAACTAAAACTAGTATTCGAGCGCTTCAGGCAAAGCAACTTAAAGATCCAGCTAGACAAAAGCGATTTCCTAAGGAAGGAAGCCGAGTTTTTAGGACACGTGGTCAGCCCAGACGGGATCCGTCCGAATCCAAAGAAACTGGACGCAATAAGGAAATTCCCGATACCTAAAACCCCCAAGGAAATAAAATCATTCCTAGGATTAGTTGGATACTATCGTAAATTCATAGAAAACTTCGCACACGTTACGAAACCACTAACAAAATGTTTAAGGAAAAACTCGAAGATAAACGTGAACGACGAAGAATACATTGCTGCCTTTAACTCATGTAAAGACATATTAATGAATTCACCTGTACTTATATCACCGGATTTTTTTAAAGACTTTATATTAACAACCGACGCTTCAAACGTAGCAATAGCCGGAATATTAAGCCAAGGCGAACCCAATGCGGATCACCCGATAGCTTACGCCAGCCGGACATTAAACGACACCGAATCCAGGTACAGCACAATCGAAAAAGAATTATTAGCCATCGTGTGGGCAACTAACTATTTTAGACCATACTTATACGGAAGGAAATTCACTATATACACGGACCATAAACCTTTAAAATGGTTATTTTCGTTGAAACAACCAAATTCAAAATTGCTCCGTTGGAGATTAAAATTAGAAGAATATGAATTTAAAATTGAATACAAAAAAGGAAAACTAAACTGCGCAGCAGATGCACTGTCCAGAGTAGAAATAAACCCACTAGACATAGATAATCAGTCAATGGCGAATAATATCGACGAAGAGGAAGAAATCATAGAAATTGACGATGACGACACAGCAAACTCGAATGCGGACTCGTATTCAGCACCAGGCATACCAATACTCGAGGAAGAAATCGTTAACAGCAAAACCAATCAGATAGTTTTTAAAAATACGGATAAACCGGACATATTTTCAGTCAGAAGAGATAAAAGAAATTTCATCTATGCAAACTTCAATTTAAATAAACCGGATCAGATAGAGAAATTTATAAAAGAATACTGTTTACCACAAAGGAAATATTATTGCATTTTTGTAAATGAACAAGATTACGAACTAGTAAGTTCGGCAATCAATAAAAACTTTAATAACGTAGAATCACCCAAATTTTATAGATGTCTGGAAATTAGGAATGAAATTAACGAGGACGAATTAACCGAGACTATAACTAAATATCACGAGGGGAAGAGTAACCATCGCGGGGCTGATGAGACTTACCTAAGAATGAAGAAAATATACTACTATCCCAACTTAAAGAAGCATATAGAGGAACATGTACGAAATTGCGAATTATGCAAAACGTGCAAATACAATAGGAACCCGGTACAAATAGCTTTGGAGCACACCCCCACAGCATCTAAACCATTAGAGATATTACACATTGACACATTCCAAATTGAACAAGCTATCTTCCTAACAATTATAGATCCATTTAGTAAATTTGGCCAAGCATTTCCAATAAAAAGTAAAAGTGCTACGGAAATTGCAAAAAACTTGATCAAGTACTTTTCACAGTATGGAGCGTGTAAAATAATAATCGCAGACCCAGGTACTGAGTTTTCAAACCAGGTAATTAAAGAACTATTAGAAACATATCAGATAGAGTTACATATAACAACACCGCAAAACCCAACATCCAATGGACCTATCGAAAGATTTCACAGCACGATTATTGAACACTATCGATTATTCAAAATGAAATTTAAAAATATGAAACCCGTAGACTTAATACCATATTGTATATTCGCTTACAACTCGACAATACACTCACAGACACTAAAACCACCTTTTGATTTAATATTTGGCTACATACCCGAAATGTTTAACTATGACCCGGAAGTCATAATTACACAAGAATACAACGTACAACATAAAGATTTAATGCAAATTATTTATGAGATAGTCAGAAGCAGGATAGAGAATTCAAAAATAAAAACGTTACAACGGGCAAATAAAAACACGAACCAACCGTTCAAGGAAGGTGATATTGTCTATAAAAAGATACCACCAGGCTTTCATAAAAAACATAAAAACCCATTTTCAGGACCGTACTCAATAATATCCCTGTTAGAACATAACAAAGCTATTTTAATAAATCATAAAAATGACGAACAGACGATAGCACATTTAAGAAATTTACGTATTGCAGGTTCCTTGCCACGGGAATAACAGCCCAGATACAAGACTTGACAGACAACCCAGGCATGTTACCAAAGAAATTAGGCACAGCATACACTGAGACTAGCAACTGGAATCTGATACACATACATGACTTGACACAATTACATAGAGACTACAACCAAATAAAAAGACACTACGCAAATACAGTTACCGTCATGACAAAAGATTACCATTCTGAATATCATAATTTCATATTGACATTGAATTTCACCATAGATAATGTAGACGATATATTTTATAGGATTTTTCCGAATAACAATATTATTAATAGACGAAAACGTGGCCTAATAAACGGACTAGATTCTATATTTAAGTCAATCACGGGGAATCTGGATTCACAAGATGGGGAACGCATTCAACAAGCATTAGAAGTCTTAACGACAGATCAAAATAAAATTCATGAACTTTTTAGGTCTCAAAATTCAATAATGCTCGAGGCAATAGTCGAGTTTAATAACACGATAGTAGGATTGAGTCATAACCAAGGCACGATAATAAATAGGATAAATGAATTAGGTGATACAGTAGAAAGCCTGCGAAGTGAACAATTAACTCACTATCATCGCATCAAGATCCTAGAGTTACTCATGCAGCTAGGACAATTATTAAACAATATTCAAGAAATAGCACTAACAACAGAAAATGCCATCACTTTTGCAAAATTAGGAATCTTTCACACATCCATACTAAAACCAACATTTATAATAAAAGAAATCAATAAAATCCAAAATTATGCAACTAATGCTAAAGTAATAACAACCACTGATCTAAATCTATACGAAAAAGTCTTTAAAATAAAAGCCGTCCAAAACAATTTCAAAATTATATTTCAAATAGAAATACCTATGGTAGATGAATCAGCATATGATTATTATCAATTATATACATTACCTGTCCCTATAAAGACACACCTTTTTACCATGATACTTCCTAGAACCAAATACCTTATCCTAAGCAGTAAACAATATGCCTATCGTAATGAAGAATGTCAAAATTTAAAGAACCAAATATATTTTTGCAAAGACGACAATCCAACAACCATGAATGATCAAAACCCATGTGAAATAAAGCTAATAAAATTTCAAAAACCTATTAACAATTGTAATCAAGAAGTAATCAAAATTAATAGAACCACAGTTTCGAGATATGGAACCAGTCAGTATATAGTTATAGCACCCGAAGAAACTAACGCCAGAATAACTTGCAAGGAACAGGAGTGGACCAACATCATCAAGGGTACAAAATTAATCAACATGCAACCAAATTGCCAATTAACTATAGGCAACAAAAATTACAAGACCGGCCCAGCAACAGCAGAAACACAACAACTATTCAACCTGCCTACACTAGAAACCCCCATTCAAGAAGATCAACCAAATCGAGGACCAGTACCCGAAATATCATTAGAAAACGTACAGCTACACAACATCAATCAAATCCAACACCAACTTCAAAAAATTAAACAAAATATACCAGGACCTATAACAATACCAATCCATCACCTGAGTATATGGACAATATTACTGTACATAGCTGTCTTAATAACCATCACAACGATAGCCGTCCGAATGGGGTTGAAGAAACGAAGAAACCGCAAGGAAGATAAAGGAACAAAAACAGGAACCACCGAGTCCGGATTTCCGTTGAAAATCCGGAACGAACCATAGCTTCGTCTTCAAAAAGGGGAGGAGATAAATGGAGCCCAAACAATGGCCCATTATAATACAATGTCGCCTTCCCACGGTAAGAACCGCTGAGTCAGCCGCCGTCTGAACGGAGCCAAGAACTTGCAGGTCCAAAGTGCAAGTAGAACGGAATATCACTGTGAGAATCAACATCAGCAGATTCCTTGTGATCCAGAGACAATAGTGCCACGCCTGGAGGAAAGACTATAAAGAGGCTAATCACAGTGGGAGAACCGTTCATTCTTGTTCCGAGTTAGTCCTTCGCACACCGAGTGCTGAGACTGTAGATCACATGTAGGTTGATCGTCTTATTTTTAGTATTATATATTATTCATTTTTGTAACTAAGTAATTAATTATTGATTGTTCAAAAGTATTAAATAAATTGTTTTAAAAATTCAAACGTCTTAACCGTGAAGTTAAGTCGCAATCCAAAAAAATCTAAACAAGGATACAAGTGCAAATAGACAACAAAGGGGGAAGACGGGAGAGAAGCCAAAATAAGATCACCCAGAAAACAGCCATACCGACCAGTCCAAAATGTACGGTGAAAAAGGCCGAAATAGAAAAAATAACCTTTAAAAAGGCCCTCACAGCACATGTTGTCTATTATTCAAGACGGTCTTCCAAAGGGTATGATAGATCAAAAAAAGGTTGAAGCTCTTTTCTGGATCTTTCCATAAGTACGACTTGCAAAATAAACACATGGATACCTTCTCGTAGCGTGTGCAAACAGGGGTGCAAGCTTTTTCCTTTTGAATTTATATTTAAATTTTGACTGATTTTTTAATCACATAAGTTATTCTGTTTCTCAAATTATACTATTTTTCAACATCTTTATTTAACTTTAGTATTAATATTCTACTACAAAGCAGTTTATCAACAAAATTTAATAGAGATCTCTTTTTATATATGCGGGCTCTTTATATTTATGACAATAATTAACCTCGTATGAAATTACTAAATTTCACAGTTCTCATAGGCAAAGGGATTTAGTAATTTAAAGGTTGGGTACCTGTTTTTTACTCCACCTGTCACTCCTTGATTGACATTTGATCATTCGCAGACCTCATTCTAGACAATGATCTGTAAGTGTGGTTTTCTCCATCAGTTTCAATTCTAGATTGGAGACAAACTCGTATGAATCTTCTACTTGGTAACGAATCGTTCGTATCTAAGAAGTTCTTATCTCCATGGCAACGACCAGATATGTATCTTCTTCTTTGCTGATTACTTATATATTCACGTTAATTGCACTTTAAAATTCACTTACACCTGTGTATTAATGGTTCTTGACCTCATGATACATTTTCCGGCTAATAATTTTCATAAATTGTCTGGCATAACACCATTTTCGGGGACCTGACGCCGCATGGCCTCGCTTAATTTTTATGTCTAAATTACAAAGTCGTGTTAAACGCTATAATACTTCACTTAAAAGTTAGTTCATAATAACCGCTGGGCTTAAATACTAGATTTGCAAATTATTTACTTCAATTTATTCAAAAATTTTACTGTTTTCAGGGGACTAACGCCTTATAGCGTCCACTCTTTTTAAAGCCAGAATACAAGAGGGTTTGTTTTTTTAACTGTCAAAGATCGCTTCGAGTCCTTGCTCGGGCATTCACTCTGGTCTGATTTTGATATATTCTGAGATTCATATCAAATTTATAGATATTTAACAAATTTCAAGTTTCGAAGCAAATTTTGAAGCCTTTAGCTTATTGCACCTGTAAACTATAGCTGTTATCAAAAAACCTAACTCTTGATGAGCTGTATGCTACTAACTATATATTTATGTCAGTTGTATTAAGTCTAATCTGACTGTTTTAAAAACTTCAGTGCATTTAAAAGCTTTGTAAACTTATTAAATTTTATAAATTTTAAAAGAAATGATTCTGTTTACTAGTTTTAAATGCCTGAGATTACATATAACATTAATTTAACTTGTTTTTAGTAGTGGTTTTATAGCTATCACCCCTTTTATAAGCTTTGTGTAATAGATTTATTTCACATCAAAATTTTTGTTTACATTTAACCATCACAAAAAAATTATCTATAGAACTTAAATTTCAACTTAACTAGATACACATTTTTATTATTTGTGCAGTTTAAAAACACAATTTTATTTACACTTTATTTGTAATAAAACCTGTGCCAAGTCTTTACCTTATGAACTTTGAAAGTTTATATGTTTAACCTTGACCTAGTTCTTTTCCACTTCACTTAGTGTTCATATTAGATTGAAAGTTTATTACTTGCTTATATTTAGATTACAAACAAATTGATTATTATTAATTATTTGAGAAACGCCTTTTTCATTCTTTTGAACGTTAAATTGCTTTAGTATCAAGCTGCGCTCGGTATTTTACTTAATATTTCCTTTTTCAGGCTTAATTTCTCCTATACATTGTTTTTAATTATCTTTTTCATTGCGCTCTCAGCTCTCCATCCTTGTTGATTGGAAACAAAGACTGGAACGTGGGTATTTATAGCACAAAACTTAGAAATTCTACTGGATACCAGATCGTCTGCATGTTCGATAAGATGTTTTACATTATTTTTACTTTTACATTGCTTTTGAATGTTAGCTTGTATAATTTAGATGAATGTATGTATATTATGGGTGCATATGTATCGTTATTACTAATTTTACTTCTCTCCAATATAAATAACATCATCATTTGACTATTTATTTAAACATGGTGTGTTATATTTCTTGCTACTACTAATGCCTTGATTTTTATTTCTACTTTTCAGATGTTTCAAGACTCCACTGGCAATGCCCTTACTCAAAACTGTTTTGTGAAGCACACCTACTGGAGTCCGTATCACCCAATGTACTACCTGCCTTTTGTGGTTGTACAATGCCTTATATAATTCAAAATATGCTGCAATTTTCCGACCGATTGGATTTATATGGCTGCATGGCTGGGTCAGTGCTGTGTAGCACTTTATTCCCGGATATTTAGTTTTAGCAATGATATTTTAGTCATTAATGCCTGGTTCTTAAGTTTTTATTTCAGGTTTAATATTTTTAAATATCAATACAATATATATATATATATATATATATATATATATATATATATATATATATATATATATATATATATATATATATATATATATATATATATATATATATATATATATATATATATATATATATATATATATATATATATATATATAGTCTGTTACTCTATCTATGATGGTATTAAAACCTATTTTTGGTTAAAACCATGTTGTGTATTACGTTTATTATATTTTAATTTTGAAATTGTATTGAATAATTGTCAAAGGCATCCTTCTTAGTTTAATCAAATACCTACTGTAGGTTTGTTAATGAATGTTAAAAAATAAAATATAAAATGGCATGTGCAAAATAATGGGGTGTATATTTCTGTATGGTTATTTTCGTTTGATGTAATAAATGCAGAGTATTTTATTCCGCATACATCAAATAATCATCCGACTTTAAAAGAATTGCAACAAGTGAATTTCCATTCTGTTTTGTTTGTGCAGCTATCTTTTTCCTTTGTTTGTGTTTCAAAGCTCACCGCTATGATACTGATGCTAGATTGAACTCCATGGCTTACTGTTTCCCGGAATACGAAAAAAAAGGAGAAAAAGAACCGTAAGGTGGGTTATTTTATTTCCTTAGTCGTTTTCCATCTTCTACCTTCCACAAGCTTCATTGGAACAATCTGCAATCTTGTTGCATTATAGAAGCGAAAACTGACTGAGGTCGGTCAAGCACAATCCAATTTCTACCATATTACGGATAAAACAAAGCATTTTTTTTCGACCAATTTATTTGCTCACTTTTAAATTGTAAACGTAATAAATTTCTAACTATTTGGACTAATATGTACTTACCTGAGTGTAGAAAAATAAACCAAAAACTGGGTAATTGAGGTTAACTATTGTGTAATTTATCTTTATACATGTGTAAGATTCATCAGCATAAGTCTTTAGGGCACGGTGTATGTTTACTATAATTATAAATATCAATTTAAAAAAACTCCTAAATTTAGTTTAGTTATCCCACTGATACTTTCCTTTGCATAAACTTTTCCTAACACCACTTATAAATTCGCTTTTTAATGATCACACTGGTGTAACGTTTTTTATGCGTACTACATCATCACTTTATACGTATCATAATTAATAAGTTGTCATGCCGTAGTCTAATTTCGGCCAATAATGAACACCATTTATCCCCATAAAAAAATTGTGAAGTGAAATCTGGGAAGTTGACGTTTACATGACCATTTAGGAAGAATTGGGCATCATCACTAAAAAATACTTCTTTACAAGCATGGGATTTTGTTTTTTTTTATCCATTAAGAGTTCGTAAAATTAAACTTATCTAAATCATCCTTCGTAAGTTCCTGGTCTAAGTTTACTTTGTAAGAATGTCACTTTTTTTTTCTTATCATTCTGGGGACTGTTGAATAATCAATCTTATCACCTAGTGCTACTTGCCGGGAACTGGTATGTATGGGGATTTTCATTGCATGCCAGTAGAGCATGTACTTTCCTGGAGTTGTTTTCTACCACCTTTAGGTAGGTATTTTGCATGAACTATTTGACTAAATGTTTCCCAAATTTGTTTACTGCGATTAAATGGTTCTCGGTTGGAGTATTTATTATTAAATAAAATAGTAACTTCGTTCTAAGTAGTGGTTTGGTCCTTACAGCCAATCATTTATATAATTCCCATTCTTTAAGTTGCAGTAAGCGTCATGTTGATAAATACAAACGCTTGAACAACAGGCCATTTCGGTTGAATTTAAATGCTTTTACAAAAGGCAAAAATCAAGTTAGTAATTCAAACTGTATTCCCATGACTTTATTATCGTATTTATCTGGATACCCAAAAACAGTCGAAAATAAACAAGACAAAACTCTAGATACCTACTCTATTATTGAAAGAAAATCCTTATGCCAGCTGGAACTATAAACTTTTTAAACTTTTTAAAAAGGGATCGTTTGTGGTGTCGTTAGCTGTATCGGTAAAAAAACTACCTAGATATCGTTTGTCAAGATAGGCGAATGGGGTTACCATCAATCAGCTATCAAAATTAAATAAAATTCTTAGGAGCAAGCCTATTAGAAACTACAGCGTAGATTTGTAAGCTAATGTCGTAATTTCTAAAAAAAATTAACATTACTAAGATTCATTCACTTCAATTTATTGATACGTTGGATAGAGAAGAAGGCCTTTCAAAAAAGGTATCACATAATAAACACTCTTCTTTTTAAAAGCATTGATCACGTCATCACGCTTACACAGATGACTTCACGAATAGAACTAATACCCCACCGAACGCACGTTTATAATTAAAAGGAAACCTGTCCCAGGATATTTTTCCCAAGTCACCGATTTAGGCAATAATGGATTGATTTTCTCCATTTGCACCGTACCGTATTATATATTTAAATGTTTGTTAAACACATTTTTATTAGTTACCAATTTTTTTTTTCACATCAGCCAATTTTTTGGTTTTCATTTTTCGTTTAAACGTCGGTCTATTTCCGCGACTATTGCCAATCACCGACACCAGTTTTACCTCAATATACTTGAAATTCAGCCAAATACATTCCTTTTTGTATGGAGGGTATGGAGGGTATCAGTATCACATGATACACGGGACCGAAGTGTTTGCGCCCTCTCCGATATATCCGCATAACTATATATAATTCTCAGTTTACATAAAGAAAAAAATTTGTAGTTTCCGGTTAACGGAAATGTTTTTGAGTTGACATTGACGCTATAATATGTACAACTGATAATATTATGTACTTGGCAACGTTTTTACGAAAAAAACTTTGCCTGGATTTAAATGAATTAGTTCCTTTGATGAGGCACTTGTATTATTTATTGACTGGGTACACTCGTCTATCCAAGTTTCAAACGTAGGTCCACAAAAATTGCAGCAGCAGATCTTCTGAAGTATGCAGCTAAGAACTTTGATTCTGGAAGGTATTTGGTCAGATTTTTTATGGCGTACTGGAAGCAATTAATTATTAATGTTAAAATTCGTTGCTGGTAACTACATTGGGTTCCAAGAAAATAATCTGAGTTGGTTAATGTCTTTTCACGCAGAAACTACGCGTGTACTTTACGGTAGATTTTTACCGGCAAAATGTGTATTACAAAGAGTGTATTATATTTAAATGATCATTTTTTCTTTTTTTATGAATAAGTTGCGATAACCTCCTAACTTTACTTTATAGTTATAATTGCCGATGAAATTAACCTGTATCCTGTTTTAGGAAAACTGATTAATGTATTCCCAACTAGCACCAAAGTGATGGCAACTGAGATCGGAACTTCAAATCAGTAGTTATTATGTATATGCTGCTAATTCTACGACACGGTGGTGAAAAAGCAATATTACACATTATCAGTGACAATTATTATATAATATTTACCAGTTATAATTACTTTGGAGTTACTTAACTTCCTAGCTGCTATCAAGTTATTAGGCACGTCGTCGTTTCTCATAGAATGAGTTTCGGAAACTCCATGGTAGCAAGCTACACTAGTCAAAACTATCTTATGTTACTTACATCAAAGTTGCAGCAATTTTCCAGTGGCATTAATAGTTGTCACGATGTTGCCTCTTCATATTATATCAAAAAGCTGTGGAAGTTCTTGGTAATATATTCTGGTGGCAGTCACGTTATCGCTACCTGAAGAAGTGGATGTTACTATTTGTGGCTACTATAAAGCAGTAGCAACCTTCCAAATTCACTATAAAATATCTTTCACTCTTAAGCCCCACTGATTCTTAGAGGAGTGTGCAATGTATATGAGCCAATAATAATCACATACGTCAATAAAATCAGTCACTTGACCAACAAAAATCTTACAGATTTCTATTAACAGAAAGGCGAGAAGTAAAACCAGCAAAACCACAAGTTTGCAACAGTATTATGATGTTGCGAGCACGCCGATATTGTCAACAAACGCCAGTAAAACATTTACTATAAATGGCGAAAGTTGTATGTATAAAAATATGTTTCAATTATTGTTATGAGAGAAACTGCATCATCCCTCCTGAAGATGGCGATTAATTTTATTGAGTCAAGAACGAGATACTATCATTTCTCGGACTTGACAGATTTCTAAGACTACCACTTGTTTTTAATGTGAACGGTACAAAGTACAAAACAAGAAGCGTGTAAACAAAAACAGCCTTAAACCAAAATTTTTTAGCTTCAAATTGCAAGGGAGAGCACAGAATTTCAATAGAATCTTCTATTTTCGGAACCATAGAGTGGCAAGGAGAACTAAGACCTAGTTAATAGGTTACGACGTAGCCGTTACTGCGAAGTAATTATACAAGGTTGAATCATAGACCCATTTGGTGGCTTTTAGTGAAAGTAACTATAAAGTTCGGTCTTTTCAGTATTTACCACCAAAGATAAGTTGTAACTACTTTCAAGTTGCATATTTTAGTACACGCTATTTTAAAGTGTTTGTTTTGAAATGCTCCGTTTTGGTAGATGGAGATTTATGACACTATTATAACCTTTGTTGTTAGGATAAGTATCTAAAAATTAATTGATTACCATTTTTGCAGTTATCGGGGCATTTTTTTTACAAAATTAGTAGTTTCTTGTATAGAAAAATAAATCAGAATGCAAATTGCTGTACTTCGTGACTAATGATATGGAACGCCGTATATTGCGTGATACATAATTTTTATTAGAAACTGCAAATTTTGATGGCAGGTAACTTCTGAATGCACAACTTGTTATATTTTAACAGTAACTTTGCAGCTGTTTAGATTTAAACACTTGAGACATAGAACATCAGAAAGTAAATTATTAATGTTGATTTGTATTCTCGCTAATATCTGTATAATTATCATTAAAGACGAAGATGGTTTCAAAACATTAGTGTTGGAGAGATACATTATTTTGTGATATATTTTTTAAGACAAAGAAATTAAGCATATGAGTAAGTAGTGATAGTGGCTATTACCGTTTCGTTAGGTCGTCGCTACGTAAAGGCTTTGGTGTTGGAACGTAGCTAGATAAGTTCCCGATACTACACGTAACGTTGCAATCATTCCCTATTTTGAGAGCGTCGGTAGTAAACTGGTAACAGTGTATGCCTCTGGACCCAAAAGTACTGGGTTCAATTCCCAGGGTTCCCTTTTCACTTTTTCCGTATATACTGTACAATTAACACCAACTGAGGATATGGCATTGGATTTGAGCTAGTTGAATGTATGCACGTTCTGCCCTTCGAAGGGGGCGTTAAACCGTCCTTCCAGTGTGCCATGTAATGTTAAACACGCTAAGAATCCCTACCTTCCTTACAGAAAAGCTGAGGTCTGGCAAAATTTCCAGGGTAGTGAGGTGAAAATGCTCCCTGGCGTCGGTGATTAGCCGTAGTCGCAGGAATAGACCGACGTTGAAAATAAAAAAGAACATTTCGGAACTTGGTTGTTACTCCGTGATGGGGGCGTTCCTATAACGGATCATTGACTGACCAGCGACCGGCGACCAGCGACCAATTGTGCTAGTTGGGATCATTGACTGATGTCATTAAATGGTGTCGACCTAATAGATTAGCTTTAGGTACTTTTCATACAGTTTGCATGCACTTTTAGTAGAAATCCTGTTTGGTCACCCATCAACGACTATTTTGTGGAAGTTGATCGCATCATGCTCCATTAAGTTTCTTAGTGTTTCGGTGGACTTGGAGATTGCTTTGGGCAGATCATGTAAGTATCAAAAATAAAATATGAGTAAGATAGCTTATGCATGGATGAATGCAATTAATATATATGCTTGGTTCAAAATCTTACTGATCGTTTACTTTACAGTTTCTTGTTAATTTAATCGTTGTATTGTTACTTTCTAAAATTATGCTTTTGTTGACCCAATCCTTATTTTGCAGAAACAACTATTTAGAATAAAGTTATGTTGTCCCTTTATTAAGCGTACAGATATGTTTTTGCTAATAATAAATTAATATAAAGAGTTATCAATATCTTTCAAAACTTCGATCATTATTTAAGATACACAACCTGATTCTTCCACAGAGCAAGTCTTGGGCATTTTTCAAGAGTTTGCTCGTTTTAAGTACCATCTGTTACAGACACCCTAAAACTACGTATTTAGCAGTAACAATACCTCCCACAGCACTGGGCGGGCAATATAATAAACCCTCTCAGCCCACAAAAATAAAAATAAAAGTATTTGGAATGTTTTAGAAAATCAAATTTCCAATTTTCAATTTTATTCAAACTCAAAATACGTTAATTACACAGACAAGTAGATAACTTATTTGTAAGATGCATTGTATAATTTGTCCATTAATAAACTAATAAACTAATATCTACATCTACTCCCAAGATTTGCTTTTAAATAATCTAGCACTGCTTTAGTAAAATAGGAAGTGATGCCGCTGTACAAGACCAATAATTGCTACACCAGAAACTCTGGACACTGCGGATCGTAGAACATCCCTTTGTATTAAGTGTGGACACTTATGGAATGTATGTAGTTCGAAGTGGTTGTTATATATACAAACATATATATATATATATATATATATATATATATATATATATATATATATATATATATATATATTTGTATGTATGTATGTATATATATATATATATATATATATATATATATATATATATATATATATATATAATGTGTGTGTAAGTAATAATATAAATGAGGATATAAAAGAAGCCATGTTTACAAAGAGAAAGAAAATTATGACAACTAAACTTAATAGCTTAATATGTATTAAGTATAAGCTTGAGGACCATGAATGAGCACATTTTTGATTTGCGATAATTTATTTTATCCTTGATGTTGATATTGTTCCTCTCTGTATATTTACCTATATTATGTTTTCATATCTGCTGTCACTTCTAAGTGCAATAGTGCACTTTTTTGTATGTTACTATTTTTTTTAACACACACACACACACACACAGACATATATATATATATATATATATATATATATATATATATATTTGTGTGTGTGTGTGTGTGTGTGTGTGTGTGTGTGTGTGTGTGGTTGATATAATTTTATTTTTAACTAATATCTGACTATTTGGTCTGCTAATTCATGATAACGACTGGTTACTGTAAATAATAAATAATAAACCAGGCATTTATAAATATTATTGGAGTTAAATATTAAAACTAAAGAAAGAAAGATGCATAAGAGGAGACAGTTGAAAAAATATTAGTAAAATAAATTGTTTCAAGAGATTTTTTGTTAAAAAAATAAATTTCAAAAGGTGATTTTTTAAAATTTGACAGCATATAATACTTGACTTTTGGGAATTTATTATTGGGCAATTATGCAAGTCGTTCAAAGTTAAGTCGGCACTATTGCTAACTTTGTTATTATTGGAGCCACGAGGTCAGTTAAATTAGCGCACTAGCGTATGTTTTGCGCTGATTACGATGATTTAAACTAAAAAACAATCGGGTGTCCCGTTTTTTGAGATATTTGCGCAAACATGTTTTTTCTATAATGGTGTAGCCTGTATACCTTACCAGCGTTCGATAGAAAATCTAATTATGAACAAATAACTTATTATGCCCGAGCGGTCTAGAGTCGAAAATAAAGGGAATATCGTCAAATTTAAAAGTTTAAATTAGTGAGCCATGAATTGGAAACAAAACTTTTAGACCGTTTTACAGACAATAAAGCCTCAAAGATAATGACAATTCTGTTCGTTTAGTATTATAATACTTTTAATTAACTAAACGCATTGATAAAATTGTGATATGCTTGATATAGTAAGCAGAAAAAAAAAGTCCGAAAGCTTTAGAAAGGTATGAGAATTTATTTCCTACAAGACAGCTGCCAGATAGAAGCTACGTTCTGCAACGGTATAGCAAATTTCGATCCGACAAAAATACTGGAAGATCTTCTATATGACATGAACTTGGCTAATAGGGGTATGTAAATGCAGCAAATAGAACACCTGCTCATAATTATCGATATTTAACTGAGATGTTAGGAAATATGTATACTAATAGGTGGATTCGAACCAGTGGTTTCATCCGAGTACCACCGCGCTCATCAAACCATACACCACTCCACCTATTCTTCTGCGCCTATAGCGCTTTATCAAGATATTGTGCACAAAAGTAGATACGAAATTCTTAAATCACGTCAGAGTGCCATTAGTACTATTGTACACAGAATTGATGCAATAGCCATTTTAAAAGCTACTATGAGCATTTACCGTCGTACTCAGAGATGCATTGAGGTGCAATGAGAAGTCTTCGAACCACTTACTCTAAGCTTAGTTTTAATTCTTATGGCTTTAAATTATAGTTCTCATTGGTATTAACGAACTTCCGGTATAAACCAAAATTATATGTCTATTGAATAAGACATATATTACGAAACATATCTGTTTGTGGACAACCGTGTACATTCTCTATCACATGCGTCAATACTTTTGCATCATCGTGTTATTGCTAATATTGTTTATAATTCTCAGCACTCAATAATGATATAAATTAATTTTTCCGACTCAAACTTTCTTATCATTAAAAAATTTATTAAATGTGCTTTCTGTAATTCTGTAACACGTAAAACCAAATGATTTTAGTTAATGGCTTTTAGAAATTTTGGACTTAAACGCCAGGAAGAATAAGTTTTTACAATGTAACGGATTTAACAACTTAGCCCATCACATGTAAACCATTTATGCATTATCATATATTCATAATAACTAAACATTTTCTCGCGTTGTGAAAAGGCTTGAATCAAGCTCTATTCATATCCACATCAAAGGAAAATTTGTGTCTGCATTTGCAAAGTATTATGTGGACCTTTACAAACAATATGAGAGAACTGAGTCAAGCTAGCAGACTGCTTACAAAAGATTGAATACGTATCGGCATTAGCCAGAGACCATATAAAACCACTAAACCAGCTTGCATGCGCTCTCCCGTTACTTGAATGCCGGCACTCGCTTTTTGCTTGCTTTTGTTTTTGAGTTAAGAAACAGTTTTTTAACACATCTAATGCCGTTGCCGGACTGATTAAAACTTTACACGTTAATTGATGTAACATGTTCATTGAAAGTTTTTGTACTTATAAAAATTTAGTTTTCTAAATTTACAATATATACGAGGGAAGACTAATGACGTCTTTCTAACCAGGCAAAAGAAAATTTAAAGAGAATAGTAAGTTTAACTTTTTGACATATGAACCTTTAACAGCTACACACTTAGTCAAACTCTTCCCCAATAACGCGATACCTTCCAAAATTATTTTTTTTTTGGTAACTTCTCAAAAAATCCGTAAATGGCGTCTTTTGTCTAAAGAAAATCGAAGTCCTCGTAAATGTTTCTTTAGCCAAGGAGAATTAAGAGTGCGATGATGTTAGGTCAAGACGTAGCATAGGAGTCGTAACTAGACATACCCGCAGTTGTTAATTTCTTTGTGAATTTTTTGGCCTTACAAACTCGGCAACTCTCGTACAGGGTTAAAGTTCTTGAGCAAAAATAGATGGCCTCTTATGGAACATACCAAGTTTACTTGTTTCTTTGTATACATTTACAGTAAATATAGACATCTCCTATACATGTTTGGCTTAGACTTCGCAGGCATAAGTGTAAGAAATGGGGTTTATTTTTTTCATTTCCTAATAGTTTTTGGGCGAAACTATTATTCGATTTCGCTGAACCATTTCCTAGTGTAAGCCTCTAATACGTTTGCAGAGGTACTAGTAACAGCATCTATTGTTCTGTGTGTTATTAGTGGATGTCTTTTTTAAAACCCTTCATACCGATGTTTTCCCGGAGTATTATTTGTATTATGTGTAAACGGATTTTTACGCTTAAGAAATCTAAAACTACTTTTACGGATGCCTGTATATCTCCCTTTGTTGGAAGAAATCTTTTGATCTGACTCTTAAGTATCCAATTGAATAATTTTATTCCTTCATCTTTTGTGAGGTAGGTCCACGGTTCTTTTTTCAATTTTTTTTTCAACGTTGAACATAATCTAAAAGTGGCATGCAGAATTTCGTATTTTGCAGCAACTGTCTTTTTTGGTTCTCTATTGTTAATTTCATCCAGAGCCCGCTGAAGTGCTTTTTTAGAATAGTTCTTTTTTTGTATTTGTGTGGTTTTTAATTTTTGGTATCTGTAATACAAGAAAATAACAAAAGAACATATATACCAAGATCAACTTAAACTCATCTTTATGCTAAGTCTTTTTACTTTGGTCGTATACAAGCGCGATGGCAATGGCTGGAGTCTGCTGATTTTATCAAAATTTTGTCATTGACCCCCTGTGCCATTATATAGGAATCGGGCAAAATTTGACACAATAGTTGGAACCTAACCTATTACATTGAATTAAGTGTAATCACATGCAAAATCACTTTAATTTACGCAAATATTCCTTAAGTTCCATATTACAGTACAGGCGAATAGGAAAGACTGTCATTTGGGAAACACAATTACCCTTTCTGTTGTCCTTATCTGACAAATTTCATCAAATTTAGCCACTTTCTACACACTGGCACTGAAAAGCAAGTGATACTTGGACAATAATTCAATATTAACGTATGGGCAGTGGCTTTCTTGTCAGTCTAATGTTGCCAAAGTAAGTAAACCTACTTAATTTTGGTTAAAATTCGCGCACTTGTTAGTAAATTGGCAAATACACGTCTGGATGCCCGTAGCTGGTGCACTGCCAACAATTGAAGGCTTAACCTTACTTGGTGTTTGGGTTGAGCCGCGTCCAGAGTTTGCAAAAATTCAATATAGAGCTATTTTAAAGAAAATACGAAAATATGTTAGGAGATCAACTTAAGGCCTTATGCTACCTACTCATCAAAGCGGTGTATAAGGGTAGGTTAAGCTGTTGTTTTCCTTTACGGGACCTCAATCTCCCTACTCTCCAACTCTCAAAATCTTACAGAACATCGTCTCTAAGGTGTCAGTGTATTCAGCCCTAGACATAGAGATGTTAGACTGTTCGTGAGCGTTCTGCTATTATTTATAGTCGGGCTCTTACGTGGGTCATTATCAATGTTATAGTCCGGTCGATAAGGCATTTTGTCTCAGGTACTTTAATTTCGGTATTATTTGCATGAAACGGATTAAAGGTATTTGTTGGGTAATAAAACTGTACGTCAATTTATTAGCCACCTTGTTGTTTATAACAAGGAAACGGCATAGTCACAATTAAATTTTATTTTTCAATATACCTAGTCTCCCCTAATATCAATGCAGTGACTTCATCTTTTCAGCAACAATTCGATACCCCTAAAAATATTCGTTCAGTTTGTTATCACGAAGTGCCCAAACTGCTGCTTTCACCTCTTCGTCGTCACTGAAGTAGCGCCCGAGAAGGCCATATTTGGACTAAACGGAGCGTTATCATTTTTTTCGGAACCGCAGTTACGGATTGCGCCCTGTGAAGTTCCAGCAGTGTATACGGGTGCATTGCCATGGAGCAAACGCCCACCTCTGGTCAGTTTCACACGTCTTTTATCCCTATTATTTTGTCGTGATTTATGCAAAAGTATTGCATAATATGCACGTTGACTCTGGTGTTACTTTCTTTAAAGTCAAGAAAAAATACCCTCACAATCCCAAAAAATCGTAGCCATCACTTTTTTGTCGACTGACAGACCTTGTACTTTCTTTGTGGTGCTTTTCTATTACACCTCAATTCCATCGATTCCATTTTGGACAAAGGACCATAATAGAGAACCATAGTTTTATATTCTGCAACCATGGTCTTCAACAGGTCCACGGGTATTTGTACACAAAGGTCCAAAAAGGATCAACACGACGCTGGAACTTAACTGCTGAAGGATGTTTGGAGAACCACTTTGCACTAGCTTTATTCATGCCAAATTGTTCTTGGATGATTCAGCGAACACTTGCATCTGAAAGCCCCGACATTTTTGGTAATTCTTTCGCTTTCAAGCGTAGATCGCTTAATAGGAGATCCTCAATAAAGGCAATCTTGTTTGTCACCACTTTCACCGTCTTTCTTGTTTTGCGTCATCTTCCAAGGATTCCGGCCCCATCCAAAACCATTTTCACCAATCTTTTACTATGGAATAAGACGAAGAATTCAGCCCGTATACCCCATTCACCCGATCTTTAATGGTTTAAGGTGGAAGACATTGTCCAATGCAATAACAGTTCTATACTCACTTTTCGTGACTTGTGACTTCGTGACGAACAAGTGTCGGTTATAAGAAAACTAACTGACATAAAATCCGTTTTTTTCCAATGCTAATAAGACTTGAATAAATGTTTCACCAAATTTTGAAACGCTGCAACACCTTGGATTTATGTCGCGCTGGGAAATTTTGACGCTTACCTCTAATAGATTTCCAACTAATCAAAAGTCTAATATCGTCATCTCTCTTGGCTAACCATTTAGAGCGTTTTTCGATCTCGTTCTGCCCTCGGATAATTCTGGTTTTGAAGTTGCAGACTGGGGCTATTGTTTTGGCATTGTCGAAGTCTATTTCGTATCAGGTATGAATATGATGCATGTCCAGTGCTGATGAAGGATCAGATTTTATATCTGCAAGGGTATGTTCATATATTCGATTCCGGATAAGTCTATTAATTTGTCCTATATAAGTTCAGGAATAGCCGGAGCATAGCATTTTGTAAACATCATTGCATTCTTTTGTATGCGTGTCCGTGGAATTATTTTGACAGACTTTGCTGTTTTTATTATTATTATTATTTCATGTGTGGCATTTTTTTTTCCCTCAGGGCTCGTCCGCGGCCTTGCCGCCCCGATAGCACCGCAACCCTTGGTTGATTGTGCATACCCTTAGTCTTACTCCACCCATTCCAAGATCACTGTGCCTTGAACTAGTCTGCACAGCGATTGGTAGGGTGAAGTTTTATATTGCTCTGTCTCCGGTCTAGAGTGACCGTAGATCAGTTGTCTTTTCCGGTCCAGAGCTATACACTCACACAAGATGTGCTGGGCTGATTCCTCCCCCTCGCCGCAGAGTCTGCATGCGAGGTCCCCTTCGAACCGCCCCATTTTATGCAGGTATTTCTTGACGGCCATGTGTCCCGTCAAGAGACCTGTTGTGTTTCTGAGCTGTCCTCTGCTAAGGTTTAGCAGCTCGACAGCTCTCTTTGAACTGGGTCCGTCAATTATTGACTTCCCATGTCTGAGCCCTGGACAGTCCGCCCAGTACACCTTGTGTTGGTTTCTGACCCAGGACTTAATGGCTCCCCTGGCAGTGCTCTTTGACACACCCAGAGCCGGTTCTGGTCCCATAAATGGTTCTGCTGACCCTCTCTTCGCGAGACTGTCAGCTTCTTCATTGCCTTTAACCCCCGAGTGACCCGGCACCCAGATGAGGGACACCTCATTCTGCCCAGCCAGGTCGCTCGTCTCGTCTCGGCACTCACTCACCAGCCAGGAATTTACCCGTGGGCTACTTAGTGCCTTAAGGGCTGCCTGACTGTCTGTGGCTATGAAGATCCGCTTGTTGGTGTAGCCCCTCCTCTTGTTCTCCCGCACACAGTGCAGGATGGCGTACATCTCGGCCTGAAACACCGTTGCATGGGCTCCGAGGTAAATACTATGACTTACCCTCGGTCCTTCCGAGTAAACACCTGCCCCCGTCCCACGCTCCCCGCCAGATCCGTCCGTGAACCAGACGAGCGCGTCCCGTGGCATGCCCGGCATCTCCTCCCGCCATGCCTCGCGATCAGGGATTTCCACTGTAAAGTTGTTTTCCCTGCACATTCGCGGGCTCGCGAAGTCTGACCTAATTTCAAGTATGGGCTCCTTCACGATCTCCTGAATTTTGCAGTGGCCCCTGAAGCCTGGGTTGATCTTCAGTCTACCATTGCAGATGTGTGGCATTGGTTATTTGTGCTGTTGAGAGAGCTTTACTTGTTGTTTCTGTGGTATAGCGAATAGTTTTTTGGGCGTTTTTAATGTTTCTTAATATTGGATCATGTATCGGTGTTCTAGTACTGAATCTTTTTAGCTTTAATTGTGTCTGTTTATTGTTACCATTTGTCAGCCTAAGAGATTGCGTTACTACATAGTGTTCGAACCACGGATTTTAATAGCGATGGGTAATGATGGAGCCGGGCGTTAATGTAGCGATTAGTGTGGGTTGGTTTTTTGGTAAGACAATGCTGAGAGGGTTTTTTTTGTGATTTGTGCATCTAAGGATGTAAACAAAATTTATTTTTGTTTTTATACTGAACAGAATTTGGGCGTTAATGCTGTTTAAGCTAGAAAGTAATTCTGCCAAATCTTTTCCGTATAGCTGGATAGCAAAAATTTCGTAAACGAACCTAAACCAGCAGGTTGGTTTTAGTTTGGATAAAGTGAGAGCTTCTGTCGCGAGATAAAAAGGTCAAACTATTTACCGCAATTCAAATAACCTGGAGACCGTGTACAAAGTTCTCAGAGCGGTGGTTTAAAATTTATATAAAATCTGAATATAACTTTCTATTTTAAAGTTCTAAAATGACGCAGCCTGCATTTGTCTAATCACCGGATGGCAAATTTGACTCTGTCGAATTTCACACCTTACATTTTCCTATATCTACCTGCAAATTTATCTTAAGTTATCTTGTATCAGAAAAATCAACATCATGACTAAATAGTTGTCATTTTAAACTAATAAAAATTCCGGGACGCAGCAAGTGCGTTATGGTAGCGAATTTTCATATTAAATGCTTCAAATTTGAATAACATAATTCACTATCAGCCTGTAAGGTTTGATTTTGGCACATAGTAAGATCTTTATCAGAGAAACATAGTTACAAAATTTATCAAAATAACTTCTTGATTTTTTAAGATACAATTTTTTTTCGAAAATTATTTTTCTTTAGGAAAACTGATCTAACCGGTCCGGCTAACGAACTGGTCCGCCGTCTTAACAAAATGAAGATATGTACCAAGTTTCGTTCAAATCAGCATAATATTTTTTGAGTTATCGCTCGGATACTTATATATATATATATATATATATATATATATATATATATATATATATATATATATATATATATATATATATATATATATATATATATATAGTAGACAGGGTAGTTCAAAATCAAGCCTCACCATTGGAATCTTGTAAACAGTAATTTTCAATTTAAGTGTTTGTTTTCAAGCGAATGCCGAAAGCACTAGGCTTTTTAGTGAATTTTCTTAAAAAAAATTACTAATCCGGAGATCTGTCTTTATATATATATATATATATATATATATATATATTTGTGTGTGTGTGTGTATCACACCGATAACTCAAAAAATAATGGGCCTATTTTGATAAAAGCTGGCATGTACCTTCCTCTTATCAATGGCTTGGATAAGTTCGTTAGTCAGGAAAATTGAACTAGGTTTTCCGGAAGAATTTTGTATATATATATATATATATATATATATATATATATATATATATATATATATATATATATATATATATATATATATATATATATATATATATCGTATATCGCACCGATAACCCAAAGATATTGGGCCGATTCTGAGAAAATTAAGTAGGTCCCTTCCTTTTGTAAGTGGCTTTGACAAGTTCGTTAGCCAGGATAATCGGACCAGTTTTTCCTGGAAAATTTCTGTAGTTTCTATTTTAAAGTTCTAAAATGACGCAGCCTGCATTTGTCTAATGGCAAATTTGACTGTGCCGAATTTCATACCTTACATTTTCCTATATCTACCTGCAAATTTATCTTAAGTTATCTTGTATCAGAAGAATCAACATCATGATTAAGTAGTTGTCACTTTGAACTAATACAATTTTCCGTATATATATATATATATATATATATATATATATATATATATATATATATATATATATATATATACAGACAGACAGGGTAGTTCAAATTCGAGGCTAACCATTGTAATCTTGTAAACCGTAAGAGATACGCAAATCTGCGCGTTTCATGGTAATCAACAAACTGAAAGAAAATTTGCGGTGTCATTTTTAGTTTTTTTAATTATTCGAAAAAAGAAACGAGATTTTCAATTTTAGTTTTTTTATTTCCAAGCGAATACCGAAACAACTAGGTTTCTTTGTGAATTTTCTAAAAAAAATTCACTAATGGGGAGATCTGTGTTTATTATATATATATATATATATATATATATATATATATATATATATATATATATATATATATATATATATATATATATATATAGCATATCGTACCGATAACTCAAAAAATAATATGCCGATTTTGATAAAATTTGGTAGATACCTTCGTTTTGTAAGTGGCTTGGATAAGTTCGTAATGCAGGATAATCGCACCAGCTTTTTCTGGAAAATTTTTATATTTCCGAAAAAACAAAGCTATGGCAACGAGATTTGGTACTTAGTTAACTATTAAACTGACCCTAAATACCAAAATTCAGTTCTCTAAGTTGAAAGGATAAAAAATAGAGACATTAAAAAAATAGGTGCCACTGATGACCAGTGAAATGCACAAAATCAAAATATTTTCTGTGGATGACAAAATCTATTGTATATTACAGACAAAAATTAAGTTTTATTGCCCGAAAAAGGTCCAGAAATAACAGGAAAATTACTTTAAAATTTTATAGGTTTTCTTCTGACAATGTCAAATTCGGGATTTGAACTGTCCAAATTTGCAATTTGCAGACGGAGAACCTGAAACAACTACGGGTTATGTGAATAAATATCATTATAAATGTGTTACCGCTTCAACCATCATTGTTCTTCATTTCAAATAGACTCTGATAATTTGACGGTAGTTTCAGTTATAGAGTTTGTGATTTAATAGTCTATACTTTTTCGCAAATTTTCGTAGAAAAAATCCGTAATTGAGAACACCGCCGCTTTAGAATTTTTAAATTTCAGTTTTTACATATTTACATATAAAGCATGCTGCCTTTTTACTGTAAAGCTCAATATATCCGATATTATACAAGATACGGAAAAATATTATAAAAGTTACCTATTTCTAGTGTATTTTGAGCTGCATCTTATAAAATTATGTTGACAATCACAGGATGGGCCATAAGTTGTTGGTGAAAGAAGTTTTTTTTTTAATGGAACACCCGTTTTATTGTAGCATTATTGCATTGTCCATCCAATTTTAATGCATGCTTGTAAGAAAAAAAATTGATATCGCCCATCGTTTTCGTTTTATTTCAATTGTTTTTCAACTTTTTACATTTTGGAACATATGGAAAATTGTGATATGCCGTTTTTACCAATGGAAATCGGAGTCCCATGAAAATGACGCATTTGGGGAGGTTTTAAATTATATTATTCATCAAAAAAATTAAGATGCCATATAAAGGCCGCTCCAAAATTACTTTGCCAATCTTTGTAAAAAAAATGGCGAATTTTCATGAAACAGATTGTTTACAAATATTCATGTAAACATTTTTTTAATATTCGTCAAAAAGCTTTCTGTGAATAATTGTATCTTGGCTTGTGTGTAAATTACCTGGATAGGTTCATTGGCCAGCAAAGTCAGGCTAGTTTTTTTGAGAAAATCTGTAATTTATCTTGGAAAAATTTTTCTACTTTTTCAAACAAAAGTTGGCAAAAATACGGTACATCGTTTCTACTATAAGGGTTACACTATCTACTAGATTTCATGTCTGTCTTTAAAAGAAGCATCTTTAACAATTCAAACAGTTCTATGAAAATTCGCTACCATTGCGTCCAGACTTTAGTGAATTTTACTAAAATATTTCCAGAAAATTCATTTCAAATAGACCCTTCCTCTGATGCTTTGGCAGTAGATTTAGTTAGAGTTTGTGGTTTCATAGTCTATAATTTTTAGCGAATTATCGTAGAAAGCTCAATAGATATCTGTTATAAGATAAAATAAAAAATTGTGTAGGTTAAGTATAGGGTGTCTTGAGCTGCATCTTATGAAATCAGTTTGATAATCACAGCGTGGTCCATAAGTCGTCGGTGATACTTACTTTTTTTAAATCAAACACCTCTTATTGATTTTTACATTTTTCATCGAAATATAATACATGTTTGTGAGAAAAAAAATCGGAGTTTTCGCGGCAAGTGCGTTTCGGTAGCGAATTTTTATTAAATGATTAATTTGCTTATTAATTTGCGTATTAACAGGTATTTGCTATTAACTTGAGGTTCATTGGCTAGGAAATCAGTTTTTTCGGGATTTCTTTTTTTTTTTAATATATTTTATTAGTTGTAATTGGTTGATATCTGGTTGATGTCTGGTTTTTGGTGTTTTATGTTGTGAATGTGTGTAGATACGTTTGATTTGTAGCTGAGTATGTAGATATTATCTAATGCTGTTATATGTTCCTTGAATCTATTGATTTTTTTGTCATTCCTATATATTTTTTATTGCATGTGTTATATTCCAATTAAAATATTCCGTTTAATTCATGTGTGTTGTGTTCTTGTTTTTTATTTATTTTGTTTATTATTTTGTTATTTGTTGTGTACCTCATTTTTGAGTTATATTGCTTGAGTGTTTGTGTCATTTTTTGATGTGGTGGTCATAAGTAAATGTTGTGTATTTTGCTTTTTTCTGGTTGTTTGTTTTCAGTTTTGTTGTTTTGTTTGTTTTTGATTGCTTCTCTATGAATTCTTTTTCCTCTTTTGTGAATTTTGTGTCTGTTATGTTCATGAATATATCATGAAATATGTGTTGTGTTGTGGTTGTTATGCTTATGTTATGTAGTTTGTTCTTTTTAGGGTTGTCTAGTTTTCTATTTATTTTCTCTAATTTGTGTTTATAATTGGTTTTTATGTTGTTCATAATATTGTTATATGTTTGTATCCATGTGTCATATTTCATCCAGTTTGCTTATAAGAGATGGAGTCTATATAATTTTCTTTAAGTGTGGTTATGTTGCTGTATTGATGTTTGATTTCGTTCGTGATATATAGTTTTTCTGCTTGTGTTTGGGTGTATTTGGCCGTATTGGTATGAACAGTGATTTTAGAGTATTTTGCTGTTATCTAGTTATCTTTAGCTTTCTCTATTGGCGTATATGTTAACTTTGTTGTAGTATATTTTCCTGTAAGTATTTTTGAATAATTTGATGTTTTTCTGTATGTTATCGCTGTCGTGTTGGCCAATTTGTGTGTTATTATCTTGTGTTGTGTTCATGTTTCTGGAAATTTTACTATTTTGTAGTCACTTACTGTACACGTGTTACTCGTTTGTTCGTTATTGATGTTAATTATTTTGTGCGTTATTACCTTGTGCAGCTTTTATATATTTTTGGAATGTTGCAAAAGAAAACCTGATTGAATACAAAATATACAGAAAACCTACACAAACAGACATAACTATACCTAAACACCCCATACACCCACACACACACACACACAAAATGGCCGCATACAGATACTTAATAAACAGAATGCTAAATGTGTCACTACATAATGACGAACGATAAAAGGAATACAACATCATAACACAAATAGCACAAAAAAATGGATACAATAAGAAAATAATAGAAAAACTAGTAACAGGAATCAAAAACAAACAAATAAACAAAACCGAAAACGAAACACGAGAAACAAACACAAAATACACAACATTCACTTCTAACCACCACATCAAAAAAGAACACAACAACTCAAACGATATGACTTAAAAATGAGCCACAAAACCAGTAACAAAGTAATAAACAAAATAAATAAAAAACAAGAACACAACCCACATAAATTAAATGGAATATATGAAATACACTGTAACACATGCAATAGAAAATATATAGGAGTGGCCAAATAATCTATAGAGACAAGATTCAAGGAACATATAACAGCATTAAATAAAATCCATATACCTAGCTACAAATCAAACGTAGCTACACATATTCACAACAGAAAACACCAAAAACCAGATATCAACCAATTACAACTAATAGAACACATTAAAGACCACAAAAATGGAAATCTGGGAACAATACTACATTCAACAAACAGTAAGAAACAATGAATCCCAGAACAAATCCAAGAAAAAAACATTTGAACAAAACTTTATAAAAGCCATACAAATAGACAAATTATCATACCACAATAATCAAAACAGGAAATACACAGACCGAAAACACAACCAATCAGAGAACACTAAACCGACCAATAGAAGCTCAACCTGCAGGCTTCACGTACAATTGCAGACATAGACCTCACACGAACGACCATATTCAGTAGCGTGCTGATGACGAACCAGAAAAGTTAGAAATTGCAGTCCACGTAAACAAATAAAAAATCACAAAAAGTACAGCAAACAGTATTATTTACTTATTTATTTAACTCAAAAATTGCATAATGTGCAAATCAGGCTACATATAGTACAAATAACCACCTAGAGTTTATGTAAGCAACACGTATGTCAGGACTCCGTTTAATCAAACAGAGAAATAGAGTCCGGTATCAAGAAGTAGAAAAAGTGTGTGTTATTTATAACTGGAATGGTTTGTACAAGTATTGGTCACAGCCAGGCATCACCATAATAATGCATTAGAGAATGACGGAAAGCACGATATATGGGGTTGTGACGGTTTTAAGGCTTCCAAGCGCACACAGCAGTATAGCAAGAAGTAAGCTGTGGAAAGAAAACTAGCGATCAAAAACAAACGCAGGTCCTAGAGGACTGAAGTGATGGTGGCTAGTGAGTGCAATTCAAGACCCATTGTGGTATTATTCAGCGAAGTAGTTGTTTAAGTTTATCAGATGCAATTTTCAGTTTGTTCGTTTTCTCGCGTATCTTAAATTTTTTACCTTATAACATCACTTATATGGTCACGTGTAACTATTATTTGTTTTTGCAGCCTTAATTAGTTTTCTCTAGCAGTTTTTTAATGTCAGATATTTTAATGAAAATTCGCTACTCTAACGCACTTGCTATGTGACAACCTTTTCCAGTTTGATTACCAGATAACAACGTTAGGTATTTTAATCCGTCAAGGTCACGTGCCCTTGTCGACAAGAAAGTGTGGTAACGCTAATTGCCTGTCTCAAATCTCATCAACCTAATTGGCTCACTCTATCTTTCCCTACCACTCGTACGTAAAGTACACTCAGATGTCATATGTGATAAAATGCAAGCTAGGTCGTCCGCATACCTCTTTAATTGTATATTCGGGGTTAGAACTTTTATATAAAATTATGCTATGCGAATACTTGATCAGATGATATAAAAGTAGAATAAAATTAAATAAGCATAAGTAGTTACAAAATAGCATAGTGATAATCGGCTATGAATTTGAGTTTCCATCAACTAACACAATATGCTACTCCTTTGGTGGTTTCTGTTTCTCGAGTTTCAGAAGTCAAGGACTAGTATCTTATTATTTTTGTAGCTCTCAGCATTCTGACGTCAGCATAAAACAGCCAACTCTCTGCACATGTATGTGTGCGCGTCTATAAAACGCACCAGGGTATTGAAACAAACGTCCGTTACATCACATTACAGCTTCCTCACAACTCAGATGATACACATTTTGCATTACTCTGAGACATTGTTTTCAATCTCACCAACGTTTTATGATCACTGTGTTATTGCTGAATGTCACCAGTTTCTATTTGGGAATCTTTCTCCGAGGGAAAACAAAGAAGTATGGAAATTGCCAACAACAAATCATGGAAAGTGCCTTTCGTAAAAGCAATACTTATAGACAACTGGTTTGTACAGGGAGTCCACAATAAATGTATTACGTCCAGATCCTCCATATCGATAGACATATTAAAAACATTGAATCGCAAGGTTACTTAGTTAATAATGGCGTAGATCTAAAATTATTTTTAATAATACAGGGTGTTCAGTTTTTAGCCAACACTAACGAACTTGATTATTTTGTATTGGACTTATTGTATGCTTTTGCATTTTTTCAACCCTTCGTTAGTCGCTACCGGTGTATGAGGCTAAGGCGTGAAATAGCATGGAATATTACAGACATGCGCAGAACTACAGTGGGACGGTCTCCGTTACCTTATCAATTTAGCTGCCTACACATTAGTTCAGAATCATTTGTGAAAATCAAGTTGAAGATTTTTATGACTGAAGCAATTGTTATTACAGGCGAATTTATTTTATTTGTGAACATGGAGCGTCCAAAATTGTTTTCTCTATTTTTCTTAATTGTATAATAATAAGGCACAAAGGTAAAATATTAAACGTTTGCTATGCGACATTAGGTTATAATATAGATATCTGAATTATTTGCTGCTACGTAATTCACGCAGCGATTTTACTCTTAAGAAGCTATCTGCAAAAGTTGCCCGATGAGTGTTTTGACGACGAAATTGATTTTGACGACGATGATGCCGAAGACAACGGAAACGATTTGGTTGACAACAGAAACCATGGGAGTGAATTTGTTTTTGAACCTGGTGAAAATAAGAATATCGCTGTTTCTGAAGATAAGGACTTTGAGTACGTACAGTTTTTTTAAACAAAATTACCAAATGTAAGAGAGATGTGCCTCTACGAAATATTCAGAGCAAGTAGAAAAGCTATGTGATTCGTTTGGCCACAAAATGTCTCAAAGAGCCAGTAAATCACGTAACCAGATATTTTTTAATATGTTTTTTGTTGTTCAAAAAGTTTCTTTACTAAATTATCATCTAATTTTCTGGCAGGGCCTAATCGAGGAGGTAAATAGACAACGATTATATCTGCTTTGGTTTTTTAAAACGTTCATTAAACATTTGCGTTACGTATTTGATATCAATTAATTGGGCAAAAGGCATATCTTTGTATTTAGCTACATTTGTAAACTATTCCTGTTGCTTGTTGCATCTGTGTGTTGTATCCGCTTGCTGAAAATTGTATTAACATATGAACCGAAAAAATAAACCAGCCATTTTTGTGAGAGATTGTGATGATAACTATACGAGTTTATAACTAAAGGTTGTGATTTCCCCGTCGTGGACACCAAATAAAAAAATAGAGTAGAGTATATTATTCACATTTTTCGTTTCAGTTGTTGAGTTACAGTCCACCTCTCAGTAATATCATCCACTTTTTATATACTATTGGGATTAAACATTTTAAAATTATTATCGATTTTTATAATCAACTAAATTACAAATATATTTATTTTAACGGTAAAAAAGTTTTATTCATTTTGGCATTTTTTTATGAAGATACAAATCCTGTCTATGAAAACTTGTGTAACACCTTCGGTTGTCCAGAGGTAAGAACGTGTGCCTCTGTACTAAAAAATCCTTGGTTCGACTCCCAGTTGATCATTTCACTGTTTTAGTGCATACTGTAAATTTAACATCAACCCGGTTTGTGGCATTGGGTTCGAGCAAGTTGACTGTCTGCGCGTTCTCCTTTTCGGAGGAGCATAAAATCGTCGGACCCGATTACCATACGATGTTGGGCAGGTTAAACATCCCCATAAAGGCATAGATTCGGTGAACATTACAGAATAGTGAGGTGCAACCACTCGTTGGCTACCGACGCCAGCGAGTAGTTCCACCTCACATTGGCTATAGTCGCGGAAAGAGACCGACGTTAAACAAAATGTTTGTAGACGTTGATTACACAAGTAGGTTCATCGTATTCAGTTATCAGACATTGTCAAATATTTCTTTATAACAAACAGGGTTAATCCGAATTCAAACCGTTGTACAATTTTGTACTTTAAATAACGAAATATACTAAAATTGCTAAATCTAATTCATTGTATTAATCAGCAAATTAAGTTATAACAAATTTACATATCCCGTAAGACAATGTATAATTTAAAGCAAATATATGAAATGAACTAAATTAAATTAAATTAAACAGTTATCTGATAGGAAATTACTTGTGTTGTTATGACAGCGGCACATTGAGTTTCTTTTTTTTTTTTTTTTACTGATAGTAAATTAGAAGTCAAGCTAAACGCATTGTTTTAAATTAAAGCGATTTATAAATGACAAAAGTGTAGTATTCTAAAAATCATACATTTTTTTGCGAGAACACAAGAGCACTTTACGCCAACATTATTCTATTTGTAACATCAAAATTAAGGGTTGCGGTGCTATCGGGGCGGCAAGGCCGCGGACGAGACCTGAGGGAACAAAAAAAAAAAAACATCAAAATTAAATACTTTATCATTTGCACTACTAAGTGTCCTTTTTATAAAGACCTCTTTTTCGGTGTACACTACATTCTAAGTTTACAAAAATATTTATAATAGACACAGCGCTGTGTTACCGAAAATTGTCATTTATATGGATAAATGGCAGTATGTAGCTGAATTGCGCATTATTAAACTCGCAGCTGTATTTTTTTAAATTCTCATTTTTTACGATTTTTCATCATTACTTAACTATTAACTTTTGTTAGAGCTAACCAAAACAACAAAAGGAGCTTTTCCGTTAATATGTGAGAACACAATCATAAAACAAAATTATCTAAAGCAGAGTTTCTTATCGTAGACATCGCTACTCCTACCCAAACACACTTTAAAAAATACGTTCGCTTGTTGACTACAGTAATGATATTGCCAGTATTAGGGTATCCAATTTTCTGACTAAGGCCTTCTTATATTTAAGAGATTACATTGTAAACCCCAGTTACAAATATGTGAATGAGAAGCCCCAGATGCGCGATAATAGGTTCAGACTCTTGAGCAAATCCTGCTATATACAGCTAGTTGTCTTTTTATTTAAAAAAAACATAGAAAATCCTTTAGTTTTAGTTACTTGTAAGATAGAGATATACTAATCTAGGCATATGTATTGATGACCAGAGTGTAGCCTGGCGTATTCGTTACAATAGTCTTAATGAACTGCCCCTGAAATTTGCGCTGATACTGGGAATCAGCTACAAACAAATTTGTTAGCGATCTAAGAAACATGATTGTTTTGTTCCGCTTGTAGATAATGATTATACTAATAATAATGATGATAATAATGATATTAATATGGCGCTCTAACATCATTTCAGACAGTTCGTTAGCACTCCGTCCTCCCGCCATCCCTAATAGAGGATCTCACCTACTGGCTTGGCTGTTCAAATCCGGTGATCAGACCGACCAAAAAAATACTGTCCGACCACTTGCCCTACGGCATACAAAATATTCACTTTGATTCTGGCAAGCAAAATTAATACATCCTTTAGAACCAGATTTGCGCGACAACACAAAATCGACGCAGAAAGAACGGCCCGGGATTCAAGGAGCTTTTCTTGTGTAGGGTCATCTTCTGTGACTTCAGAATTTTCCACTCTCCATTGTAGTATGGTTCAAAAAGCTTCCCAATCGTTTTCTACTTTTTTCGTCTCTATGTCTCTTTTAGAAGTGCCACATCCCTTGATCTCAAATTGTATAAAGTGGTGGTCACTCAAGGACACTTCAGTTAGCACCTGCTATTCTATAATCTTTGCGGCTGTCTGTTGCGTCGAAGAGGTAATATCGACAGTATACTGTCTGTCTCCTCTAATAAAGGTTGGTGCATTTCCCGAGTTATGTATTACCATATCTCTTGATTCCAGCCATGCTGTCAGATATTTTCTGCTAGGGTCGATATAATTTGATACCCACTGATGAGACTTGGAATTTAGGTCGCCTAGAACTATACTTTCATCACCTGCCCACACGCTGTCTTTCATTATTGCATCCACCTTCTTCTTATAATATCCTAGTGTAATATTTAGGGATTTATAGCAGCAATAAATCTTCAACTGCTTAATGTAAATACAGACAGATCCTTCTTCTACTCTTCACCTTTCAACCTTAAGTTTATTATTTATGAAAAGTGCCGCGACCCTTACCCTTGTGTCTTTGATACAGTTATTTGCAGCAATGAATTTCTTATTTGGTTCACCTTGGACTACCATACCAACTACGTTCTAAATTACCACAGCATAGGCCATATCGTAACTCTTCTTCGACTTCATTAAATTTCTCTGTAGAATACGTATATTTTACCACCCATTAGTAATTATTTACTTTCTGTATCCTAGCATCCTTCAAAAGTTTCCTGAAGCATGGGCACTTTGTCTGATGTCCCTTGTTTAGACACTTCCTGAAATAGGCTTCTTTTTTACAACATTTCGCGCTATGCGCTCTCTCCCCACAATTCAGGAAATTGTCCGATCTATCTTCCTATTTGCACTCACGTGTATTATGGCCAAATTTTGGGCATCTGTTGCATCTCAGTATTGACACCTGCTCCTTAATTTCACAGCTCAGCCATCTAATGTTGATCCACCCGTTCTTGATTAGCCTTTTTCTGCCTATGTTGGCATTGCTACTATCGCTGCTTTATTTTCAAATCTTCCCACGTAAGAGAAATGATCCTTATATGTTCTTCCCCTACCTCCATGCTATACTTTATGACCGAATTCACTTCTTTCTTAGTTGTCACGTCCATCCCACTTATGAAGAACGTCATCTCTCTCATTCTTGTATGGACTTCTACTTCTTTGACATTTGCTACTATTTCTTCTCCCAAGACATCTATTTTCCCTGTCCTTCTACCGTGACCATCAAATCCCCGCGTCTTGCCTTCTTAATGTTTTTATATTGGTACCTCTTTTCTCTATATCTACTTTTTGTTTAAAATATTTTACTAAATCCGCGTAGGTCTGTTGATTGTTCACTTTGGCCATTACTGTTTCTTCAGTCAGTCTGGGCTTCTGTTTTCCCGGCTCCTTGGCTTGATTTTCTGCTAGCCCTGGTGATGCCTATCGAGGTGCTAGATATATAACTTTTTCTAAAACACACTCAAGTATCTTTCTTGTACATTCCTTGCTCATACTATCTGGAGTCGCTATTGTCATGCATTTTCTGCCAAGATCAAGCACAAGCTGTTTCAGGCTTACAATTTGCTCATAGAGTGTCCTTATATTATTCATTCCATTTTGGTCCACAGCGTAGGGTACCAAATAAATGACTCTGGATTGGTGTTACTCTCCCCTTCCCCCTCTGCTCTTCACCGTCTTGTTTGCTACTTGCAGATATTCCACTTTTCCATCCTCCATGTCTTCTTTTATTAGTTCATAGATGTCTGCATGCTTATCTTTCATGGTTTTTAGCATACCATTCTCACAATGATTTTTTGGGTCGACCAACAAAACGACATCTTCGTCTTCTCTTAGCTGGGGTATGTTTCCGGAAATAACAATAGTCACATAAATAATCTCTGGCCATTCTATGTCCAGGAGATCTGCACACTCGTTGAAGGTAGAGCCATTTTCGATTGTCGCTATTGTTTCTCCTCTTCTTCCATGCTCGCGCATGTTTGGATGCCTATGTCTTTTGTGCCTTGTCCTACTCCAAGGCCCACCTACACTTTGATACTTGATGTAGCTTTTTGGACAGTCCTTGCAAGTTTCACCTCCCCAGGATACATCTTTTTCTCCTGGCATCTTCTATCCATCACCGTGGTCAACTGATCCATTTCTGATATCTTCTTATTCTCACTCTTTGTGTTTGGTGAAATCTTGATTAGCTCATTTAAGTCTTTGGAAATTGCCGGTAACTTGGCCAACATATTCCTCATTTCCTCCCACTCTAGTTCAGGATATTGTTCCCCTCCCTGTCTCTTTGTACCAACTTTCTCCATATCCAGCATATTTGGCAGGCCAACACGGTTCCACAGGCATGGACAAAAGCTTTAGCACTTAGGCTGGTTTGTTACATGTACCGATCACAGAATCTTTTTGATTCGTAGTTCGTTTAGGCGCGGGGTGGATCTTGAAATGTTGTCCCTCCTCTTGAAAGGATCTATGTCGTGCATATCCTGGCGCTGATCATATATATATATATATATATATATATATATATATATATATATATATATATATATATATATATATATATATATATATATATATATATATATATATATATAAATAAATATATATATATATATATATATATATATATATATATATATATATATGTGTGTGTGTGTGTGTGTGTGTGTGTGTGTTTCTCCGTGTATAGTATGTGAGTTAAATAAAATGCAAATGAACAGACGCAAAACGCAACTCATAACAAATTAATATTGCCAAGAAATATTAGAGTAAAATAATTCAAAGCCTATTCTTGGAAACCGCCTTCTATATACACTTTTCCAGTATAAAATGTTTTTCTTATTTAATATCTATTAAACCAGAATAGTATAAAAGATACAAATCAATTTTAAAGTTCTAAAACTTTATTTTCAATATTAAGTGCAACAACAAAAGTTTACATTTAAATAGAAAATAAACCGGAATTTTTACAAGTATAAAGAAAAGTCTTTGATTTCTTGTACATAGCAGCACTGCAGTACAATACATTTCAAGCAGATCTATCTTCACGAAGTGTTGAACTTCTTTTGAAAATAGAAGCGCAATACGGTGGTCAGAAAACACGTACAACATATAAAAGAAGCGATTGAGTGTAGACTGCTATTCTGTATTGACATATTATCAAGCAGCAAGTTTAAAACTCGTTTACTTTGGCCAGTTGCTGTACCGATGGCGATAAGTTTTGTGTTATAGGGTAGAAAAAACAATAATGCTTATCATAAACACGTAGCTCAGAAAATCAACAAAATCTGCTACTTGGCTTTTACTTAGTAGTGCAAAATTGGTGTTAATCAAGTTCTTTTGATTACCAGTTGTGAATTGCTCTGTACTCTTATATAAAATATTCTGGACGCAGCCAGTGCGTTATGATAGTGAATTTTCATAGAAACCTTTTTAATAGCAATTATGTGCCTTTTAATGGAAGCAAACGTCAAATTTGGTTACAAGTACAACCTTATAGTGGGAACAATGTACCATATTTCATCAAAATAACTTTATCGTTTGACAAAGTAAAACATTTGTCCTAAAATGAACTTGAAATGCTCTCCAAAACATTGGTATGATTTTGCTGGACAACGAAGCTCTCCAAGCTACTTACCCACCTACCAACACAAAGCACAAAAAATCATTAAAACATTATTTGCCACAAACTTCAGTAAAAACTATTCCACCAACACTTCCCGAAGTATTATTTTACACAAAAGGTGGAAAAAATGCTTCTTTCAACAAAAGAAAATTCGCTAAAGCTTTTTTGTAAGGAAATTCGTTATTTCAAGAAATTTTTTACATGAAATGACGCTAATAAAATAAATGAAAGCTATACAATCTGATCTAAATAGAGATGTAAAAACTTTTCTGTGGATTTACAGAGAAATGTTTCTTTTGTCTGACGATGCCGTAAAAAACAAACCTGGTGCAGAGAAAAAAAGAAGCACTTGTGAAGCGACAGGAAAAGTCTCTACGGCTGTATTAAGTATGGAACGGTTTCACCAGTTAGGACAATAACAAATAACCAGATCTGATATTTAAATCGAATTTAGTGTTAAAAGATTTTTCTCCTCTTTAGTAAAAAAAAAATCATCATGACAGGTGTAGTGTAATACCGTGGTATGTTAATTTTCTACCGTCTAATTTATGGCAAACAATTTTTATTGCAAATGGATTGTTTGCATATATTTTAATTAAATGAAGGAAAATAACAGTTGAGACACAGAAGCTTGTTTAGTCATTGCGTGCAATATTTCACACCCGCAAAGCGCATTACGCATTAGTAAGCCCACCAGAATGATCAATTTCGACGTTTCACTTTTTTTTTTAATCAAGGACATAACTTTTTTGTCTTTTAGCCTAGATATCTTAATTTTGATAGATGGAATACTCTTTATGATGGAAACTCGCCAAATTTTGTTGCGATGGCTTTATTATTTCTGGATATACTAAAATTTTCGGAAAGAAATTCGATTTTTCCGGCTAACGAACTCATCCAAGCCATTTACAAAAGGAAGGTACTTACCAAATTTGAACAAAATCAGACCATTATTTTTTGAGTTATCGGTGTAATACTTTTTTAAATTCAAAAATCTATATCTCCTCACTAGTGAATATTTTCTACGAAAATTCACTAAAAATGTGCACGATAGGTGACGTGATTGCCCTTAGATATCCAAAAACTGAATTAAACTGTTTCTTGTGAATTTTTCAGACGAGTTGGGTAGAGCCTCGGTGGTTCAGAGGTAAGTACGTGTGCCTCTGAACCAACGGGTACTGGGTTCGATCCCAGGGTACTCCTTTCACTTTTTCAGTACAAACTGTAACATTAACGTCTACCGAGGTTCTGGCATTGTATTTGAGCAAGTTTAATGTATGCACGTTCCGCCCTTCGGCGGGGGCGTAAAGCCGTCGGTCTGGTGTCCATGCGATGTTGGGCACGTTGAAGATCTACCCTCCTTAAAGAAAGGCAGGGGCTCGGCAAAATTTCCAGGATAGTGAGACGAAAATGCTCACTGGCGTCGGTGATTAGCCTTAGTCGCGGAAATAGGCCGACGCTAAAGAAACAAAACAGAACAGAACAGACGAGTTTGGTGAAAACCTGAAGAATTTTCCGTTCTGTCAAGGTAGGTAAAACTTAGCCTCAACGTTTCACCAAAAAACCAAGAAACACGTCCAAGCACTAGAAGACAATAAGTGTTTTAATTAACGAAAAATAAAACAGCTTATTTACTGCAATTACTAAGCGACAAAATATAATAAGCACACTTTGGAGAACCCAATTCATCACAATAGAGTTTTAAGACCTGACGATCGTTTCACTAACTAAGTTAGCGTCATCAGGGAAATAAAGAGTAATCGAATAAAAACAAACGCTGATTGCAATTGCTTGTCAACTAATATACAAATTGGAGTTATAGTTTTTATTCACTTAGTTTGTTCATGCCTCTGATAACGCTAACTTAGTTCGCGAAAGAATTGTCAGACCTTGAATCAGTATTGTGATGAATTGGGTTTGCCAAAGTGTACTTATCAGTGCTCAGAATAGGCGTCAATTTTTACTCAGCGACAAAATTTAATCAAAATGCCAGATCTTTCAGAAAAATATTTATAAGGGTAACTGACAAGCACTCACGTCTGCATTAAGTGTACACCTAAATTATAAAAGCTTCCTTTTTAAAAAACTTTTAACTCCATGCTTATTAACTTTACATTTTGCAGAACCAAAGGCTAATGTTTATATTCGTAGTCAAACACAATTTCGATTACTTCTACAAATATCTAACTGCCAAATTATTGTAGTGAAAATGAGCTCACCATGACACTCCTAAAGTGGGGTCAGTATATTTTGACTTTCTAACATTATTCAAACCACTTTAAAATATCTACAAGTTCACTATCTAATTGGGCAGTAAAATTAGCAACTACAGTCTTATTAAAAAGCAGACTGTAAAAACTGTGAGCAGAAAGATATTTATTGTAGCTTTGCCAACATTAGTAAACAAATCATATATGTTGACACCGTGGGTTCCAACAGAGAAATGGCATTGTTGTAGTACAGAGAAGCACATAAAACTTTTCAAACTTAGGTGTCGTTAGAAAACATAGAGCATAATAATAATAATAATAATAATAATAATAATAATAATAATAATAATAATAATAATAATAATAATAATAATAATAATAATAATAATAATAATAATAATAATAATAATAATAATAATAATAATAATAATAATAATAATAATAATAATAATAGTAGTAGTAGTAGTAGTAGTAGTAGTAGTAATAATACTAATAATAATAACAGAATTATTAGTTGTATTATAATCCAACGCTCAATTAGTTAAGTAACTCGTTAGTTGCACAAATCACAAATTGCCTTTGATACCTATGTTTATCCCAGCGCACTCACAGCTACCTAAGTTAAAACATTATCATCTTAGCCAAAATGCTCCTGGTTTGAGGTTTTAATATATTCGATTGCAGAAATGCAGGCTACGTCCAGAATGATTATTCTTTTCTTCGTTCTTTACTACTTTCGGAATCCTTATAAGCTCCAAAAACCTGGTTTTTGTATTTCTAGCTAACATTTAAAGTTTATTCCTCCTTTCTCAGCTGTTGCGTATTTTGCAGTAATTATACCTCGTGTGGTGTTAATAACACCGATTCTCCCCTTTTGCGTGGTTTTCGCTTTCCACTAACAGGAATAGTAGATCAATCGCTAATTGAAAAATTTTGTTGTTAATTTTGCTTAACATTTCGCAATGCTGTAATATGTATAGGTTGACCAGCATCCTCAAGCGCTTGCCTATTCAACCTTTGGGCATGGAGTGTAGTAGTCACTCTGAATAACCTGGTCATCATCATTGGCTTCACGGTGATTCTCGTGCATTATATTATCCTAAGTTGTAATTTATGCTGCGAAAAATATCCACTCTGGAAAGACATTGATCAAAAGATTGTATCCAAGCTTTACGGAAACCATTTAAGGGGTTATCTAAATTAGCTTATTTCTTATATGCGTTTGTAAATAAGCTTGAACCTGTGTGTGGGGAACAACCCGATGCCGATTGGAAATTGCAATTTCTTTAACATAATATACTGTTACAGGGCTTTATTTCCCTTTTTTTCAAGCGGCGACTACAATGCAGTAGCAGAAAAATATAATATCACGCCGTGTCTTTTGTCATCATAATATACTGTTACAAGGCTCTATTGCCACTCTTTTCAAGCGGTGCATACAATGCAGCGGCAGACAAAATAATATCACGCTGTGTATTTTTTCAACACTAGCAGTTTTGTGACTAGTGTGCCCATCACTAACAGTACTTTGGAGTCAGCGGATGGTTTAGCATCCTGAAGGTATATTGAGGTGATTTAACAAATATCTATCTGTCCATCCAACTTATTTCCTGAAAAAATCTGATGGATCCTTTTAGTCCAGCAGTGTTTTGGATGTCTGCTCACTGCTGGCGAGTTCTTTGGTTTTTCTCCTTACCCTTGCAAACACTGAACATTGCAGGAGTACTTAATTGAGCATATAACTCTATTATGGAAGCCTATGCCAACAGACCCTTCCAGATAGGTGGACAAAATATAAAATATTTTAAATAGCTCGCCACACGTTATAAACTATCAAATGCTAGGAACATGATACCCGAGCTGATTTATGGACTACTAAGAAAGTTTTAACAAAATTACACAGAAATATTACGAAGCACATTTTAGTTAAAAAACATTTCTACAATGGGGTAGTGCTAGCGATCTGACACAGCAGCGCATTCTCACTCAAATTTCTTTCATTCAAATTGTAGCTTCTCAATGGTTCCATTTGCCGCCAGTATTTTTTACGACAGATCTAAATAATTAGTTTTTCTTTACTGTAGAAATCGTCACTTTTACTACCAATATTCTTTTTAAGAGGATTGATTATATAGCACAAAAATTTTGACATTTGCTTGACAAACAGCTAAACTATAACTTGTGAATGAAGCTAAATATATTGTGTTTATTACACGAATAATTTAAGTCTTCTGTCGTTTCGTCTCGCGTGGAGAAAAAAATATATGCCAATTTGCCCTGGAGATAGAAACGTAAATTCTGGTATGTATTATATCCTCTACAAATGTAACTTGCATTCCAAATTTCGTTTAGGGATATAACATTAAAAACAATTAATTTTTTTCTAAAACACCTGAGTTAGTTGGGCTGAATCTAAATAACAAACTTAGATAGGCTATTTGCAAAAATATGCTACGTGCCCAATTATATATATATATATATATATATATATATATATATATATATATATATATATATATATATATATATATATATATATATATATATATATATATATACTTATGCCTATGCGGAAGTAGCTGGACCATTTCATATGCCAAGTGTATAATAGCTGGACCAACCGTGCAATAGCTGGACGTCCAGCTATTAACATGCTGGTATTAATATGTACATGCGTTATTGGCTGGACCTATTTCATGAGGACATTAAAAGTAAAAATTAATGCGCCTGTGCGGTGTTGCCAAATGCTCAAAATATTAATTATCTTTAAATATTTACATGTTTTAGTGAATTTTATGTACACTAGGACCGCAAAAAGCACGAGGTTACTTAAGACTTTATTTAATAATAATATCGTCAGAATATTTCTTAGGAATTTCTGGATTAAAAATAATTATTGCATAAGTTACTATTCATGTAATATAGCAAAAAATCTACAGGTGGTTTGTAAAAATAATGTTTCGGAAGAAACAAAATATGAATTATTTTTTGATATTTGCAGTAGATGTGCCAAAATCATAAAAACACAAAATGATTGCCAAGGCCCTAGTGTATAATAAGATTGCAAATTATATTTTGTCACCTTTTTCAAAAGCGAAAAAAATGCATATGAAGATCGGGATAGCAATTAAGACGTTTCCGAAATATGAATTATTTTTTGATGTTTGCAGTAGATGTGCCAAAATCATAAAAACAAAAAATGATTGCCAAGGCCTTAGTGTATAATAAGATATTCAAATTATTTTTTGTCACCTTTTGAAAAAGTGAAAAAAAATTCATATGAAAATCGGGATAGCAATTAAGACGTTTTCCAAATATGTATTATTTTTTCGCATGTGTCAAAATAATAAAAACCAAAAATGATTTCCAAGGCCCTAGTGTATAATAAGATATGCAAATGATTTTTTGTCACCCTTTGCAAAAGTAAAAAAAATGCGAAAACAGATCCGAAAAGCAATTGAGACGTTTCCGCAATATGCATAATTTTTTGACATTTGCAATTTTTTAAACAGGAATCTTTTTTTTATATTTACATTTAAAATCATAAAATCACAAAACTATTACCAAAGCCCTAGTGTATAATACTACAGCATACACAACTCTCAACTCGGCCAGTTTTAGAATGAATTGAATATGATTCTATTCCTATTTTTCAAGTTGCAGATTTTTTTAACGCGCTAAAATCTAATATACAGTCACAGCATAATAATTGATTGATTATGCTGTGCTACAGTTACTTTTCAATTTTTTCTAAACATATGTTTGACAGGACAGGTAAAAGCTTTGAAATTTACAAAAGGAGGGTACAGAAACAGAGCTGTAAAACTTTCTGGGATCAACGTCGTAAAAGCGGTATATCAAAGCCCAAACGTTCTTTATCTATGCGACGCTTTTATATACAAATACATAATATTTGAGAAAAAATGCTAGGTTTAATATTTGAATATGACCAGCCACTAACTGCTATACTAGAGTGACTAACATTAATTAGATTCTCATAATTTTTATGTTGCATTGTTCAAGTATGCAGTACAGCATAAGCAACAGTCTTCTTATGCTATGTAACCAAGATTTATGCCACTAAAAATAAGTTGCACTTTAAACCTAATTTATAGCAAATTTTTATAATAAACATATTGTTATAACGAGATTGGGGTAGTTTCTTTGTATACACAACATGTTTATTAAATTTATTTAAATTCATCATTTTTCCAAAACATAATAAAAATAATAATCCGTATCACTCATTCACTGACTGAAGGCAAAGTCGCTTAGTAGTCGCAACGATAGGTTAAAATAAGGTGGTTTCCCGTTGCTTTCATGTGGCACATTGACTGAAAAAAAATACATTCTTGGAAAACGTTTTAACTGCTATCCCGATGTTTAAATTCTTTTTTTTTTCTTACTTTTGCAAAAGGCGACAAAAAATAAATTTGGTGTAGTATTACACAATAGGGCCTTGGTAATGATTTTTGGTTTTGTGATTTTACCACATAAACAGTAAGTATCACAGAATCATTAATGTTGAAATGAAAAACGTGGTAGTAACTATCCCGGTGTTCAAATGCATTTTTTTTATATTTCCAAAGGTTGACAGAAAATTAGTTGCATGAGCTTTTATGCGTCAGTGATATTTTTTGTTTCTATGAATTTGGCACATTAACTGCAAATGCGAAAAAATAATACATATTTGGAAAACGTCGTAATTGCTATCCCGATTTTCATATGCATTTTTCTCACTTTTGCAAAGGGTGACAAAAAATAATTTGCATATATTATTATACACTAGCGCCTTGGTAATCATTTTTTGTTTTTATAATTTTGGCACATCTACTGCAAATATCAAAAAATAATTAATATTTCGGAAACGTCTTAATTGCTATCCCGATTTTCATATGGATTTTTCTCACTTTTGCAAAAGGTGACACAAAATAGTTTGCATCTCTTATTATACACTAGCGCCTTGGTATTCATTTTGTGTTTTTATGATTTTGGCACATTTACTGCAAATATCAAAAAATATGACATATTTCGGAAACATTTTAATTGCTATCCCGAATTTCTTAAGCGTAGTTTTCACTTTTGCAAAAGGTGACCAAAAATAATTTGCATGGTTTTTCATACATAAGGGCCTTAGTAATAATTTTTTGTTTTTATGACTTTGGGACATTAACTGCCAATGCGAAAAAATAATACATATTTGGAAAACGTCTTAATTGCTATCCCGATTTTCATATCCATTTTTCTCACTTTTGCAAAGGGTGACAAAAAATAATTTGCATATCTTATTATACACTAGGGCCTTGGTAATCATTTTTTGTTTTTATGATTTTGGCACATCTACTGCAAATATCAAAAAATAATTCATATTTCGGAAACGTCTTAATTGCTATCCCGATCTCCATATGCATTTTTCTCACTTTTTCAAAAGGTGACAAAAAACAATTTGCATATCTTATTATACACTAGGGCCTTGGTGATCATTTTTTGTTTTTATGATTTTGGCTCATCTACTGCAAATATCAAAAAATAATTCATATTACCGAAACTTCTTAATAGCTCTCCCGATCTTCATATGCATTTTTCTCACTTTTGCAGAGGGTGACAAAATATAATTTGCAATCTTATTATACACTAGGGCCTTGGTAGTCATTTTGTGTTTATATGATTTTGGCACATCTACTGCAAATATCAAAAATTAATTCATATTTCGAAAACGTCTTAATTGCTATCCCGATCTTCGTTTTTGTGATTTTGGCACATCTATTGCAAATGCGAAAAAATAAACGTGGTAATAGCTATTTCGATCTTCATATGTATTTTTTTCACTTTTGCAAAAAATAATTTGCATGAGTTATTATACATTAGGGCCTTGGTAATAGTTTTGCGCTTTTATGATTTTGCACATTAACTGTAAATATCAAAAAATAAGTCATATTTGAAAAAACTTAGTAATAAGTATCTCGATGTTCAAATAATTTTCTTTTATTTTCCAGAGTGTGACAAAAAATAATTTGTTTAGGTTGCTATACACTAGGTCTTTGGTAACTTGTTTTTGTGTCTATTTTTATATTGGGGCCTTGGCTTTATTGTCCAATATTTGTCATTTGGGTACATGTAACCAAAATAACAAATAATACATACTAAAATTTAGTTTTCCTCTATGACTATGTTAATAATAAACGATTGGTTTAGTGTTACTATGTTATTGCAAAACATTTAAGACAAATTCTTTTTTCTTCGGTAAGGTGTAGTAGCATATAGCAATATATGGCTGGCATCTATGGCTAGCCATAAATTTACTACGTTGCATCCGCTTCACTGATATTGTGATCGCGACGATCCATCCCGCTTTCTGCTGACCCTACGTGTAAATCTATGGCTGGGAATTTATGGATAACTTCACGAAAACTTTATCCCAGTTATATTCAGCAAACATGTATTATCTCTGCTGCATCGAACATGATGCAAATGCAACTATGTGAATCTTAAAATGCAGCGGCTTTCCAGGAAATAAAGCTTTTAAGTTATGTACTTACCAATGCTACTATTTCTACCCCTACGACTTTTTATTTATAATAAAAAATATGCACATTGTTTGCCTAAACCTGCCAGTATAATTTTTTGACAGCTATATACATATAGCGCGAGTTTAAAACATGGAATAAATTCAGTTAATCAGATACAGCTATCTTTTTCCAATAATTCGCAGACATGTCGATAGACATTCTATGTTGCGGTCTTTTCAAAAAATAAAATAAATACCATACAGTGTGTGCCAAATATAAGGTACGACCTCATCGATATTTTTTTCAAATCCTACCCTAGTTTGTTTTTGTTAAATAGGTTTAACCTACACATTAAGTTGAAAAAAACAGCTGATTTTAAATTTTTATTTATTTATTAATATAAATCTAAAGGAATTAGTAGCACGAATAAGAAATGAATGTTGACTTATTTTCCCAAGATAACCAGAAATGTGTAAAACGAATTTCAATTCCGTTTATACTACTAACAAATAGTCAATCGACAACAACCTAAGCATTTATTAAAGAAAATTGATTTAGATTATCTATTTTTTATTTCTGTTTTTAAAATAATATAACGTATATTTGGGTGGGAAGGAATATAAACTTGGTGGTTTAGCATAACTTGACATGTACTTTAGAAATAGCCAACAAAACAGTACGATTGTCGGTTAAACAAATTATCGACGTCATATCTCAAATTTGGGACAACTTCATATTATTAAAGAAAGATCACAGCTTAAAAAACACTAATTGACGTGTTCGCGCATTTGAAAAAGGTGTATTTGATTAACTGAATGTATTCTAAGTTACCAACATGCATTGTGTAATATGGCAGTAATAATGCTGATAATTGTTTATCTTTTTTGTCTTTTCTTCAACGGCTGCGTATATCTACGACTATGGCCAATCACCGACGACAGGGAGCACTTTCAACTCACTTTCCTTTAAATTTGGCCGAACCCCGTTTTTTCTATAAGGAGGGTAGGGATATTCAGCGTCCCCAACCTCGCACCGTACACGGGACTAACGACTTCACGACTCCTCAGTGAATCGGAACTTGCAAAAATTCAACCTGCTCAAACTAAATGATAATTTTACAGTAGGGGCTGGAAAAATGAATGGGGAACCCTGGAAATCGAACACAGGACCCTTGGATCCGGCGGCATACTTTCCTACCACTGCATGACTCAGGCTTTTTGATAATAATTGTAAAATATCTTTTGCAACAATTGGATACAATAATCTAAAATATATAACTCTATAACACTAAAAGTAGATATCGTAAGTTTATAAAACAACAGTCATTATACACCTTGTCCTATTTTCGAATTAAGTTTTTGTGTTATCTTCTAAAAAAAGCAGGAGTTAGATTAATTTTAATTCAAAATACTATATTACAAAACAAAACAAAAGGTACGAAAGATGCTCTCTTCTCTTAATACCAGGAAAGCCTTTGGCCTTGACGAGATCCCAGCAATTGTTCTCAAAAGATGTCCACCAGAACTTGCTCCTGTCCTGACCTGCCTGTTTTAGACATCTTACACTAGTAACTGGAAAACTGCTCGAGTACAACCCGTCCCCAATAAAGGATCCAAAGCGCTTCATAACAACTACAGGCCTATTTCTCTCCTTTCAGTCGTATCTAAAGTGATGGAAAAGTATGGTAAAACACCGAATTACTAAAATTTCTTGAAAAACACAGTCTAATCCACGACAGCCAGTATGGATTCCGTCAGCGCAGATCAACTGCCGACCTCCTTTCCTTTGTCATCCATTCTTGGAACAAGTCTATGAAACTACACGGTGAATGCCATATTGTCGCTCTAGACATATCCAAAGCATTCGACCAGGTTTGACACGCAGCGCTGCTTAAAAAACCTCCGGCCTATGGCCTACCACCAAAACTCTGTACCTGGACAGCAAATTTCCTCTCCAACCGGAGAATTTCTGTTGCCGTGGATGGCCATTCCCCTAAACTGTATCCAATTAATGCAGAAGTCCCTCAAGGTTCAGCTTGAGCCCCTACTTTGTTTCTTCTCCACATCAATGACCTCCTCTCTAGCACATCCAACCCAGTTCACAGTTACGCGGACGACAGCACCCTCCTCTCAAATATACAATATTCTAAGCCTGTCTCTTTAGCTCAATTAGATGAGGATCGCAGACTCATGGAGGGTTCTGCCTCTGTGGATCTTCAAAAAATATTATACTGGGGAAGTAGAAATCTTGTACAATTCAACTCCACCAAATCTCAGTCTTGCTTTCTATCTCATAAGAGATGCACCAGCCCTAGACCCATCTCAATGAACAACCAAGTTATTCAATTGCAGAAGTGGCTGCTAAGAAATTAGGTTTCCTCGTCCGGGCTCGCAAATACTTTTCACCAGATAATCTATATATCTTATATACTTTACAAATAAGGCCAAACCTCGAATACTGCTCCCACATCTGGAGTGCCGCTGCCGCTTTTACACTCGCTATTCTGGACTCCATTCAGAAGAGACCTATACGTCTCATCGGTGACACTACCATCACCCAAAGGCTGCCATCCCTTGCCCACCGACGTGCCGTTGGTGACCTCGCTCTCTTTTATGGATATCTGTACGGACACTGCTCAGATGAGCTTTCTTCCATAGTTCCTCCACCTGCTGCCCCCAACAGATCTACCAAGAACAGAGCGAATGCACCGTTTTACTGCCCAGGTCACCAGACATAGAACATCTTGTTATGCCCGCTCTTTTGTCCCGAGGCCTTCCAAGTTGTGGAATTCTTTGACGGCACATGTTTTTCCTTCTCCACAGAACCTCCAAACCTTCAAGTCCAGAATTAACAAGTTGCCTCTTTCCTCCTTCTCGACACACACGGCACGGTAGTATTTAGGCTGTAAGCCCTCGTGGTGTGTTGTTGAAAAATTAAAAAATAATAATAATAACCCTTTAAGTACGTTACGCCCCAACATCTACTATAATTACTGAAAATAGTCCAGGATCAGTTTGACTTGACTTATTAATTTAGACACCATGTCAATTTATAAATTTCGGTCGGAACATTTTTTGAGAATAAACTTTGGCAGAAAATTTTTAAAACAAGTTTCATTTCTTAGGCAGACTAAATAGTTGTGAGTTTTCAATTACCAGTGCTTTCTTTAGACAGAGCCTACAATATGTTTTGTTGGTGTACTCGTTAATCAAATGACCTTGTGGTTAGAAAACATTTTATGGTCGTAAAATACAATTCTATTTTCACTTACCAACAACCGATTTTAAAACATTCTCTTTGGTATAGGTATTTGAATCGTGTATTTTAAAACATTCTCTTTGGTACATGTATTTGAATCGTGTATTTTAAAACATTCTCTTTGGTACAGGTATTTGAATGGTGACTTGGGGTACTTTATAAGTAGTCTCATTCTGGCGTTCCTAAATCAATAAGAAAATTAAGCAAACAACAATGACCAAAAATGGATTTATTCTAAATAGTTAATTATTTTAATTGACCATGTTTTTTAGCTGGTGGTACCGGTTTTTTACAAGTGTTTTCAAATGGCGGAAAATATTGAAAGACCACTGTCAGGCTTGAATAGTGAACGTTGTATAATGATTATAATTTATTGCACTAGGGGGTAAAGCTGTTACTACCCTTATCCGAATTTTCTTAAAGGGTTTCTTAAGCAATTACGGAGCAAGGGGGTTGGATACTGCCCACTAGACGATGTGCGTTAACTAAACCTTTATTATGAGGCTACTATAACAGTTAAATAATGTAAGTACATATATTTATAATCTCGGAACCAAGACACGCTACAGAAAGGCATTATGGGAGCTGAGACTATAATGTAATGTGTGGGAAGTGTCATCGTTGCAATTTGTATTTGTAAAATACATATTATCGTGTCGGATGACTCCTCCCCTGTTAGATGGGATTTTATGGGGTGCATAAAATTTTATTTGCAAAAATTTATATTCTAAGGTAAAATATTTAAAATGATCAAAAATTGAAAACAATTACATCAATAGATCAATAATTCTATAAAATTTAGAAAATATAACATATAACATGGTTATTCTTTAGGCAAAGGAAAATCCTTTTGTTTGCTGCATTTTCGTTAACCTGTACGGAAATTTAAATATCAAGTATTTAAAGTTAACAATAAACAATGATTATGAAACACCCGTTAAAAGTAGCTTCCGCAGTATACACTCTATCACTGTTGCACTTCCTACTATAAGTTTAGCATAAACAATATGCTACGGTTTTCCTCTAGGTAAAGGAATTATGTCTTCAATTTCTGCGTCTTCCTTAAAGTAATTTTTTAGTTTTCAAAATTTGAATAAACTAAGTTTATTCATCCCCTTAATGATGCTAACTTTGTTAGCGAAACGATCGTCGGGTCAAAAAACTGTATTGTGATAAATGGGGTTCTCCAAATGGTACTTATCAGTGCTCATCACAGGTTCCAATCTTCACCCATTGTACAAAGGTAATTTCTATGATTATTGTTTCACAGCAGCACAACCAAGATGGAGTTCTCCTCAAAGAGAAGCAGTTAAGGAGACCATTAGAAGACATTTAAAGGACGGAAGCAACCCCTCGATAGCTGAATGTGAACTTCTGATCGAAAATTGTCCAGTGTTAAACAAACGAACTCCCCAGTCTCTAAAACCTTACATTTCTAGTAGCACGAAAAAAGAAAAAAGACAGACAATATGATAAATATTTCTTTTTAGCTATATTAAAATAAAATAACATAAAAATACATCAATGACTATTTATATTACATTTTACAAATTTGCCTACTTTGTACAAATTTTCTTCTACTAAATTCCTGAGTTCTCCACTTTTTCTGCAGTTTCTATTTATTTACGACAACTATTTTCACTGATTTCTTACGTTCAATTCAAACCATAACACAAGAATTGTGTTTCATATGTAACTTATGCAAAAGCTTTGGTCATCATAGTTTTGTTAAGAGTTTGAATTATGTTACTTCCATTATGAAAACAGATCACATGCAATGTATTCAGATTCAGATAACTAATTACAATAATTTTGTTTTCTAGGAACTCAATGTATTACATTTTGAGATAAAACACGTGTGTTTTTAGACAAGACTGTTATAAATACATTTTTATACACAATTTATTTAATTTAAAATAACTGGTAAACAATTACAACACAAAATTTGTCTTTTATCATTTTTCTGCTTTACCACACCGGTGTGATAATTTATGTAGGCAAATAATCTAAAAATAATTTGTAGTCACTTTTTATAATTTTAATATTCACGAAGTGCTTCACTGTAAAACTGTCAAAGTAAAGAGAATAAATAATGTATTAATTAAAACATATCATCTTTGTATACTGGCACGCAGACCTTAAAACCGAAATGCTACCTGTTTAAGCATACAACATAAAACTAACCAGAAAACTTTTATATATCCTACTAAAAAGTGCGGCAACACTGTGAGGTTAGGTCCAGCTACTTCCTTTTGGACATATTAATTTTTATGGCTGAAATGTCCAGCTACTTCCTTATAAACATATATAAATCCCAAGAGATAAAGGTCCAGCTACTTCCGCATAGACATAAATATATATATATATATATATATATATATATATATATATATATATATATATATATATATATATATATATATATATATATAAAGCTTGGCAGATATTTCCCCTTTGTTAATCGCATGGATGAGTTCTCCAACCCAGTCTAAACAGTTTAAAAAACATTTTGTCAAAATAGATTTGTAAATCTGACACTAATTTAGTTATTTTTTATACGCACATTGCTTTTAAAGAAGTAAAGCATATATATATCAAAAATAATTATTATATTGTTGCCTTTTCTCCGGGTTCTGGATAAGTGAGACTTTAAATTTTAACAAAACAACTTTATTTACTCTAAATATAGATACAATAAAAGTTCTAGAATGTCTCTCTGTCACAAAGCACTTAGTCTATCTGGCTTTACAATCACTAATCTGGAGAAAAGTCACAACACTGGAACTACAGTCGCTACTTTACACTGGTTACTGCTTCTTCGAGTCACTTCAACATTCTCTTGCTAACTGCCTGCACTGGCTTACTTCCAACTTTATATACCCGTCGTACCTTCCACCTCGTTTCTGGAGTATTCCGTTCCAGAATGTTCCAGGACTTTCTTTTGCTAGAAGGTTCTGTGAATACAGAACTGCTCCGTGTGTATACAGGGGATGTATATACAGATCTCTCTGCGTATACAGGCTGTAAGGGTTCTCTACGCATATAGGGTGTATATACAGGCTGTTCGGAATACGCCGACCTCAGTTGTCTGTTCCGACGGGGCCCAAGTTGGTAACTTCGTTATTTTTGGTCCTAGAGGGTTGTGACTTCGCCTGTCCCCAGGGGGTGGGGAGGCGGTGTTTCCAGATTGTGCAAGGATTCCCAGTTATTGGGGAAGTTTTGTAGATGTGGCAACACCGCGCCTACATCTATTGAAGTGCTTTGTAACAATATGTTAATTGGAAATTAAGTGGTTATCCGGATTTAAAAGATTTTAATGAAAATTCGCTGCCATAACACACTTGCGCATTCAGTCTTTGTAAATTTCTTAATTGGAGGAAATGTTCATTAAGATCACGTTATTAGCAAGCTTTTCTCTGAAAATTAGGTAAAAGGAGCAATTATATTTTTGTTTCTGCCTATAAAGACCTAATAGAAGCTTCGCTACATCCTAGCACATATGATATATTATATATGATACTTTCTTAAGTCATAAATAAGGTAGTGAGAAAGTGTCTCTAATGAGATAGTAATTAGATACATGGATGAGTTAATTGGCAAAACCATCGGCTTTGACATGTTAGGGTTTTAATACTTCTATTTTGGTAAAGAGTGTAAAGCCAAGTCTATATAGGTATAATAAAACTATTCTGGATTCTCATCACAGAGGAAAAATACATCGAAATACGATCACTTCATTTTCTCGTTTCCTGTATTACGTGGGTTCTCCTATGTCATTAAAAAACCAACTCTTCATTAAAGTTTCGCGACACACCCACGTCTAGCACATGTTCAATCAAACTTTGCTAATTTTGCACTAACTCGTCAATGTGCATTCAGAACATGTGTACCATGTAATTAAAGGAAATTATCGGAAACCACACGCTTGTTGCAAACTTGAAATACTATTGAAATTTTACTGCAATGAAGTCCACAGCCCTCATTTGTGTTTAAAATGTAGTTCACAGCACTATTGAAAACTTTTGTTCTCACACTTTCTGTAGCAAGGAAACCTGAAACATTAAGTGCGTTACGGTAGCGAATGTTTACAAAAACTTGAGCTTTTTCTTTTATTACGCATATTACAAGCTAATTGTGTCTGTTTTAAAATTGTTGCAGAACAAATTAACAGCTTGTAAATTTGTCCAAATGTGTTATCACATTCATGCCAAATGAGCGTTTACCTAAATGCCCTTATGTACCATTATAAAAAGAAAATCTGTGGTAAAATATATAGGTATAATTTCTGATGGTGAATTATTATTTGGTTAATATTTTGACAACATTTCATAGAGTGTTAAGGTTCCTTGTAAGACAATGATTAGTTTTCAGATCTCAAGATTGTTTCATTAGTTGTTGTTGCCCTTACTTGGTGAAACCATTATACTATAGACGTAGAGACTAAATTTATTTTGTTTATACGCATTCATGACAACTATTAATAGAAATCGGTTGCTTCGTTATAAGGTGTTGATTACAAATAAATTCTTTAAAAATAAGTAAAATAAAATAAAAAATGACGTCCTTAAAAATGTATATGTGATGTATGTCAAAATTTAACACGAAACAAAAACAACACATGACAATCATGACCATAACACCAAATATAATTAAAAAAATAAGGAATTGATAATCCTAGCAGTGAATCAAGCTGTATATAACCAAAATATCGATATACATCAAATAGATGTAATAATAAAATCGGCAGGTGCATCATGCATCGGTTTGCCTCCTAGTGGCGCGGACAGGCAACACAGTGGTGGCCTGTCGGGCAGTCTCTGCAGCAGAGATACTGGCTAATCAGGAGTAACGTGGGTATAGCTGGAAGTGACCTGGGATTACGACCATTGTTGTCATTATTAATAGGATTGGCTATGTTTACATTTTTATAATACATAAGAAACTGATAAATTGTTTTTACCTATGTCAAACGAAACTTTTAAGAATAAGCTTTATTTTTTTGGTAGCTTGTGACACAAATGTTGAGTACTTTTTTTCTTATATTTCACTTTATGGGTTCACATTTTCGTGCAAATAAACAACTGTTTACAAATTAATTTTTCTAACAATTTTAAGTACAGATTATAAAATTTGAGTTTCATGTATTTTATCAGTAAACTTAAGTGTAAAACATATTTAGTCAGTTTTTGCAGAATTTTTTGTTTTTCATATCTTTCATATTTTTTGTCAAATTTGTGGGAAAAGTTTGTTAATATTAATTAATTTTTATAAGTTATTGTCAAAACAAATTGTACGAATTCACATACATTTTTTTCTAATTTTCGTGCAAACAATTTGTTGCGCAACTTTTGGTGTAAAAAAACTTTTTAGCAATCTTTCGTAAAAGCATTTTCATATAATTTTTGAGTAACATTTCTTAAATTACTTGAATTGCTTGGCCAGGAAAATCAGACCAGGTTTTTCTTGAAAATTTGTCATTTTTCAAATAAAAGAGTTATTTTTATGTAACATGGTACAATAAAGTTTATAGTATCTGTCAAATTTAATCTCTTTCATTAAAAAGAGTCATATTCGTCATTACAAAAATTTTACTCAAAATTTGCTTCCATAACGCACCTGCTGCGTCAAGACTTTTTCTCTCTTAAGTTAAACTTGCTTGGTTTAAATATTTCGAAAAACATTTTATCAGCAGTGATCAGGCTGCCTCCATGCTTCTGTGTATAATTTCTACAACTTTTTTTCTTCTTCTTAACGTCGGTCTATTTCCACAACTATGGCCAATCGTCGACGCCAAGGAGCAGTTTCACCTCACTATCCTTGAAATTTTGCAGAACCCCTGCCTTACTGTAAGAAGGATAGGGATCTTTAACGTGGCAAACGTTGCATGGACACGGGACCGACGGATTTACGCCCCCTCGGAAGGGCGGAACGTGCAGACATTCAACTTTCTCTAATGCAATGCCATAACCTCGGTTGATGTTAATGTTACAGTACGTACTAAAAAAGTAAAAGGAGAATGCTGGGATCAAGCTCGGTACCCTTCGGTTAACAGGCGCACGTTCTTACCACTGAACCACCCAGGCTATTTTCTACAACTTATAACCCATTAAGTTTCCTGTCAGCACTTAATAAAAGATGAAGAAAATGTTATGACGTTTTGTACTAGTTTTGGCTGTTCAGCTTATTGTGTGAAGGAAGCAGATCATACACGTTTCAATTTTTGGGTCATTGTTGGAATTTAATTGGAAAGTGGTGTGACAGGTACGATGCAACATGTCTTAGATTCCAGAAGTGTTGTCAAGGATAATGTGCATGCGCGTGGCGAATTGACGGCAGTCTCGACCCGGAGCAGGGGAAAGTGCCGTGTTATTATACTTTTAATTCGAACGGCGAGTTAAATTTGAACACAGAACCTGTTACAAGCTCTTAGCAGAAAACAAGCTTTAGGTGGGATATTTAATTTAATTAGTAATGTATGAATTTTACCAAAGGGCACTAAAACTATACGCCAGTAGAATTGATTGGAGTGACTGTATCAAAAAAAAATCCGCTGTATCGAAACTTAGCCTAATATATTTTTTTAGATATAAAACAATCCTAAGTTTAACTCAAGCTGAGTTTGGCGAGGTTAGCAGTGGTTATGGAATTTACCACCGTAGTAGCTAACAGTTAAAGGGTACTATGGTGGGTTAAAGTGTATTTGTTACGTCTAGTAGTTAACAGTTGGTCCTTTAGACGAAATAAATTGATTATAGAACGGAGCCCTAAAGCACAGCAAAGAGAATATACAGGCTGTCCACTTGAAAACGAAGCACGCGCATTTTAAGGCACTTAACGTGAGTTTGTTGAAAATCGCTTAAAGAGGTAACTTGTGCTTTCAGGGGGAAAGACTTTTTATAAGCTTATTCTCAACACCGGAACACCAATTCCTATGCCGTGGTGCGCTCCAACCCTAAAATTCTAAATGACAATGGTGTCAAGTAGCACGTCGTTTTTGAGCTGGTATAATATCTCTTGAACGGTGCCTTGTTTCTTAAATTTGAAGCAGTGGGCTCTGAGGTATTGACTCCTAAAGATAAGAAAGGGTTTTCTTAAGTTTGCCATAAATATTGTCGCGTTTTGTTGATTGTTTTATTTGATTATCGCTTACGAAAAAGTGGGAGCTGTGATTTTTTTATGCAATTGATGGTAATTAAATTATGCTATTCAGTTTCCTTATTTGCTAAGAAACCTTAGTGGTTTTCATTTTATTTGCCCATTAGGTCATTGCTGTTTGTACAGTTATTCAGAAACATGATTTACTCGATTGCACAGAGGGTGGATATGATTTCACTTTTTATTTATAAATCAATGTTCTTATAGAACAGCCTAATGATTTAATCTACAACATTTAAATAAGCATGTTACTTAAAAGTTTGTTTTGGAGTTAGTGACAAAGGTTCAAGAGATCGGGGCTGTTTGTAATAAAAATCGAAGCGCTGAAAGAAATGAAGCGGTAGAAGTGTCGGTTCTTGATCACGTGGCTTTGAATCTCAGGACGAGTACGAGGCAACCTGCAAGTAAATCTGGTTTTGAGCAGTTCACCATTTAAAACATTTTAAAGCGTCACAAATTCTAACCACACAAAGTCCATTTTGCACGCAAACTAAATAAAGAGGACCTTGATCACCATCTGGACTTTTGTGAAGTGATAAGTGAACAAGTGGTGAATGATCACAATTTTTCGTTTAATAATTGCTTTTCGACAAGTGTTCGTTTTTCATGAACGGTACCGTGAATCGTCATCATCATCGCTATTGAGCCGATTCCAATCCCAAATTATTTCACGACGTTTATACACAACACTCAGAAAAACTTAATTTTTGAAATAAAACTTTGGGTGATTGCTGGTCCTTTTAGTGAATTTTCGTAGAAAAAAATTCACTAATGGAGAGATCCCGACTTTTGAAAAAATTTTTGCAAATGAGCGCCAACTAGGACCCTTAGAACCCATATCCGGGGTCAGTTTCAATTTTTATATGTTTATGTATATATATATATATATATATATATATATATATATATATATATATATATATATATATATATATATATATATATATATATATATATATTCGTTCACGATACGCCGACTTACATCTTGTAAGGTGTCGCGCCGGGTGAAATATATTTTACTTTTCATGTGACCCCACAAAAATAAATCGAGGGACGATAAATCGGGCGATCGTGCGGGCTATTCTATGGAATATTTTCTCCCAACATACCGGCTTGGAAATTTGTGGTCGAGATATTGTCGAATAGGCAATTTAGTGTGGAGGAGCTTCATTCTGGTGAAATAACAACTGGTCTTCGAGAGAATGCTCACCATTCTCGACAATGTCAGTTAACATTGGATCAATGGTGTTTTTCAACAATTACAGTTACACATCTCCAGTCAGATTACTAGGTACGAAAAAAGTCTGGACGCAGCAGGTGCGTTATGGTAGTGAATTTTCATAGAAATTATCTGGCACAAAATATTTGATTATAACTCTTTTTTCTTGTAACGTAGAAATGTAAATTTTGGTGTATAGTTTAATTTTTACATCGTAAACCTAACTACCAAATTTCGTTATCATAGCTTTTTTATTTTTTGAGATAATTTTTTTTTCTAATGAAAACTCAAAATTTTCCCGGAAAGCCTCGTTACATTTTCCTGATTAACGAACTTATCCACGCCATTTACGAAAGGAAGGTACGTGCCAAATTTTATCAAAATCCGCCCATTACTTTTTGAGAAAAAAAAATTTCTAATGAAAACAACTCAAAATTTTTCCGGAAAACCTTGTCCGATTTTCCTAATTAACAAACTTATCCAATCCGTTTACAAAACAAAGACATATTCAAAATTTTATCAAACACGGCCCATTATTTTTTGAGAAAAAAATTTTTTTCGAATGAAAACTCAAAATTTTCCCGGAAAACCTCGTCCGATTTTCCTGACTATATATATATATATATATATATATATATATATATATATATATATATATATATATATATATATATATATATATATATATATATATATATATATATATATATTTGTGTGTGTGTGTGTGTGTGTATCACACCGATAACTCAAAAAATAATGGGCCTATTTTGATAAAAGTTGGCATGTACCTTCCTCTTATCAATGGCTTGGATAAGTTCGTTAGTCAGGAAAATTGAACGAGGTTTTCCGGAAGAATTTTGAGTTTTTATTTGAAAAAATTTTTATCTCAAAAAATAATGAGCCGATTTTGATAAAATTTTGAATGTGTCTTCGTTTTGTAAACGGCTTGGATTAGTTTGTTAATCAGGAAAATCGGACAAGGTTTTCTGGGAAAATTTTAAGTTTTGGATGGCTTGGATAAGTTCGTTAATCATGAAAATGGGACAAGGCTTTTTGAGAAAATTTTGAGTTTTCATTAGAAAAAAAAAATTATCTCAAAAAATAAAAAGCTATGATAACGAAATTTGGTAGGTAGGTTTACGATATAAAAATTAAACTATACACCAAAATTTAAATTTTTATGTTACAAGAAAAAAAGTTATAATTGAATATTTTGTGCCAGATAATTTCCATGAAAATTCACTACCACAACGCACTTGCTGCGTCCAGGCTTTTTTCGTACCTAGTATTCTCACCGGAGATGCGTAATTGTAATTGTTGAAAAACACCATTGATCCAGTGTTAACTGACATTGTCGAGAATGGTGAGCATTCCCTCGAAGACCAGTTGTTATTTCACCAGAATGAAGCTCCTCCACACTACATTGCCTGTTCGACAATATCTCGCCCACAAATTTCCAAGCCGGTATGTTGGGAGAAAATATTCCATAGAATAGCCCGCACGATCGCCCGATTTATCGTCCCTCGATTTATTTTTGTGGGGTCACATGAAAAGTAAAATATATTTCACCCGGCGCGACACCTTACAAGATGTAAGTCGGCGTATCGTGAACGAATGCCGCCAAAACACTCCAAAAATGTTACAGAATGTGCGCCAACCCTTCGAACAACATTTGTACTATTGTATGGTGGTCGAAATTTTAAACATTTGATAAACTGACATGTAAGTTTTTGATAACAAATTACTTACCTTTAGAAGTCAATTTCTTCTAACCCACTGCTTCAAATTAAAAAAGATACCACACCGCAGAAGAGAGACTTACACTATCTCTAAAATGATGTGCCACGTGACCCCCTTTTCATTTACGATTTTAGGGTAAATCGCACAACCGCGTAAGTGTTGGCGTTGCGATCTCGAAAATAAGCCTACGATGTTAAAAATCTTCCGCCTTGAAAGCGAAATTTACCTGCGAGCGATTTTCAACACAATCACAATAAAGATTCACTTGTTTTGTTTTTAAGTGACCGTATTTAGATAATATATTATTTATTATTTAGAAAACCAGAAAAATCTATATTAAATAGAAAAATCCAGAAGACGAACATCTTGTTTAACAAAGGTTTGTTGAATGCCAAGCAAATTGTAAGTTTCTATGGTCTAGTGCAATTACAATCATTTAAAGAGTAGGCGCGATGTGTAAATTTTAAAATTACTTTGCTATTTTTAGTCCAAATTTTGAATGAAAATAAACAAATGTAAAATGTGTAACCTACTATGATTTCTTGCCTTATTCTTAATTTTAGAACTCAACGTTGTTATATTTGTCAACAGTCAGTTCTGCAAGTTATATAAAACCTGAATTATAAATTAAAATAGCAATAGATAATTACAAATCACATATATATATATATATATATATATATATATATATATATATATATATATATATATATATATATATATATATATATATATATATATATATATATATATACATATATATATATATATATATATATATATATATATATATATATATATATATATACATATATATATATATATATATATATATATATATATATATATATATATATATATATATATGTATATAATAATTTACTACCAACAACAGAAATACATCGTGCTACCAAAGCACTGAAAATGTTTTCCTGGCGGAACAAACTGCATGAAAAACTAAAATTGTATTACATGATTTCAAATTTTTTTAATTTCCCAAATATGTCCTCTTATTTAAAAAAAACAATAATTTTATTCTATGTGTAAATTCATATTATATCTGTAGGAGTGAACTTATAAACTTAGGCAATAATTTCCAAACATTAGCAAACACTCTCAAAAGTTGGAAAATACAGATTCAACTAACGGAAAGTGGAGAATGTCGGACAAGACTTTCAACCCTTTGGACCTCATTACTACAACGGCTTCTAAATGTACAAACCACTAGTCTATATTTCAACTCTAAACTTCTGGTAAATGAAAAGAGACAGAGAGTTTATGAACTGAAACTTCGCAACATAAGATGTTCTACTAATTGAAATTGACTTTCATAATACCCTTGGATTATTGGAAAGACTACTTTACCATTTAGTTATTATATATTGCCCCCTTACAAATTGACTACACTCGGGGAACTGCTTTTTATGAAATTAATCCCTTTCAAGCTCTTCAACGTTCACTCATTTTAGAATGTAATCAAAGTAATCAACCTATATTACCCTTAGTCATTAGTAAAATTAATCGAGTGAAGTTACAAAACGTATTTTCCGAAAGCTACCTCACGAGCAAGAGGAGAGGCAAAGTTTTATTACAATGTATAACATACATTATGACTACTACTGCTAATAATACCCGTCACGCCTTTTAGTGAATTTTCTTTAAAAAAAATTCACTAATGAGGAGATAGCGACTTTTGAATTTTGAAAAAATGTCTTCAAATGAGCGCTAATTAGGCCCCCCAGAAAACATATCCGGGGTCAGTTTTAATTTTTATATGTTTATATATATATATATATATATATATATATATATATATATATATATATATATATATATATATATATATATATATATATATATATATATATATATGTATGTATGTATGTATGTATCACATCGATAACTCAAAAAATAATGGGACGATTTTGATTAAATTTGGTGAAAAAATTCCTTTTGCAAATGGCTTGGACAAGTTCGTTAGCCAGGAAAATCTGCTTAGGTTTTCCCGGAAAATTTTGTGTTTTCTTTCGAAAAAAAATTATATCTGCGGAATTAACTAAGTAAGGGCAACTAAATTTGGTACGCAAGTTTATATCCTTAAAGGTAAGTCACCTACCAAAATTTATCTATGTCGGTCAGAACAGAAAAAAGTTATAGGCAATTAAAGGAAAATAAATTTGGGTTTTCCTCAAAACGTCAAGGTGGCGATTTAAAATGTCAAAATTGGCAAAATTTAGGCAAATAACTTGAATCTAATACGGGCTATATAAATAAAATGTCTCAAGAAGGATGTTTCAAAAACCCTAAAGTCTTAGTTTCAACCGTCATTGTCCTTCATTTTACTAAAACATTTGCAGAAAATTCATTTCAAATAGACCCTTTCTCTGATGCTTGGCAGTAGTCTTAGCTATAGAGTTTATCGTTTAATGGTATATAATTTTTGTCGAATTTTCGTAAACATCAATAAAGCTCAATATATCCGTTATTATATCAGATATGTATATATTAATTATAGGGTGTCTTGAGCTACATCTTAAAATAATATTTCTATAATCACAGGATGGCCCATAAGTCGTTGGTGATATAAATTTTCTTTTTTTAATCAAACACGCCTTATGTTATTGCATTTTTGAATTTTCCATCGAAATATAATGCATGTTTATAAGAAAAGAAATTCTGGACGCAGCAAGTGCGTTATGGTAGCAAATTTTGATCAATGTTTCATATTTGAACAACTCAATTTGCTATTAACCTATAAGGTTGACCAAGAAACGTGTTTTTCGGGAACACTTTGTGACCGCCCGCTATCTCTTTAAATCGATCCTAGGAATCCCTGTTCCTAAAAACCTTTACCACGTTTGAGAGTCAAACAACCTACATACGACGATCGATAGAAAGGTCAACGTTACCGGAAATCTAGGTGGCCCCTAGCTTTTATACAGTGAAGATGGGCAGGGTTCTTTATAAGGTGTTACTCTATGAGGGCGCCACTTGATTGTTTTACACCTAGTTCCGGATATTTATAAGAGATGTTAATTACGAAATCCAGCTTACCAAGAATCCAACACAACCAAGAACTCCTTGGACCTCCCTGGCAGCTGCACCTAAAATCGCAGGCTTATACGTCGGAATGTACAAATGTGGGAACGAAATCTTACAGTTGGAATATCTTAAAGGCTTACGTAGAAGCTGACAAACACTAAACAGCACCTAACGTTACTAATACGGGAGTGAGAGGTGAGTGCAGAACAAACGACACACAAATATATATATAAAATAAAATTCTAGTTTATTATAAAATCCAGATGATGCCTACAAGTGGTCAGACAGATCAAAAACAGTATTATATATACACATATATAACCTATAAATTGCTAGCATGTATGTTAAATGAATAACAGAGTCCGCAAAATGACTCACTTGCTATATCTCAATAATTTACTGCTAAACAAATAGCTTTAAGCTACTAACGTTCGTATGGTAAGCAATAACAAGTCAAGTAATTCAAACGCAACAATAAAAGTAACTAAGCTAAATCGAATGGAAATTTGTGTCCTTTCGTGATCACGATCAGCTTACAAAGATGTTAAAATATGAAAAGGTGTATCAAATGGTAGCCTAAATAATGATAATACTTTATCAAACTCAAAGCAATTATATTAATGATAATGTGAATATAAATCATCAGCTAACGTGTAGGGTTCAAATAAAAAGCTGGGTATCTTATCCTATTGTGTTATCGTTAAAACTTTATCTTTGAATTCCAAAACTTGACCACCATAAGTAAAGTCACAGCTTAATACTGGATTTAAAAGTCCAAACAAACAAATTGAGTTCTTTATTAACAATACAACTTAAAGACTACTACCTGTAAGGTCTGATCTCCAGTGAACCTTCTCTGGTCGATTTTTCGCTAACAAAATATCTACTGTCCACTGTGTCGGTACCTTCCGGCCACCTGTACTTCCTCTACTCAACAACGAAATGTCCTCGGCAATCTGATGTTGCTGGGAATGGCTTATAATTGAATTTGCGCCATAAAATGGTACCATACCAATATTCTTATTCTCCCATTGACCACTCGTTAGTTTAAGACAATATGTAGGCCTATTGCTTGTCGATTAGGCACTATAAAATCAATTAAAGCAAGACAAAAACTGAAACTAAAGCTAAAACCAAAGGCTAAAACCAAAAGCTAAAACCAAAAGCTAAAACCAAAAGCTAAAACCAAAACCCTGTAACAAATAGAAAGAGAAAACACGCCTTAGTTACACATAAAAAAAAACTACGAGTTGGGTATTACCTCCAAATCCTGAGGGTTTCTATGTTATGTCAAGGTGTTTTGTTGACCACAGTTAGACAAGCCGGTTCTGATTGAAAACAAGCCACAAAGCCACTTGCTTTTTCGGCTTTACGTATGTGACATTTACTCTCCACCACGGGAATATTATAGTATTCAAGTACTATGCGACTAATTCGCTTCAACTTCCCAAACCTCCAGAATACTATAATCGTTTTACAGCCTAGAAATTAATCTCCAAACTAGGATGAATGGCCCACTTGCCTGTTTCTTTTTTCTAGCTGAAATCTTGCCACACACTCAAATTAAATTGCTTCTTCCACCGTTTTCAAAACCAACCTTTTTTTCTCAAAAATGTTTTCTCTCCCAGGTCATAGCTAATCTTGCTGATTCGCTATCGGTCAACAAAAAAAAAGACGACAAGAAATGGTGTCCCGTTCTTCCATCAAAAATATCAAACTCTGGCAACGAATAACTTAATACCGCAGAGTTGCGACATTTACACGAATGGGGAAATTCGGGCTTCGACCGCAAGACCTCGACATATGTAACACACCTAACTTCCAATATTAATCTCGATAATAAACTTCTTCCACAGCTTATAGAGACCGTTGTAACCACAGTTCTGCATGCAAGAATTTATCTCACTACATTAACACATAATTCAGTAATTTCCAACCAGCTAAAGTTAGACAGACAATAAATTAATGACGTGCTGGCAACCATGCCTTCACAAGACAGTGTACTCTGCCGTTGTCGACTGTTTCGGTGGTAAATCTCGACTTCTAGAAATTGAAACTGAATGAATGTAGATAACAAATTAAAGATGTTCGTTCACAGCTGTCCCTAAACCAATAACAATATGAAACCGAATAATTATATGGGGTGTTTTTGTTTATTTTGCCTGCTACGTGTAATTAATGATGTTAATATGCTTAAGGTGAATTTTACACGTAACAATCCCCCCCTTACTTCAAGAGGATTAACCGTAAGGTTAAGCCTAATCAGAAGGAACAAGCTTCAGATCCTTCACGTGCCAAACTCCACTATTCTGGCCAGCTTTGTCTCTAAGTTCATACGTCCATGGAGACACCTTCTTACTAACATAAAACGGTCCTATGTATCTTGGAGCTAACTTACTAGCAAGTTCTTCGTTGCATCTGACAACACGTAATTCCTCCTCATCGCAGGTTGATCCACCTCATACTCTTCATAACGTCTGCGCATGTTATACCTCGCCACAGCCTTCTTAGTAGCCTTCTCCAGTCTCTGTTTCACGTCCCTGTACACCTCCTTGAACACGATGTTCCTGCTCTTGTCAACCAACACATCTTCATCCTCGCCGTCCAAATCAATCTGATTCTGGTAGTCCGCTCCTGACAATGCCATACATCGCCCAAAATTGACATAATACGGTGACAATCTAGTCGTCTCATGTCGAGATGTTCTCACAGCACAAGTCACCTGTTGTAGCCCAGCATCCCACTTCTTGTGGTTATCATTCACATACATTGCCAACATGGTCTTGATTGTACGATTAGTTCGCTCGGTAGGGTTTGCGCGCGGATGGTAATTCGCGCTAAACTTCAAATTGCACTGGTATTTCTCGGCAAACCTTTTGAAAGCTGAACTTTTAAATTGGGGACCATTATCACACATTATCATCTTCGGTACGCCAAATAACAGAAATACACCTTCTTCCAGACTTCTAATAATCGTGTCGGTGATGGACTTCCTCAAAGCGAAGGTTAACACAAACTTGCTCAAATAATCTGTGACAACCAGGATAAAACTATTGGCTTTCGATGAACGTGGTAAAGGACCCACTAAATCCACTGATATCATCTCCCACGGTCTCGACGGTTTAGCATGCGACACCATCATGTCCTTGGGACCTCGTTGATCCACCTTGTGCGCAGCACATATGGTACACTTGCGGACATAGTTCGCAACGTTCTGTCGCATCTTCGGCCAATAATATCTATCAGTTAACCTTGAGTAGGTTTTATAGACTCCCATATGACCCGATGTAGCTGGATCGTGAGCTTCTGACAAGAGTCTTCGTCGCTGGTCTTTAGGAACGACAATCTTCCAAACATCTTGCTTAGGCGTAAGTGCTGGATAATCTTGCCTCACGTACTTATACAACTTGTCACCTGACAATCTCCAATTCCCAAACTTCAGAGGTGTAGTTTGTACCCGCTCTATCATCTTCAAATACCACTTGTCTGTAGTCTTCGTCTCTGTCTCCACACTGTTCAGGACGTCTAACACTGGTACAGATCTGCTCAGTACATCCGGTACTACGTGGTCTTTGCCTTTCCTATGAACAATCTCAAAATCATACTGCTGCAAGCGTACAGCCCATCTTGCAAGTCTTCCTGATGGATCCTTGAGGCTATGTAACCATTTCAAGCTATAATGATCGGTGATGACAGTAAACTTTACTCCCTCGATGTAAGGACGCAGTTTTTCTATTCCCCACAGAACCGCTAAACACTCTCGTTCTGTCGTGGAATAATTACGTTCTTGGCGTGACAGAGAACGACTCAAGTAACAAATCACACGATCACCATCTGGATGCGTCTGAGATAACATCGCACCAATACCATAGCCCGATGCATCTGTGTGTACAACAAACGGTAAAGAATAATCTGGACAACCCAGAACAGGTGCAGATATCAACAACTCCTTAATCTTCCTGAAAGATCTATCACACTCAGGAGTCCAACAAAACTTAGTACTTTTCTTCAGCAACCCTGTGATTGGTGCGACCACAGTAGAAAAATCAGGACAAAATCTTCTATACCAGGACAGCATACCTAGTACACGTCTCACTTCCCTCACATTGGTCGGAGTAGGTAGCTCGATCATTGCTCTGACCTTATCAGGGTCCACTCTTAACCCTTCTCTATCCACCACGTAACCCAAGTACTTCATCTCGGGCTTACAAAACTGACTTTTCTCCCAATTGACGGTTAGATTGGCTCTTCTCAGGCGTTCAAACACTTCCTCTAACACTTCGAGGTGCTTTTCAAAACTTGGAGTCGTGATCACTACATCGTCTAAATATACAAACACGTAAGGTTCCAGGTCCGATCCTAACACACGATCGATCAAACGCTGCCATGTTGCAGGAGAATTATGCAGGCCAAATGGCATCCTTTTAAACTGAAATAGTCCTCTATTGGGGACGGTAAACGCAGTATACGGTCTTGAAGACTCGGCAACAGGGACTTGGAAAAATGCACTCTTCAGATCCAAACTAGAAAGATACTTCGCATCTCGAAGCTTGTCTAACGTGTCTGTAACCATTGGCAATGGATAGCCATCACGTTCGGTCACTGCATTAAGCTTCCTGTAGTCGACACAGAACCTATAACAACCATCCTTCTTCTTTACAAGAACTATTGGCGACGCCCACGGACTACTGCTAGGTTCTATGACATCGTTCTTCAACATATCTTCTAATTCTTCATCGATGTATTTCTGAAGCACTGGGGATACCCTATAGTATCTCTGCTTAATCGGTGGTGCATTAGTCTTGATCACATGTTCCGTCATATTTGTACAACCCAAACTATTTCCGAGCAAAGTCTTCTTCTTGTTGATTAACTCCTCCAACTGCTTCTTCTGTCCAACTTCCAAGACTGACTGATCAGCTATATCTACTGTGCTTACTTCAGGACAGTTAGAAAATTGCCACTCGTTATGCCTCAGATCAGGAACAATCCCCATCCTTATCCAAAAGTCTGCTCCCAAAATCAAAACATGTGGTAGTTCAGGGACAACCATCACCTCTATAAACTTTAGACGCTCACGAACCTTCATTGGTAATTCACACGTACCAATACTTTCACATTTCTCTCCATTAGCGACTGTGCATGATGTCTTCTTCGATTCGTCCAGGGGTATTCGCAACTTCGCGATACGGTCCCAACCTGGTCCACCTAAAATTGTTCTCGACGCCCCGGAATCTAGGAGTCCAAGCAAGGTAATCCCTAATATGTCCACTCTAAGGTGAGGCCTTTCATCGTTCTGTGCATGGTCAATGATGAAATCTAAAACAGGTTTGACAGTAGTCGAGTACTTAACGGCAGCACTATCAGCTCGACTCTCTAAGAGCGCTGCACTCCGTTTCCCGAAAAACCTCTGGGACAATTACGAGCAATGTGGCCTTCCCTATTGCACTTGTGGCAGATGAGTCTATTTCTCTCGGTACAACCTGCTGCTATGTGGCCTGGCTTCCTACAGTTGAAACAGACGACGGGACTATGCCTCGTCTGGCTACGCCCACCCTGGTTAGACGATACTTGCAGTCTCTCGGTCTTCTCTTCCAAACCCACGTATGCCAAATCAGGCTCCAAAATCTGCTCTTTTTTTGGCGGATGTGCAAACTCACCAGCCTGGGATCGTTGTTCTATCCTCTTGCACAAAGTACGCAGCTGGGCGATTGAATTTATTTCCATAGCACCCAGTTGGCTACGATACATCGGTGCTAAGTTGCGCATTAGGAGACTCAACCTCGTTTCCTCCGAGACTTGACATTGCAATCTTTGAAAGTATTTCGACATAATAGCCAAATAAGTTCCTATGGTCTCATCTGCTCCTTGTTTTCTCTTCTTTATCTCATCCAGAAGCTTCTCGCTATAAAAAACGGGTTGATATTCTTCCTTGAATCTTCCTACAAGTTCATCCCACTGGGACACTTCACTCCTAGCATCCTGATAAAATTCATATGCTCTACCCTCGAATAAATCTATTCCTGACTCCAATAGGATCTCCTTACTGACATTTCTGGCCTTTCTCATTTCCTCGACACGTTCGAAGAAAGCAGTCACAGACAGTCCTCTTCTGTCTCCACCAAACCTCAAGTTCCACTTGTGAGGGAGCACCGGCTTAATCAACGACGCGTTAAGCGACTGCGCAGCAGACATCATGGGTGAAGAACACGACTGAGGGGTTTCGAACTTCAACTGATTCCCTAAAGATGCTTCCATTACTTGCAAACCTAAAGGAGTAGGTTGTGTTTCACTCCCGACTTTTGACGCTTTGGTGTTGAGCTGGTCAATCATCGATAACGTACGAGCAAGTAATTCACCTCGAGTCTTCTTCTTTTCTTCATCCGCAGATTCCATATTATCTATCCTTCCCAATATGTGAGCCAACTTTGTCTGCAATTTTAGAAACTGCTTGTCCTTGCTATCTCCTTGAAATTCTTCTAAGACAGCCAACACGCCTTCCAGTTTTCCCTGCACAACACCAAGATCTTCCTCAAACGTAAATGGATACTTAGGATAATGTAGACTATCGCCAGACTTTTCCATTTGGCGCGCTAAGGTTAAACGACCGCGCATATCTTCCACCGTGCCAGTAGCTATGCCACGTACCGTTAATTCATATACGAGCTCTTCTTTGTCCAGTCTATATACATCCATACGACGAGCCATGATTGGAAAAAAAATAAACCCACACTGGAATCAAGATAACTACCTAACAATACAGTAAAAAAAAATAAAAAAAAATAAATGCAGTCTGCACTCTCACACCCGATTAGTTGAGAAAGCTAACAACACCGTACATCGGCAAGATCAATACGCCAAAACCAAACGACTTTACTCCCCAAAGCCCTACTCTCACAACTACACAAAAGTTCAAGTCCAATACTACGGCTTCCAAAATCTCTAAAAACCCAAAAAATAAGCCCTTTTTGAGCTGAATCGAGCCCCACGTTGGGCGCCAAATATGTGACCGCCCGCTATCTCTTTAAATCGATCCTAGGAATCCCTGTTCCTAAAAACCTTTACCACGTTTGAGAGTCAAACAACCTACATACGACGATCGATAGAAAGGTCAACGTTACCGGAAATCTAGGTGGCCCCTAGCTTTTATACAGTGAAGATGGGCAGGGTTCTTTATAAGGTGTTACTCTATGAGGGCGCCACTTGATTGTTTTACACCTAGTTCCGGATATTTATAAGAGATGTTAATTACGAAATCCAGCTTACCAAGAATCCAACACAACCAAGAACTCCTTGGACCTCCCTGGCAGCTGCACCTAAAATCGCAGGCTTATACGTCGGAATGTACAAATGTGGGAACGAAATCTTACAGTTGGAATATCTTAAAGGCTTACGTAGAAGCTGACAAACACTAAACAGCACCTAACGTTACTAATACGGGAGTGAGAGGTGAGTGCAGAACAAACGACACACAAATATATATATAAAATAAAATTCTAGTTTATTATAAAATCCAGATGATGCCTACAAGTGGTCAGACAGATCAAAAACAGTATTATATATACACATATATAACCTATAAATTGCTAGCATGTATGTTAAATGAATAACAGAGTCCGCAAAATGACTCACTTGCTATATCTCAATAATTTACTGCTAAACAAATAGCTTTAAGCTACTAACGTTCGTATGGTAAGCAATAACAAGTCAAGTAATTCAAACGCAACAATAAAAGTAACTAAGCTAAATCGAATGGAAATTTGTGTCCTTTCGTGATCACGATCAGCTTACAAAGATGTTAAAATATGAAAAGGTGTATCAAATGGTAGCCTAAATAATGATAATACTTTATCAAACTCAAAGCAATTATATTAATGATAATGTGAATATAAATCATCAGCTAACGTGTAGGGTTCAAATAAAAAGCTGGGTATCTTATCCTATTGTGTTATCGTTAAAACTTTATCTTTGAATTCCAAAACTTGACCACCATAAGTAAAGTCACAGCTTAATACTGGATTTAAAAGTCCAAACAAACAAATTGAGTTCTTTATTAACAATACAACTTAAAGACTACTACCTGTAAGGTCTGATCTCCAGTGAACCTTCTCTGGTCGATTTTTCGCTAACAAAATATCTACTGTCCACTGTGTCGGTACCTTCCGGCCACCTGTACTTCCTCTACTCAACAACGAAATGTCCTCGGCAATCTGATGTTGCTGGGAATGGCTTATAATTGAATTTGCGCCATAAAATGGTACCATACCAATATTCTTATTCTCCCATTGACCACTCGTTAGTTTAAGACAATATGTAGGCCTATTGCTTGTCGATTAGGCACTATAAAATCAATTAAAGCAAGACAAAAACTGAAACTAAAGCTAAAACCAAAGGCTAAAACCAAAAGCTAAAACCAAAAGCTAAAACCAAAAGCTAAAACCAAAACCCTGTAACAAATAGAAAGAGAAAACACGCCTTAGTTACACATAAAAAAAAACTACGAGTTGGGTATTACCTCCAAATCCTGAGGGTTTCTATGTTATGTCAAGGTGTTTTGTTGACCACAGTTAGACAAGCCGGTTCTGATTGAAAACAAGCCACAAAGCCACTTGCTTTTTCGGCTTTACGTATGTGACATTTACTCTCCACCACGGGAATATTATAGTATTCAAGTACTATGCGACTAATTCGCTTCAACTTCCCAAACCTCCAGAATACTATAATCGTTTTACAGCCTAGAAATTAATCTCCAAACTAGGATGAATGGCCCACTTGCCTGTTTCTTTTTTCTAGCTGAAATCTTGCCACACACTCAAATTAAATTGCTTCTTCCACCGTTTTCAAAACCAACCTTTTTTTCTCAAAAATGTTTTCTCTCCCAGGTCATAGCTAATCTTGCTGATTCGCTATCGGTCAACAAAAAAAAAGACGACAAGAAATGGTGTCCCGTTCTTCCATCAAAAATATCAAACTCTGGCAACGAATAACTTAATACCGCAGAGTTGCGACATTTACACGAATGGGGAAATTCGGGCTTCGACCGCAAGACCTCGACATATGTAACACACCTAACTTCCAATATTAATCTCGATAATAAACTTCTTCCACAGCTTATAGAGACCGTTGTAACCACAGTTCTGCATGCAAGAATTTATCTCACTACATTAACACATAATTCAGTAATTTCCAACCAGCTAAAGTTAGACAGACAATAAATTAATGACGTGCTGGCAACCATGCCTTCACAAGACAGTGTACTCTGCCGTTGTCGACTGTTTCGGTGGTAAATCTCGACTTCTAGAAATTGAAACTGAATGAATGTAGATAACAAATTAAAGATGTTCGTTCACAGCTGTCCCTAAACCAATAACAATATGAAACCGAATAATTATATGGGGTGTTTTTGTTTATTTTGCCTGCTACGTGTAATTAATGATGTTAATATGCTTAAGGTGAATTTTACACGTAACAACTTTAAGTTTAAATTTCTGTACATTTTCACACAATAAAGTTATTTTGATGAAACATGGCACATTTTTTTACTATATAGGTTATACTGGTAACCAAATTTGATGCCTGCTTTCTTAAAAAAACACATATTTATTATTAAAAACATTTTTATGAAAATTTACTACCATAACGCACTTGCTGCGTCCAGAATTTTTTATTTAATAAACAGATAGGCATACCACAATGCACATGCTATTTTCTAACAATATTTCTCCAAACTGCTGTACTGACATGCTCTTTTCGCTTTTTTGTCACGTTTATACACTTCTCGTACACGATCTCCTGACATATAACCTTAAAAAACGATTAAACAGAAAGCCAACATAGGTCGGTTCTTAAGCCAAAAAAGGGCAATTTTTATTAAAAGTTTATAGACGCAATTCCATCTCTAAGCATTTAACAAAACGTCTTTGGTTAACAATATTAACAATTTCTATTTCTGCAATAAAAAACATTACAACGTGTGTTAGCATGTAGGTGTATAATATACAAAACAACAAATAATCTATATCTAAAAACGACTGGTTAATTACAAACGTACATATAAAACATAAACAAAAATCACAATCACGTAAGAATAAAAAGTTATGCTATTATTTATAATTCTTAAAAATAAGTTCGTCAACAAAAACTATGAACAAAACACTTTATGTGGAATACAATAGCCACAACAACAAAATAAAAAAGCGGGTATTGTATTTTCAAATTGAAATATTGGTCTAGTGAGAAAGTAAATATTGCTTTATTAGCAAATTTTTATTTAAAAAATTTGCTATGGTGAGGCAAGGTGATTTTGATGAAATTCAGTAGATATGTTGCTCTAGTATAGACGTTACTATATACCAAAATTCAACTTTCTAGGTTTATAACAAATTGAGTTTTTAAAATTTGATGCATTTAATGAAAATTTGCTACCATAACGCACTTGCTGCGTCCCGAAGTTTGTTTCTTATTTAGCAAGCTTTTACAAAGAAAATTTCGATTATAAAAAGCAACAACATTCGAAATTTTAAAATAATATTTTAAGCGAGCGCGAATTGGAGCCTTTAGAACCCATTTCCGAAGTAAGTTTCAGACTTTATGCCTTATATATATATATATATATATATATATATATATATATATATATATATATATATATATATATATATATATATATATATATATATATATACTGACTTTCCAAATCCAAACACCAAGAAGTAAGAATCGACCGATCGCAGCAATGAAATTTCCTATACTACTCTGCTTTGCCTCTAATGGGAAATGATAACAATATGGACCAAAAACTGTAACATGTATACACTTTTTCAATTTTGTTTAATCAAAAAATTATTTCTTATAATTGGCGTTTCCTTCAGTTTGAAAAAAGATTTCGTAGCGATTTGGGCTCAATTTATTAAGTCATTAAGTAATTATTATTAGGCGCCGTTTACTAAACAATTACAGTCATTAAGTACATTCGAAAGTGGGCATTGCTGGTATTCATAAAGCCAGTTTTTTAATCAGACAAATTTCCGGTCACATAGGAAGCGGTCCGTCAACAGTGTTGCAGCGTTGGTCCATGTGGTCCAGGTGGTCTAAAGATGTAATCCATAACCGTTGCCATGTATCTGGAGAACATCGAGCAACTTCAGCACGGAAAGATTGATGGACGATTGCAGCTAAAGCTAAGCAAGACAGAGTTTTCACAACAGGGTCGATTGGTAATGCTTAGTTGAGATACAACATATAGTCTCTATGGCAACGATATATCGTTGAATACGAGTTTTTAGGCTACGTTCGTATAGACCATTTTCATGTCTCCTACTGACGCATCGACATCGTGCTGCTCGGCTTGAGTGGTGTAACAGACCAAACTGGGATGGTATATGGAATGGGCGATGGTCGCAGAAGAGTAAGACGATTACGTGGAAAACCCAGAAATTCAGAATTTGCTTTGGCATGGCATACGGCCCTTATATACTAGCGATAGTACGAGGTGCGATAACATACGGTAGCAGGTCACCTTAGTTTTCATTGGAAGATATTTAAATGCAAATGATTGTATACGAAACACACTGCAGCCTGTTGCAGTACCATACCCACGGGAGTTCATTCAACGCCTTTTTCAAAAAGACAACATAAGTTTTCATAAGCAAGGGTTACTAGAATGTTGTTACAAGAAAATAACGTGACCCTGCTTCCATGAACTTCTTGCTCCTTAGACTTGTCACTAATCGAACAAGTGTGGAATATTAGTGGCGATCGACTAGGTAATTTACCCCAACCACCAAATAACCTAGTTAATTCGTCGCCGAATTCAAGAAACCTAGGATGACATTCCTCGGGGTACCATAAATCATTTAATTTCAAGCGTGCCTCGAAGAGTAATCGAATGCATAAAAAAACGGCGACCCTACTCATTAATAAATAGCTTTATTATTTTTCAATATTTGAGTTTAACAATGTAACCATATTTTAAGTTTGACTCAACACTCATTATGTATGAATTTTATTAAAATTGATCAACCCTTACTGGGTGTTCGGATTTTTTTGAAAGTCTATATATATATATATATATATATATATATATATATATATATATATATATATATATATATATATATATATATGTGATGACTTTAATACATATCAAACATAAAATTAATTGAAACAGAATTGTCAAATTCATTCAAAGCTGATGATGGGAACAATCGTAGTCATAAACAGGGACTCATACAATGTAAAGACTAATGATTTTATTACCGCAGAAAATCTGACAGAAACTAGGAGATATGAAACAGATTTTATCCAGGCAAAAGTTGAAAATAAGCTCACAAATACATATTTCTTTAGTCAACAAGAAAATAGGTATCTTTTACATAAAAACGTCAACCACCGAAAATTTGTGGATACGTAAACATTCATAGATTAACCATTCTTGTTACGCCAGTAGTTAGTTGTTTTAACTAATCACCAGATAGGTATCGGGTTCATCTTCAAAAAAGAATACAAATCAGCACTCAATGTCATTTATCCAAATGTTAGAGATAAAGAGGATAGAAAATATGTTTTGACGGTAACATTTCAAGGAATATTTTTAAAATTTCACAGGTCAGTACAAACCCAAAGGTACCCTTCAAATCTTACAACCTGACGGGTGATTTACTATTTAGCTCAAACGAAAAACCACATTTTTTGACAAAAACTGAGATTTATAAACTTGCTTGTACAGCTTGTAACGCAGTCTATCTCGGCCAAACTTTTAGAAGTTTTAATACCAGATATAGTATCGGCATTCAACATATTTCTACTGCAAGTAGCCATGTAGGGACACTACACTATTGTAATGGCAAGCATAATGTTTATGTTTTGATCGCTTAAAATATAAAGAGCACACATGTGACAAAACTGCGTCGTTTTAACAGATTTCATAACTTCCTTTCTTGAAGACTTTTCTCGTTAATTAAATATATTAAACAGAGCACGTCTAACCGTACTAATAGTAGTGGTAGTAATGTTATAGGTTGGGGTATATCAACATTGTCGTTATGTAAAACATGTTTCTATTGCTGTTATTATTGTTTAGTTGTTTTATTACTATGCTTGTTATCAGGATTATTATTGTGAATGGATTTTGTTCGTATGCTACATATTGGCATACATCACATAGACTTCTTAGACCGTCATCTTTCATTTTAGTTTCATTTGTTAAAGAATTTTTTTAATACACACGTTTGAAACCAGAGAATAAGTCTCTAGATCTGTATTTACTATGGAACGGTTTCACCAAGTGGGACAACAGCAGTTCATTTATGTAATTAAACTTACTTCTTTTTTAGTGAATTTTCTTTAAAAAATTCACTAATGAGGAAATCCCGACTTTTCAATTTAAAAAAAATTTCTTCAAATGAGCACGAACTTATAATTCTCAAAATGAGTGGTTATTTTAAAAGTGACCCAGCTAGTCAGCGGTGAACTAACATTTAATGTAAATAAAAAGGGGTCTTGGGCGCTTATAATCTATGTGATGTCGAGCGCACAAAATATAAATAGAGACTCAAATATACCCATTTATTGACTAAAAGTGACTCTATATAATGCAAAGTATGATTTAATAAAATGATTGCCTGCGGCGGTTATCATGAGAATTTAAAATGAAAAGAGCCAGATACTTATCTTTGTTTCCCAGGTCACTTTTCACGTAGGCTCCGTGAAGACGCATGAACTGTTGCTGTTTAGGGCCAGAAGGACCTCTCAGAGTTGCTTTAGACCGCCGGTAGATTTTGACAGGGCGCTGCCTCTCCGTCGTGGCCCCGGGTCTTGGATGGCTTATTGTTTCTGGTTACTTCACCGTTCTGATGATACGAATGTTTTCAGGAGGTGTTTCCGATGGTTGCCGACGGGTTAGGATCCCAAAACAAGAAGGATAGCTGCAAATAATTCAAATCGCCTCAATATTCTGTTGAATTTGAGGTTATTTCCAGGTATGTTAGCTTGCAAGGTCTTGCCTAAGACCCAGGATAATCTGCATTTTAATTTTGAGAGGAAAAAAAGAACTATAATTTTATTGTTGATTAAAAATTACGTAAACACGTCCAAGCTACCATTAAAAAGAAACAATAGAGATATTATGCAGAGCAATTACTAAAGCAATCTACATAACAATCCAGTCAGCGTTTAATTAACAGTTGATCTATTGGACTTACCCCATATAGGTATGCTGCTTCCTCTTTAGCCGATAATTATATTGGCCATCTTAAGTTTTGAAAATGATTTTCAGGAAGATGACTGCATGGAAGACAATGGGATTTATATAGATTCCTTATCAAAGGCACGAGCATAGACGACGGGCGAATTAACCAGTGGTCATTGAGAGCCCGAAGAGAATATTTATATTTCTATGGCCAGCCTTAAGAAGGTTTTAAAGTTCATGGAATAACAAGGAGATATTTCATTGACTACGATCCTGGTAATTTACGTCGATGGGTATGACGTTAGCTTATGTTGGAAGAGTCCCTTTACTAAATAAATATTTTAATGTGTATTAGCGAACTTTATAGTGGAGGTAACGGTTGCAAACCTCCAAGATGTTACAAACTGGGACCCCTAGAACCCATATCCGAGGTCAGTTTTAATTTATATATATATATATATATATATATATATATATATATATATATATATATATATATATATATATATATATATATATATACATTTATATATATATCACACCGACAACTCTACAAATAATGGTCCTATTTTGATAATATTTGGCATGTGCCTTTATTTTGTATGTAGCTTAGATAAGTTCGTTATCCAGGAAAATGGACCCAGGTTTTCAGGGAATTTTTTGGGTTTCCTTTCGAAAACAAATTTTATCTTAAAAAATAGAAAAGCTATGGTAACCAAATTTGGTACGTAAGTTTACGATATTAGAAGCAAACTGCATGCCAAAATTAGGGAAGTATAGTATGTTACAAGAAAAAACAAGTTAGGTATAAAAATATTTGGTGCTACATCATTTCTATGAAAATTCACTACCATAACGCACATTTAGACATTTTTTAATATAATGTATTCTCTTTGATTAAATAAGCTAATTGTTGGCAGTACGCTGCCCTTGATTTTCTTGTAATCTTGTAGAGCTGTAACGAGTTGTTCTGCAGACTAAACAAAAACAACATCCTATGAATACACAAAGCGATAATGTATCTTGTGAAATTTCCTCGAACTTGTAATCGATACTTGTGAAAATTTTGCTGCAGTTGACTTTAAATAGCTTTGCCAGAGCTTAGAGCCACAAGAACGTCGTTAGTATTCTCCCTCCGTTCTGGCTTGTGGACAATATAACAACAAAGTTCAAACTCTGTCGGATAAACTAGTCAATATCTCTTGAATAGTTTAGACGGCAATTCACTGTTTTACAGTGGTGTCGTTCTTTTTCTAAGTAATCTGTAAGCGAGGCATGTGCTAAACATTTAGATGTATATATTGTATCTACATACATATGTATGTATACCTAACTACATTCAAAACGAATAATAATAAAAATAAAGAAGATTTTCTAGTTTGTAAATGTGGAAGTAATTACTAATATATGAGGGTGAAAGGGTACAAATGGTACCAGAGATTTATTTGGTGAAAATAAGTTGATTTAACCTAAGATACCTATATCCAAGTCGCATAATAAAATATATACAGAGTGTCAACGTTAAAAATAATTGTTTTTCCTCAATAATTTCTAAAGTTTTAGTCAGACCTGCTTTAGAGTGAGACATTTTTTCGGGTTTGGAAAAATAATATTATACACATTTATGGATGTCGCGCCATTTACAGGCAATGTTATGCATTAAATGTGCATTAACTATTTTCTCAGCACTCGTATAGATCTGTTAGTAACAAAAAAGGTGTCCTATTGAAAACCGTTGGGGAGAAACTTTTTAGTTTATCAATAAGTATTTCGAATTTATACCTCCAGGAATATTAACGTCCAAAGCAGAATTTTTTGGTAAGTAACTTAGAACTCACTGCTTCATAGCGTATCCGTATTTCAACATTATGTGTCTAAATGTGACCACAAATTTTCATTAGGCCTGAATCAGGTTCACTAAAAAAAAATTGAGAAAAATTTGCTTTCATTCTAAAACAAACTGACAAATCAAAAATAAAATAAAACAGCCAAATTTTTCACTAATTAAATGTTCAACATGTTCTCCATTATTATCTATACACAATTGAACTTGCTTTACCAAGGAGTTTATTACATTAATTAAGTCTTGTTTTAGCAATAATTCTAGCGTTTTGGTCTTTGAGATTTAATAGCCTATCTTTTGAGACAAATAGTAAATGGTTATGTGGAACCAAAGTAAATTACTTTGAAGTACATGGTACTTCCGTTTATACCGGAAGTACCATGTATATTGTTATTTTAAATAGAGCACCCTATATGTTATTGCAGTTTTAGATTCCGCATCGACTTCCAGAATAAATTTTATATAGGCACCATATGTCAAAAATGTGACGTTTTCAAGTTATTTCCATTTTTTCGAAAATTTTTGAAATGTCACTACCATGTTTGATAAGACATATCTCCGCTATTAGACAAGATCAGATATTCTACCTCAGTAAGTAGGCTAAAAAAGCTTAGTTATAAGGAAGCGGTGGATAATATCTTCAAGAACTTATACATAGCGTTCTATATTAAGCATCCAACTTGAACAGCTTATTTCATTCATAACTTGAATATTTTAAATAAAACACCCTATATTTTTTTGCCTCATCTTATTGGCCATTCAAATCTCTTTGAAAATTCCTTTACCTCTCTCTTACCGTTTCTGAGATATATCGATTTTTCTGTTATATTTTGGCGCTTACATCAGATATCTGGTCATACGTAGTTGCCTTTGACTGAAAATGACAAAAACAGGGTGAAATTCAACTGTCACTTTCTAGGCAATTTCATTGGGCGATTTCATTGTAGCTGCTTGTGGTGATTTTTTTTGTAAAAAAAAGTGCTAAAATAATATGGATAACAATACTTTTTATTTTCCTTATTCTGCCAATGATGTTTTCAATTTGTTTTCAATATATGGTGAATGTAACAGAATAGTTGAGAGAACAGTTCGAGCATTTAACAACAGATTCCTCCATTTGGCCCCAATGAATAGAACAAAATTCAGCAGAGTTAAAAGTACGTAGTCAAGTCATAAAATAATACCGCCACGACGCGTTGTTAAACGTTTCAAAACTAAAGACAATGAAATAAATGAAATTATAATTCTTGCATATTTTGAAGCATATCCACAAAGTTCTTTAAGAAGTGAGTCTCAAAATTTGGGTTTGTCTATCTGGACAATACACAGAATATTGAGTAAGCACAATAAGCATAATTTCTCACTTCAGCTCGTACAAGAGCTCCACCCTAGTGACTACCAACAAGGATAAACTTCTGTGAAGATTTATCAATAAAGATTCAAGAAAATCCTTCATTTTTTAAAAAAATTTGGAGAGACGAGTCTAGGTTTGATTAAGAGGGGATTGTCAGTCGCAAGAACGAACATTATTGGGCTAGAGAGAACCCGCATTTAACGGGACATCTAAATTTCCAAAACAAATTCAGTTTCAATGTTTTCTTCTTAATTTGTGACAATGTTGTGTGTTATTACATTTATGACAGAAACTTAAATTCTCAGAGGTATTTGTTGGAGATTCGTAGAAACATAGTAACGGATTTTATTGAAAATCTGCCAGTCAATACATTATTTAGTTGCTGATATCAACTAGATGGGGCTCCCTCTCATTGCTCGAGTGAAGTATATCAGGAACTAAATCGGATGTTTGAAGACCGATGGATAGGTAGCAACGGTCCCTGCAGATGGCCGCCAAGATCGACAGATATGATTTTTTTCTCTGGGGCAGGACAAAGAGTAAATCTATGCTACTCCAGTGAGGACACGCGATGAACTTATTCAACGGATCGTCGAGGCCTTTCAAGGACGAGATCCACACGAAATAAGGAAAGCAACTTCACACGAAGTAAATTCGAGAATTTTGAAATGTCTCGACAGGAACGGGAGACACGTTGAAATTTTCTATAAGCTTCAACCTACCTATGATTTATTTTTACGTTTGTTATTTATTATTTTTGTTAAAAGTTTATAAAATTAATCTTCTTGTTCCTGTTATTTTTTTTTACTAATGCCTATTTATTTTACAACAACAGCAAAATTTGTTGAATTTAATGCATAAGAAAAAGCCAGATTTAAAAAAAAAGTGAGGATTTCAGATAAGTGGAGATTTTAGATAAGTGAGATAGGTTTAACATAATGTAACAGAAAAATTTATATATCTAAAAACGTAGGCAACAAGCACCTACAATGAATGTCAGGTTCCAAGATATAAGAAGTGACGCTTCCCTACCGAACCGAGCTATAAAAGGGATTCCATAGGTGGAGACATTAATCTTTTTAGGAATATAATATTCTCTATTAATTTTTAAAAGATAATTCGTTCAACACTACTACTGTTGTCTAATCGAAAGTCCAATATATATTCACATACACCACTTATAACTCTATCAATCAAAATAGAACGAATAGGCGAAAATATTACACGTCCCGCTCCTTCAGAGAGCAGTTCAAATTCTGAGAATGTTGACACCATTCACAACCGAGCCTAGCAGTTTCGTGGAAATACAATACAACCCCAGATATAGGTTTCATAAAATAGTACAGCAGATAGATGTCGACTGTAGCTACACTGCAGCCCCATTCACGTGTTTAAAGAGTTTAAAGTGTTTTAGTTGAAATGGACTAACTTTTATAAATAGAAGAGCGTAGGATATCTACGCCTATGGGATGGGAATTAAAATGGATTTTATACTTTTTCCTCTGTCAGTTACGTACATGTTAAGGACAGATTTCTTCGCCACCGCTCCATAGCCATTGTTCGTAATTTACCGTTACAGCTCGGTATAAATACTTTTACCTTGTTGAGAGTTAAATAGTTTATATCATTATTTCTACTATGCGCAAACTTCTTCTGCCGATATGTAGTGGTAAACTTATTGCAATTATGCACAACGATATTTGAGAATTGTGAGCGATTTCAGACATAAGTCACATCGTTTATTTTGGAACCCGACTATAGGAAGTGTCAGTCGAATTTCACCCTGTCTTTGACATTTTCAGTCATAGGCAACTAAGTATGACCAGATATCTGATGTCTGCACCAAAATATAACAGAAAAATCTACATATCTTAGAAATGGTAAGAGATAGGTATAGGAAAGTGTTAACAATTTTTAAAGACCTTTAAATGGGCAATAAGATGTAGTAAAAAATATAGGGTGTTCTATTTGAAATTATCAAGTTATGAATTAAAGAAATTGCTCTAGTTGGACGCTTAGTATAGAACGCTATATATAAGTTCTGGAAGATATTATCCACCGCTTCGTTAAAACTAAACTTTTCCAGCTCAGTCACTGAGGTAGAATATCCGATATTTTCAAATAGCGGAGATATGTCTTATTAAACATGATAGTGACATTTTAAAAATTTTTGTGAAAATGGAAATAACTTGAAAACGTCACATTTTTGACATATGGTGCCTTTTTAAAATTTATTCTGGAATTCTATGCGGAATCTAAAACTTCAATAATTTATAGGGTGTTCCATTTAAAATAACGATAGTATATGGTACTTCCGGTTATACCAGAAGTATCATGTTTGACATCATCAGATAATAGACTCCTATACGACGAATTCCAATCCTAGTAGTGACTTTACTTTATTTACTTTTTTTTAGTCTTTTATTTTATTCTACCGTTATCTGATCAGATTTTGTAGTTACGAGGATTTTTTTAACGAATGTTTTGTATAAAAAAATTCATTGGAGATGAGATAAAAACTTTTAAGTTGAATAGCAGATCTGGTTACTTGTTATTTCCCTAACTTGGTGAAACGGTTCCATACCTAACACAGCCGTAAAGACTTTCATGTGGCTTGACCAATGCTTGTTTTTTCTTTACGACCGATTTCGGTTTTTACGACATCGACGGGGAAATAAAAAATTTCCCTCTGAAGCCACAGAAAAATCTCTACGGCTCTATTTATATTAGATTTTATTATTTTTATTTACTGTATGAGCGACATTTCATGTACATAATGTTCTTGTAATAGCGGATTTACTTTCAAAAAAGCTTTGCTGTATTTTTTTTTCTTAAAAGAAAAATTAATTTCGAATTGTTGTATAAAGGAATATTAAATAAGCTTTTGGAAAATGGAGGTGGAATTTTGTAAACAATTTTTAGAACATTCTCGTAGATTTTTTTCCCCAGTTTTTGTGGAAAACACCTTTCTAGCGAATTTGCATGGAAACATTTTTCTTTTAATGAGACAACGAATTTGCGACTTTTGAAAAAAAAAATCAGATGAACGTAATCTAAGACCGCTAGAAACTTTCCGAGGTTACGGTAATCACAAAGTTCAGCTCTCTGTCCAGATTCTCGTGGTGGCACTTCCTTATCTTTATTAGTCTGTACTTAATTGAGAAACTAAATTTCAAATTACTGATTCAGCCAGTAGTTATGGTAATGAATAAGGTATCAATATGCCTTATGAAAGAAATACTGAGAGAATAAGTGCGTTATGGTAACCAATAAGGTAAGTATTCAATTAAACTACATTTAAAAATACGGACGCAGAAAGCGTGTTATTGTAACGAATAAGATATTATCAATATGTACATATCATGGAAAAATACCGACACACTAAGTTTGTTGAGTTAACGCCTAAGATGAGATGTAGGTATTTTTCAAAAATTTTATGAAGACAGAAGGGACGATGTTGAATACTTAGTGGCAGGAAAAGAAAAAACTGATTCATTTGCAGCGACTGACTTGAACAAGTGTGTAATGGTAAATACAGACGACTATATTCTAAGTAACATGTCTAATAATGATATCCATTTAAATCTGGCTCATGTTAACGTGCGGTGTTTGCACAATAAGTTAGATTTAGTTGATTTGTTCATCTTTAACTATAATATAGACATTCTATGTGTAGGTGAACACTGAGTGACTGATTATAGCCAGCTTAAGCTAATAGCGCATACAGGCTTTAGACTTGTTGCTCAGTATTGCAGGAGCAGCGGCAGTCACGGTATATTTCTTTAGGTATTTCTTTAGGTATTTTTGAGGTCAAGAATATTTCGTATGTTGCCCGATTTGTGTATGAGGACAGTGTGGAGCTGTGTGCGATCACGCTGCAGGCAGAAAAATTAAGGTTGGCTATCCTGACGGTTTACAGACCGCTAAGCAATAATCTAGATGAGTTTTGCTTCAATTTCTCATCATGTCTGACTTACCTGCATAAAGAGCATAACAATATAATCTGCTGTGGTGATATGAATATAATGTCGAACAGGTTTCAGAAAATTATTTTGTTTGATATTTTTGATTCTTTTAATTTCTCAGTGCCACCTCAGGGCCCAACTAGAGTATTTACCGACAAAAATGGTAAAACCAGTATATCCTATCTTGATTATCTCATAACCAACTTTCCTTAGGGTCATTATCATGCTCAGGTTGTTGACCCTTCGATTGCTGACCACTATGCACAGGTTATATTCTTTGATCTTTGTTCTACTGACAACTTAGGTCGTCTTGCAGAACCTCTTCGTATATCTCGTGACTTGATATTCAGAAAAATGTACTTAACTTCTGACGAATTGCGATTATTCTGCTGTTAATAGTGCTGATGCTGATGATTTCTTTAATAGCTTTATACATATTTTTGTCTCGTGTCTGCACCAAGCATGTTGCATCGCAACGCGTTCTGTTATCTGTAGCAATAACAGCTCTTTTGAAAAATGGCTTATCGCAGATATTGTCAACGAAAGCAACAACCTAAAAAATCATCAAAATCATCTGTACAAGAAGAGCGATATGCAGTCGACAGATTGTTATAGGTCCATAGCTATTCTTGTGTTTTCGCTAGGATATTAGAAGAACTATAATTTCTTTTGTTTACTCTCATATTGCAATCAGCACCTGAATAGCGGTAAGTGGGTAATAGAAATGTTTTTCTATCTGGGCCGTGGCTTTGATACCATTAGCCACGATTTTCTGTTAAGGATACTGAAAGCAATGGGTGTGATGGGTCAAATTTTTGAATTGTGTAGGTTTTACCTATCACTCAGACTCATGAGGGTGAAGATCGGTAAGATTTTGTGATCTGAATACCCTCTCGAACTTGTGTTCGTATAGGGATTATTCCTGGGCCGTTAATATCTCTGACGTACGTTAATGAACCTCCGTCTCATATAGCAGACTGCGACGTGACCATGTACGCCGACGATGTGACATTGCTGGTCTCGGCGACTTCCCCTGGTGGGCTTCTTGAGGCGACTAACAAAATTGTTACTGGTCTTAGAGTGTGGTGTCATGAAAATCTCTTTCTGATTAATATGAACAAAACGGTTCTTGTCCACATTGCTAGAAGGAGGGTTTTTTCGAACGGTTTTATCAATTCACTTGACGCCATGGGTCTTTACTTTTCTGGGTCTGTGACTTACTTGGGTTTTGTTATACAGAGTAACCTTTTATAGAACTTTCAGATAAATTCCGTTTGCGGCAGGCTCAATTCACTATTTTTTGCATTGGGAGATTAAGTGATGTGTTGAACCAGCATCTGTTGATGTCTGTGTACTATGCAGTTGTTTATTTTGCACTATCTTACAATACTGTTGTTTGGGGTTGTGCTACTGAAACTGAGCGGCTATTTGTGGCACAGAAGAGAATCGTTAGACTTATGTTTGGTATTCAGGTGAAGGGTAGATGTCGACCTTATTTTCGACAACACTCCATCTTGACTGTTCCTTGCGTCTACATCTGCAAGGCTATTATGTTCTTGAGACTATATCCTCGCTGTTTTAAATTTAATACCTACGTTTGTGCTTACGACACGAGAAATATACTCACCATTGACATAAGTACAGTAGTAATAGATAGTTGGCTATAAGCGGTCACCTTACTATGCTGCTGCTCGTATATAATCACTTGTCTGTCATCATTAGGCAGATAGTTAATGTTAACTATTTCAAACGCCAACTTAAAAAATCTTTGTTAAGAAATTATTTTTATTCGACTATGGAATATTTGATTTTTAAGTTGCACAGTCGTTTGTAATTGTGTCTCAAGTTTTGGAAGGTGCATCTGCTATATTTTAACACTAGCGATTTACGTTTTGATGTGTTAAGATGTCTATTGTTGGCCTGCTTTTTGTCACTTGTATTTTACTATATAATGCCTAACTCTTCGTTTTTGTTCTGTATTTTTTTGGTCGTTGGTGTATATGTGTTATACTTTTATTGACAAGTACATCTGTTTTTGTAAGAGCTCTGGTACAATAAATATCTATCTATATATTGACGCAGCAAGTGCATTATGGTAATGAATTAGGTATCATAATACGCATATATATATATATATATATATATATATATATATATATATATATATATATATATATATATATATATATATATATATATATTTGTGTAAATGTTATGATAAAATGAACACACCTTAGGTACTTTAAGTTTCAAAATAAAAAAAATTGTTTACGAAATGGTAACAATTTTATCTGTGATGAATTATTGTTTCAACACAGATAAAATTGTTACCATTTCGTAAACATTTTTTTTATTTTGTCATAAAAAGAAAATTAAAGTACCTAAAGTGTTTAAATTTTATCATAACATTTACACAAAAACTAAATTTATTCCAAGTGCTATTTGATTTTATATACATTTTTTTATAGAATTAAGTCATGAGGAAGCCATAATAAAATAATAAACTATATATAGATTACTGCGAACAAATTAGAATTAGGAATAATGTATCTTATAATACTTTATAAAGTTGATAAAGAGAAAGGGATGGAAACACCACGATATATATATATATATATATATATATATATATATATATATATATATATATATATATATATATATATATATGGAAAAAATGCCATAAAAATAGAAACCTTTTTTGTGGAGAAAAACAAGCCATGTATATTAAATTTATGCATCTTAGTGTTCAAATGCCCTGTATATCGAAAAGAGTGTTGAATATTTTAAGTTAAATAGTAAATATAATGAAAATGGAAAAAATACACAACAATGCTTTTTTGCTTGTATTGTTTTGGTTGACTAGTAAAGATTGTTGTAATATAAAGAATACAGAACAATGCTTTGTTTTTATACATAGTATTTTGTTTAAAGAAAATAATTTTTATTTGGTATAAAGTAGGTATAGTCACATTGTGTTTAAGGTAAAAAAAAATTATTGTCAATAAATTCTAAAAAAACACACAGTGTTAGCAGTGAAACGCGGGGACGTTTTTTATTAAGTGTATCTAATAAGAACTTAGACAATAGCAAGATGCAGGGCTAATGAACTTTTTATTGCACACCCTGTATCCAAAAGGAGAGATATTTAAACAAAACAGGGAAATATAGGAGGCACTCGATTATTAACTGCGGCAATGTGAGTTTTACATTCCATAATAGACTGCAGCAATGTGAGTTAAAGAAACATTCGATTATAAACTGCGGTGAGGTGCGGTAAAAGATATTAAGCGTGGAACTGCAAAAGTGAAACGGATAAGTGTAATTAGCACTCGATTTTAAACTGCCTTAATATAAGATGGCAGGGTAATGAATATTAATCAGCAACAGTCAAGGTAGAAGAAAATTTTCCACACAAAGGGCTATCCAAAATAAACCCGATATCAATTAATTGCCCCAATGAAATGGTGGCAGTAATAAAATCCAAATAGGTGATCCAATGGCGAATAATACAAATCTTAATGAAGAACCAATTAAATACGTTAAGCAGTAAGTCAATCTTGTGGATATTGTAATTATAAATTGCAGATTTTTATATTGTGCTTAGTTTTGAGGATTTCAGTTACATTGATGAATTTTGTGTATGTTTAGAACATTAAGGGGGATATGCTGATAAAGGCCGAATTAACAGAGCATAGATTATTTAATTCATTGTTGAAAGAAGATGTGGATTTGTGTGATTTATTGACAACGATCAATAATAATTTTTGATATAGCTATGTTTTTCAAACGAATTTAAATAACCAGAAATAATACATTAGAGCTTGTAGTTATATAGTCTAATTTGATCCATAAAAAATATATAATATCACCAAATAAGTCTATATTCAAAGGATTATCAATAAAAGAGTAAAATCAACTCAATTGAAAATGTTTTAACGAAATTTTTAACACTCTGGATTAACAAAAATATACAAATAAGGTACATCAAAACAAAAATGCTAGCCCAATTTCAGAACTCTACCCATGAGATAAGAGAAAAATGTGGTACCGTGGTAAGTAAAGAAATATTGGCATAATTTCATTTAAATCAATGTTAATACTTTAAATAAAGAGGAAAACCCACTATAATTAAAATTCTC